>PISW01001117.1:0-410342 GCA_004023785.1 Mungos mungo | reverse complement strand
TCGCACTCGGTCAGGCACCTATGAGGTTGTCTTCTATGTGGACGCTGTGTGTTTTCCTTCCACTCTTGCAGATCAGAGTGTTGTGGCTTCAGTCCTTCTCAGTTTGATAGTTGGGGGTGGGTGAGGATTACGGAGCTCCCTACCTCTCCATCTTGCCCCTCTCTTTTTGCTCTTAATATCAACCCATTGTTACAGACTTCTCACAAACATCTTTTACTGGAAACCTAAAAGTCCGTCTTGTACCACGTGCTCACAGTCGTGTTCACGCTGGAAGCTGAGGCTCGCCAGCATTCCTCCTGGGTTAGAAAAGGAAAGCGGATGTCTCCTGGCTGCCCTCTTGTCTGCGTTCCCTCGTCCTTCTCCTGGTGCGTCCCCCTTCCTCCCGGCCCTCTCCATGTCATTGTAATGTGAGCCAGTGAAAGCATCCCTGTACCCCAGTGTCTGCCTTGCAGTAGACACTCAGATTTGTGTTAAAGGACAGCAGTGTGACAGTTTGGAAGATCCCCCTTACACTGGACTTTCTGCATTACTGGAGGTCAGCTCATTATTATCATGAAGCGCCTGGGACCCATCTCCTGTTGGGACTTTGAACTGCTTCTTGAGCCATCTGTGTCCTTTATTGCGTGCATATATATGTCCGACACGTCCCCAGCCATGAATCTACCCCCAGGAGCCTGCGGAGCAGATGCACTAGCAGTAAAATTTCAATGAGGCCCTACGAATACGTTTGTAAAAAATACAAAGTTAAGATAGCTTCTGATAGTTTTAACCAAGTAGCACAGTCTAGAAAACAGATAACATCCTCTCTCTGCGACTTCGCACAGGTATACGTCCAATCTACTGGGGAATCACCCAGTGTAGACTCTTGGAGCTTAATTGAGAGGCTAGGTCCTCAAGAGCATTTGCTCAGCCTCAGACTGAACACTTGGATGCTTGCCATGGCCAGGGGGCGGCCGTGCGTCATGTGGCTGTGGGATGGAAAATTGTTAGAAGATCCTTATTTTTTTCACATTAAGATGAAATGTGCCCTTCGTAAAGTCTACGAGAGGTCCTGGCATCTGGAATGTTCCAAGAAGGCCAGAATATGAAATAAATGGAATGACACAGTCACCTGGGGCTTCTGTTACTCCAAGTTTGTGGTGAATCCATTCATATATTACACGCCTCACATACGCCACGCCTCACATACGCCACGCCTACCCAAGAGAAAGGTTAACCTTGAGCAACCTGTGGAAAGCTGTTTGTTCCAAAGACAGGAATGAGTAACAGTGTGACTCACGCCATTTATATTCATGTGGACACACAATTACGAGCAACGTCTCATTTGGAGAAGAAATTATGAAAATGAGGCGTGAGTCCAGTTCTTAAAATTTCGAGCATAGTTTTCTTTTTGTGGCAAATGTACTTTCTCAAAAACCTCCATCCTACCTCCATTTAGCCTTAAAAAGAATATATTGGCTCTTCATGATTTAATCTGTGACTTTTTCCTCATAAAACCATTGTTCAGTGCCACTGGCATACAAATATTCAAACTGACCATGTTGCCTAACTCCTTGCAATGGAATTGAATAAAAAGTTGGATTAAAAGGTCAACTTTAAAATACGCATAATAAATCCACCGACGCAAAGCTCTCCCAACTTTCTGCACCATTTTCCCTCATGTCATTACTCATGGAGGCTTCCCGGAATGTTAAAGACTGCAAATAAAAGAGAAGAATGCAGAAGCCAGTGGGGTCTAGGACATTGTTTTTTCATGAGCAGGGAATAGCAAGCAAATAGAGTGAAAAATATTAAAAAAAAATTTTTTTAATGTTTATTTACTTTTGAGAGAGACAGAGCATGAACAGGGGAGGGATAGAGACAGAGAGAGAGAGAGAGAAGGAGACACAGAATCCAAAGCAAGCTGTCAGTACAGAGCTGTCAGTACAGAGCCTGACGCGGGGCTTGAACTCACAAACCGCAAGATCATGACCTGAGCTGAAGTTGGAAACTTAACCAACTGAGCCACCCAGGCGGCCCTGAAGAATATTTCTTGAACTAATGAAGTTTGACACAGTAGAGAGAGAACTGGTGGACACTTACTATTTCCTATGGTACACGAAAAAGCAAAACTTCTTTATTATTTTAAGAAGTCCCTTACTCCATGCCCTTTACATAGTTGCTCCCACAGCCGTAGTATTAAAAGCCTCAATCTTTTCGAGATGGTTAATTTTCTAACTTTGTAACTGATGATAGTCAAATTACTGGGGTTACCCAGCAGGGGCTGGCGGGACAGAATAGGTAGGAATTTCTATGACGAACAGGTGAGAATATCTTACTGTCACATACAAAGCCTGTTCATGCATTCTACAAATATTTGCTGAGTAACTACATTAATAAAATAGGAAGACAAGGTTTTTGGGTAAGATCATTTTTTAATACAAATTAATCCTATTGTGGCATTTATACTTAAAAAAATAGTTACCACTGCTATCAAGAGGGAACACTAAGTCAAAAATCACAGATAATGAGGTTTAGTGTTGGTAATGCAGTTGGAGATAACAAACCATTAAAAAAAAAGTTTCAGACTCTTCAGGCTATTTTCTTTTTCTTTTCTTCATGCTGAAGGCTTAATCTGTAGAACACGTGGATGTAAACACAAATAAAGAAACTAATGGAATTGAATGTCATGGTCACCAAGTATTTCAAAATAACGTACATACGTGTCTACAGCCTCATAACCTCAGCTTATGACAGCCAGGGTCATTCCTGGCTGGAGTAGCTCCAGCTGCCCGATTTCTAACGGAATTTTCTTTGTTAATCTCATATTCTTCCATCCTCCCCCCCCTCCGGCCCCCCATCAATTTAGGCCAGTCACACATGCTCTTTATGTTTATTTTGACCTTGATTCTTTCAGTCCATACCAGTCTTCCAAACCTTTGTCATTACTTGCCTCCTGGCTCTCATTTTTGCCTCCCTGTTTCAAGCAACTTAAAGCTCCTTGGCCTTTTGGGTCTGTTACTAGCTGTGCTTTGCTTCGGATGATGTCTTTGAGCTGAACATGGTTCCTTTCCCAGGTATATGGGTGAGCAGGTGTATATATATATGTAACCAGGTCTGTCCAGTCTAGAATTAGGGCTTTTATTATTTGGACTTAGAAACTGAGTTTTAGGGAAACTTTCAAATCATGGATAGTGTGGGACAAGGAGGGAAAAGAACAGTTTCCAGGGCCCAGGGAAGCCGTGTGTTATGTTCTTGAGGCACAGGTACAGGCGGGGAGGTTAGTTTTTTCCCCTCCGCACATTTTTCCCACACCTGCTGCAGACAAGGCCCTACTGGATGACAGAGGATAGAGCAGAGACCGTGAAACACAAAATCTGTGCTCCCAGGGGGCTTATACTCTAGCAGAGGATTCACAGTATTAAACGATTAAGTATGAAATTAATTAGGCCACTCAGATGGGACTCTGTTCAGTTCTGCAGAATTTTATATCCATCATTTCCCATGTTTATTGTTCAAAATATACCTGGCTATTAAATATTCTCTATTCTTTAGGATTTAAAGGTATTTTTTAAATTAATAGTTTATTGTCAAGTTGGTTTCCATATAACACCCAGTGCTCTTCCCCACAAGTGCCCCTCTCTATGACCATCACCCCCCTTCCTCTTTCCCCCTCCCTCTTCAGCCCTCAGTTTGTTTTCAGCATTCAAGAGTCTCTCATGATTTGCCTCCCTCCTTCCTAACTTTTTTTTTCTCCCCTTCCCCTCCCCATGGTCCCTTTTTAGATTATTTTAAAAGAAAAAAACTTAAGGTATGGCTTGTAATCTTTTAGCCATGCTTTTTACTAGTTAGTTAAAAACCCTTTTCGACCTTTGGATTAACATAGTGTAAAGGTATCTTAAAAGGAAATAAGTATTTAAGGTATGATGTGTAATCTTTTCTCACTGCCTTTTACCGTTAGTTAAAAACCTTTTTCAGCATTTGGACTAACATCGTATTGTTAGGTCTTATATTTCTTGGTTCTCAGGGACCAGCTATGGGTCTGTTATGAGAAATTTCTTAACTCTGAGTGATCTCAGGGTCCTGTTTTTCCAGTCATCTGCAGGGATGGTGTCAGTTTGTGTTCTGCAGTATACAAAGTCTTGCTCTCACGGGTAGAATTCAGTGCACAGTGAACGAGTCCTTCATAACCTGTGAAGAAAATGCTGCTGCCATGACCCCTTCCTGGACTGTATGTGTGGCTGTTGTGGGTGTGGTAGTGAGACCACACATTAGCTCTCTGCCTCCAGCACGCAGCCACTGGAGAGGAACTGATCCTGGCGGTTTTGAGATGAGGCTCAGACTGGGGCTCATGTGAAGAGAAAACTAGGATTGACAAGTGAAATCTGTGGGCAAGGAAGGAGCTTGTACTGCGTGTGTCCGGAATGTTCTGTTCCCTATCTATTGGCTCCCTGGGAATGGCTTGACCTTGTGGCTTTGATTTTAATCTCCCACCAGGTATAAGGATCATTTATTTTATTCTGAATAGAATGTTTTAGACACAACTTAAATAATCTAGCTCTTCTTACCATTCCTAATGAAGCGAAGTTGATGCTGTTATTCCCAAGTAGGATCCCGTTCCGCTGCTGCCATGGGCAGCCATTCCTCTTAGCGCACATAGAAGGGAAACTGTGACTGCTTACTGGTAATTCTACTCATGTTGTCTTGAACTTAGGAAAGAAGGGTATGGTCAGAGCAGAACTCTTGGATTTATATACATACACTTTTTAAATTTTACTTTATGCATTTCACTCTACCCTTTGGCATTTTATTTCAATCTAGAATTTCTGGGTGTTTTTCATTTCAGTTTAGAATAAAATTATTAAAGCGTATTGTGTGTGTGCATGCCCGCGCTCTTATGCGTAGTCCAGGTCATATGATGGAATGTATTTCTGGTGGGTTGTGAGCAATACAAGTTGAAAGTCACCATTCAGACCACACCCTTTTTATTTAATATTTAATTTTGAGGGAGAGCGAGCGGGGGAGGGGCAGAGAGGGAGACGGAGAATCCGAAGCAGGCTCCAGGCTCTGAGCTGTCAGCACTAGAGCCTGACATGGGGCCACAACTCAGGGACGCGAAATATGACCCGAGCTGAAGTCGGATGCTTAACGGACTGAGCCCCCCTCCCCGCATTGCCTTTGTATAATCCGAGAACCTTAGCAGTTTCTTCCTGCTTACCGACTTGGCTGAGTCATCAGTCTCCATCATGTCCAAGCCACACGATGCTCTGACTGCTCGGGGGAAACCGTGGAAGGCAGGAATTGGAGCCGGGGTGGTCGGCCCTGTTGAGAGGCGCCCGCACACACGGAGCAAACACAGCGCTTGCGCCCGCCCGCACCTTATGAAAGCCCACGGTCACGGCCCCTCGCTCGCTCTGAGGAGCCTCTGTGACTGACACGGCCCTAGCTCCCAGCCCAGGAGAGCCTTGCTCTGTCTGCGGAGTAAAAATTAAAGAATAGAGATGTACTGCCCTGCCTGGCGGCGTGGCCCACTTCTAGTTCCTTGGACTGCAGCCAGCTGACCACATCTCAGGGTCACCTGTGCCCCCCTCCCCGGCCCCCCAGGGCTTTACTGGCTGCAGCCATCTTCAGATTTCCCCAGCTGCCTATAGAGAAGAGCGATCATAGGTGTTCTCGCTAATCAGGGGCTTAGGTGACCCGGATTCTGGTCAGGATCCGAACTGAACAGGACGGAGAGGGGAGGGGCAGCCCGGGGACCCCAGATCCTGCCTTCTGCAGACTCCTGCTGTTAGGACAGACCTAACACGCACGCTTTTTCATGATGTGGCGCACATAACGAGGAAAAGAGCGCTTAGGAATGGAGCACTTTAAGGAACGGAATGGGGTCCAATGCCTGCTCCTTCGGAAGCCTTGCAGGAAGGGGGGAAGGTGCCTACCCCGCACGACAGACCCTTCCGTGGGTGCCCGGTGGCTTCAGTGTGGTACTAGGGGTGCGTGCGGGCTGTCTCCGTGCCCCCCCCCCCTCGCTTGCTAGGTTTCAGGAACTGTATTCTTTTTGCTAAGTATCCACTTATTGGCACTGGTGAGATTTTCAGGGTAAGTAGGACATGGGTTTTTTTCGAAGGGGGGGGGATAAGAATTTAACTGATACTTTAATTGTAATAGTGAATGCATTTCTAGTAATGAATGTACAGCGGCTGAGCCTCCTCAACTTCTAAGTGAAATAAAAAGTAGGACCAGGTGCCGAAAACGCCGCGTACTTTGCCCGCCTCCCCTTTGCTCCTTCCTGGTTTCCTCTGGCGCAGGCACTGCTTGGGGCGGTGGTTTGGAGGTCGTCGTCCTAAGGTTTTCCGTTGCAGGTTCTGAGTTCACAAGGCGATGAAGCCGATGCTCGACACACCTTTCCTCCGCTTTTTGGCAGTTTTGTGCTGCGAATGGGAAGGCAGGCGGCACAGGGCCGAGCTCTGGGAGTGCGTTCCGGGGAGACGGTGTGGCAGGGCTGGGCCCTCTCCCCTTCCCCCTTCCCCGGGGCTCTTCCTCCACCACCCACGTTCTCTGTGACGGCAGTTCCCTCCACTCTTTCTCCTCCAGCTTGGAGAGATCTTTGAAAGCCGGCTGCCTGTCCTTCGGAAGTCCTGCAAGGTAACCAGGTGCTACACAGGACCCCTGTCTTCTCCGGGGGCAGCGGCTCCAGGGGCTCCGCGCAAACACCCGGCACCTGAGCTGGTGCGCGCGCCGCGCGGGGGACCGAGCAGGCAGTAATAACCCCGGCTGCTCTCCGACCCCGGAGGAGTGAGGTTCTGTCCTTTTTACTCCCGCTTTGAGCGATTTTTTTTTTTTTTTGGTATAGAGACTTGATTACCAGAGATTGGTGATAATGAAATACAGCCGAGAAAGTGGACTGTTCCCTTAAAAACGGAGTACAAACATATACGTGGGCAACTAAATAATTTTATTTGACTTCGATTGCAATCGCATGTATTTGCATAATAACTAAAACTGACCTCTCAGGTACGCTGCCTGCAACGGCACGCGGGTTCAGCTGGTTCCCCTTTATGCTCCACTTCAAATCTGACTCTTGCCCTGTCTTCATCCCGGGGAGGAAAGAGCTGCTGCCCCCTCGCAGCAGAATGGGGACGCGTGTATATAAAACATGGCGGGGGGGGGGGGCGGCTATGTCACGGTTTGTATGGCGCCGTTCGGTTTGGCAATCGTTTAGCAAAGGGTGAGAGGAGGGGGGCGGTCTCGTTAGAAGCACAGACGAACCGGGTGGTTTACGCCGCGGAGCCAGCAGCCCTGCGCACCGTCGCCGACAGTGGCAGGCGTCAGGCTCCGCCCAGGCCATGGGAGGGACCCCCCCAGGCCCCGCCCCCTCCGCGGTCTGGCGGAGCAGCAGGCTCAGGGGTCAGCGGCTCAGGCCTCCAGACCCAAGGGCTTCGGACGCGGTGTTCACGTCTCCCAGTAGGTTGTCAGGCCCCTTTCCTGGTCCTCTGCATAAACCTGGGGTCTGCGAACCACTGCTTTTTCGTGGGAGACAATCCAGTTGTCGTGCGTCAGCGTCGTCCGTACAGCATTTTCGGGCTCGGTTGTCGTTAGCACCAGGGCAGGTTTCGGCTGTCCCTCCGCCGAGGGGCAGCACGCTGGCTGCGGAGCCGCGCGGGGGGTGACTGCCTCAGTGGGGCTTTCTGAGCTCTCCTTTACCTTTGACGTGTTTCTGTCTTCACCTGGAGCTGACGGAACCGCCTGTTTTCGAATTTAATGATTAGGTCGATGCTGCTTGATTTATTTTTAAAAGAAGACAATACCAAGGCCGTAATGAGGCCAGGGGGAAATGGTGCGGCCCTAACATCGCGGTCTGAAGGGAATTCTTCCCTACGTTGTGCCGAGGAATCTAGCACTCAGACACTCGGAAGTAGGCTTTGGTGTGCGGGCCTAAGGATGGGCAGAGGAAGGCCGTGTTGGACACCAAGAACATTCAGCAGAGAACTTTCTCAGCTTCAAAATTCAAAACAATTTTCTAGGATAAATGGAATGACTAATAACATAATAACAATAGGACTGAACATTATAGTGGAATGATCCACGTTTTCCAATTGAATGTCATGGAGCTTATTTACTTTGTTCACAATAGTGATTTTTTTCTCCCTCACTGTAAAACTGAGATCTGTCATTTATGTTACCGGGATTATCTAAACATCAATATCGTTAAAACTAGTGGGCTTCCCATGGAGAGGTTTCCATTTCTGTAAACCCAGGCGAGCTGTTCTTGTTGAGCAAGAAGTCAGTGGCAAATGAGGTAAGTCAGAGGCCCGGCTCCGGACGGCAGGTGCCAGGTCAGTTTTTGATGGCCATGGTCCAGAGGAGCGGATGGTCCGTTTCCACGGTCACGACACCAGATCCGTCGTAGGTATTGGAAGTACTGACCAGTGTTCCAAAACCAAGCACATTATCTGCTGTAAGAAAACGATAAAAAATGGTTTAGTGACAGCCAACCTTTCTCAAGTGTGGAACAACTCTGTCAACAGTTACTAGAAAAGCAGTTAAGTGTGTGCTTAAGATATATGTGTGAGAGAAGAGACATAAAATGTGGGACAGGTGAAATGCAGGATGTGGGATTCTAAAACGGACAATGTCCGCAGCTGGTCCCTGGTGGTTAGCCATTCTGGGATGTACGCCATTCTTGTACAAATTTCATTAAATATTCTGATTTTTTTTCCATCACCGATTGTAAAACCAAAACCCATTTTGTAATGTGCTACTTGCTTCCCTGCCTGGGTGCAACTAGAATTTTTCTTGATGATTCAGATTTAACATTTTACATAAGTTATTAAACTCTATAAAGATGCAGTTTTAGCTTCAAGTGCGAATGATATGGGGCGGAAAGCTAATTACTCCAAAAAGGCATGGGGTTTTGGTTATATTTTTCTCATAAATTAAGAAAAGCCAAAATGAGCCAGCCTTGCTTTGTAAAATTAATAGGAACTCAAAGGTCAAAGCAGACTTCCAACAGGGCAATCCTGAGGAGGCCATAAGCCCAGCTGTAAACTGAGGCCAGGAGCGGAGATAATCTATTTAATTATCAAAGTAAAGGTTTAGGAGGTGAGTGATAGAATTAGCTTATCAATTCCACATACATATTTATGTGTATCTGTGTATATATTCAAACAGGTTAGCTGCAGTGAATGCCCCCCCCAACTGGTAAATCTCACTTCCCTTGCTTATGGAAGCGGCTCACATCATCAACATGACTCTAAACTCATGACTTGTCCTATAAACATCCCATGAGAATCAATATTATTTTCTTTGCTGAAGTTTAACGAGAAAAATAGAGCCCACACTGTCAAAGACGGAAGAGGCACCTTTTCCTTTAAACAAAACCTAACTATGAAGTTATCCTGCTCTGGGGAAACAATTGTAACGCTCACTGCCCACTAGAGGGCGCTTGTTATCTTTCTGAGGAAATTTTGAAAAGGGAATTTAAAAATTCAGAAAAAGCATTATAGGATAATGTATAATTAGTATTACCAGGTAACACAGTTTATTTATTTAAAACTCAAATTGTTTGCTTTTCGGAGTTGTCAGCGCCGTTACTGATGTGAACACCAAGCTGTAAGGTACAACTGTCTAGGGGCACAGAGTGAGCTCGCGTGGCTGGGACTCTCGTATACAATTCCGTCGACGCTCTGGCCTCTTCAGTAATTGAGAATTTTGAGATGACGTTTCTAAGGGACATTAATATGCACAGGACGTTACTAATCTAGACATGATTATGCGGATAGGGGGTGAGGGGAGGCGGTTGTGGATTCCACTTGGGACGTGTTGGAAAAAGGGGCCTTGGCTCTCCTGCAGGGCCAGATGCGCACAGGTACCTCGGGGCTTCTGGCCCAGGCCGAGGGTTCCACGGTCTCCTGATGTCCCATGGCGGAGCGGGCTCTGAACATTTCAACCCTTTTACTGATGAAGACAGTCTGGGACGCCTTCCCGGGCCTCCAGCTTACAGTGCCAACAAGGTGTGCACGACCACGTGGATTTGACGCCAGGCACTGTAACTCTCTGGGAACTGATTCGATTAAAACCCTGCTTTTCACACGGGCTCCAAGGACCAGAGCACAAGATGACTGCTCTAGCTTGCCTTGCATATAAATTCCTTTCTGATATTCTGAAGGCAGACTATCAACTTCAATTATCACTTAGGTTATATACATTGGTTTCCCTAAGACATTAATTCTTGGCGGGGGGGGGGGTAAATTATTTTAATCCCATCACAAGGGCCCCCACCCTCCTGACTTGATTCAACTCTATCCCACCGGCAAATACCATCACTTTGGGGGTTTATGGCTTCCACCTATGACTTTTAGGGGAACACATTCAGTCTAAAACCGTACAGTCCATGTTAGTTAAAGGTTACAGTGAAATACATTTGATAGTCTCCAACCTTATGGAAAAGACGAATAAGCCGAAATACAAAATCATGAATCTCAGTTTACTATGTCACTACAGTTGTTTTGGAGTATATTTCTTCAAGTCAAAGAATCATGCTTTTTGACCAAATCTTAAAGTCTTCCTTATGAGAAAGAAGTCTTTTTTTGAGGAAAATATTTGGAATTATGATTGAATTCCCCCTGCCCCAAATATTTGAGGGTCAATCATGAAGTAAAATAACAAGATTGACAGACAGCTTCCCACAGATAGAAAAATAGCAAATTATTTTCTTCCAGTTCCACTAGGAGAATATTGACTGAGGAGGCACAGCATGACGACGTGAGGGATGTCCATGCTAAGAAATGGTTATCACCACAATTCGTTCTGTATTACCAAATACTGTCTTTGTGATGAGAACCAACTTTCAAATATTCCCCGGGGCACTAACTACAGTCATGTACATCATGTGCCCAGTACTTATCTTGTAACGTGAAGTTTGCATCCACCTTCACCCAACTCCCCCCGCCCCTGTGCCTCTGGCAACAAAATACCTGGGACTTTTTGTGTAGTTGGTACTTTTAGATTCCACATATAAGTGAGATCATACACTATTTGTCTTTCTCCGACTCACTTCACTTTACCACAGTACCCCAAGGGCCCATTCATGTTGCAAATGGCAGCATTTTCTCCTTTTTATGGCAGAATAATATTCCATTGTTTGTGTATATATGTGTGTATATGTACGTGTACAGTATACACACGTACATACACAACTTCTTTATCCATTCATCCACCGATGCACACTTAGGTTGTTGCCCTTTCTTGGCTGTAAACAGTGCTGCTAGAGAACACGGCCCGCGGATCGCTTCTTCAACACTGTGTTTTCGCTTCCTTCAGGTATGTTCCCAGAAATGGAACTGCTGAGCATATGGTAGTTCCAGTTTTAATTTTTTCCAAAGTGGCTGCACCAACTCACATTCCCACCAACAGCAAACAAGCATTCTTTCTTCTCTAAAACCACGCCAGCATTTGTTGTTGTTGTTATTTTGGTGATTGCTCATCGTGGTTCTGATTTGCACTTCTCTAATGAGAGATGCTGAGCACCTTTTCATACAAGTTTTGGCCATTTGAATATCTTCTTTGGAAAAATGTCTAATCAGGTACTTTGGCCATTTTTTATTAGATTATTTGCTTTTTTCTTCTTTTTGGTAATGAATTCTATGAGTTTTATACTTTGGAAATTAACTCCTTATCAGGTATATGGCTTGCAAATATTGTTTTCTTTTCTTCATAGGTTGGCTTTTCATTTTGTTAAGTACTTCTGTTGTTGTTGGAAGGCTTCAGTCAGATGCGGTCCCACGTGTTTATCTGCTTGTGCTTTAGGTGTCATATGGAGAACATCACTGCCAGGACCTATGTCCAATCAGTTTGCCCCTAGCTTTTCTTCTAGGAGTTTCATGGCTTCAGGTTTCATATGTAAGTCTTTAATCCATTTGAGTTAATTTTGGGGAGTAGTTTATGATAGTCTAGTTTCATTCTTTTACATGTGAATACCCAATTTTCTCAGTACCATTTACTGAAGAGATGGTCTTTTCTCAATGGAGTATTCTTGGATCCTTTGCCAACTATTAGTTGATTGTATATGTGGGAATTTAATTCTGGGTTCTTGATTATGTTCCATTGGCTCATGTGTATATCTTTTATGTCTGCAACCTACTGTTTTGTTCCTATAGCATTATAATATAGTTTGAAATCAGGCAGTGTGATGTCTCCAACTTTGTCCTTGTTCAGGATTACTTTGGCTATTTTCAGGATCTTCTGTGGTTCCATACAAATTTTAGGATTCTTTTTTTAACTTTTGTAAAAAATGCCATTGGAATTGATAGGACTGCATTAAATCTGTAGATGGCTTTGGTTAGTATGACATCTTAAGGATATTCTTCCAATCCATGAACATGGTATATCTTCCCATTTGTTTGTGTCTTGTTCAATTTCTTTCATTAATGTCTTGTAGTTTCAGTGTAGAGGTCTTTGACGTCTTTGGTTAAATTTATTCCTAAGTATTTTACTGTTTTTGATGCTATTATATAAATGGGATCATTTCTTTCTTTTTCAGATAACTCAGTATATAGAAACACTACTGATTTTTATGTTAATTTTGTAACCTGCAACTTTGCTGAATTTGTTGATCTAACAGTTTTTTGGTGATGTTTTTAGGATTTTCTGTATAGAAAATCAGACCATCTGCAAATCTACAGTTTTACTACTTCTTTCCCAGTTCTGATGTCTTTTATTTTGCCTAACTGCTCCTTCTAGGACTTCCAATACTGTGTTGAATACGAGTGGTGAGAGTTGGCACCCTTGTCTTCTTCCTGATCTTGGGAAGGGCTTTCAAACTTTCACCGCAGAGTATGAGGTTAGCTGTGGGCTTGTCGTGTATGGCCTTTATCATATTGAGATATGTTCTTTCCATACATTTGTTAAGAGTGTTTATCATGAATGGATGCTGAATTTTGTCAAATGCTTTTTCTGCATCTGAGATGATCGTATGATTGCTTTTCTTTCATTCTATTAATGTGACGTATCATGTTTATTGATTTGTGTATGTTTAAACATCCTTGCATCCCAGAGGTAAATCCCACATGATTACGGTGAATAATCCTTCTAACATGCTGCTGAGTTCAATTTGCTAGTAACCTCATTGAAAACTTTTGAATCTGTATTAGGGGTACTAGCCTGTAGTTTTCCTGCAGTGTCTTTATCTGGCTTTGGTATCAGGGTAATACTGGCCTCATAAAAGCAATTTGGTGTGTTTCCACCACTTTGGGTTTTTGGAAGACTTTGAAAAGGATTGGCCCTTAATTTCTCTTTAAATGTACCAGTGAAGCCATCTGGTCCTGAACTTTTCTTCTTCTTTTTAATTGACTCAAGCTCCTTCCTAGTAATTCATCTGTTCAGATCTTCTATTTCTTCCTGATTCAGTCTTGGTAGATTGTATGTTTCTAAGAATTTTCCATTTCTCCTCCAATTTATCCAATTTTTTGGTAGAATTTTCATAGTACCTTCATATGACCTTTCATATTTGGTGAGTTTTGTTGTTATCTTTTTCATTTATAAACAACTGTGTTGATTTGAGTAGTCTTTTATGTTTATCTTTTCGTAAGACCTCCTCTTAATTTTTACTGATATCCAGTTCTCCATTTCACTTTCCCATCTTTGTTTCCATGTTAATTTTGGTTTCCTTCCTCTGTAAGCTTTGAACTTAGTTCTTTTTCTAGTTCCATAGGTATAAAGTTAGCTTGTTTATTTGAAGTCCTTCTATTTTTTCTTGATGTATGTATTATAACTACGAACTCCCCTCTTAGAACTGCTTGTGTTGTATCCTATAAGTTTTGATATGTTGTGTTTCATCCTTGCGCAGGGGCCATGCTAATCTTCTCTGTATCGTTCCAATTTTAGTATATGTGCTGCCGAGGCGAGCACAGATACATTGTGTTTCAAGATATTTTCTTTTACGATTCTTTTTTGATCTATTGGTTGTAAAGGAGAGTGCTAGTCAACTTCCATGTATTCATGAATTTTCCAGTTTTCCTCTTGTTATTGATATTTGGCTTCATACTACTGTGGGCAGCAGAGAGGACAGCTGGCAGGATTTTAATTTTCTGGAATTTGCTAAGACTTGTTTTGTGGCCTAACATAGGATCCTAAAGCCCCACGTCCTGGCTGTGTTCTCTGCCAAAGTGCAACTGTATGCTGGACTCCACAGTTGCCTGGATTTGCTGGTCAGGCTTCCTAGATAGTCAGGACTGCTACTATCCTCAGAAATAGGCATGGTGATGAGTTAGATTCACTACTTGGGCAGGGCAGCAGAATGGGCCTAGGGCCAGAAGGACTCTGTACCATCTGTGGCCAGACGGGGTCACCAGCTTTGTTCTACAGATGGAGAGAGCCGCTGGCTGTGTTCTGAGCTCAAGTGCCCCTTATAAGGAGGCTGCAGGATGGGCTCCCTGACCTGCTGTGTGCTCTGGTTCGGTGTCCCAGTGGGGTGGGCAGAGGCTGTATTCAGCAGTGGTCAGTGCTACAACTTGTTCCCTGCTCCAGTGGGGTTGCTGTAGAGGCCCTGAGGCTGCCAAGGCTCCTTTTTTGGAGGCCAGATAGGCTACAGTCTTGGCTCTGCAGGCCGTCAAGGCTGTAGGCCAGGCTCTTCCCTCTAGTGCTGCTATGGTTGGGTTTCCTGGTGAAGCTGGCTGGAGGCTGTATTCAGTAGTGAATGGACTATAAATTAGTTTCCCTGGTTGGCTGGGGCCATAGATCAGGCTCTAAGGCCTGTAAGGCTCTTGTCTGGGGACCCAATCAGGTGGAACTGTGCACCGAGTGCCCTGGCCAAACAGGGACACCATTCTGGCTCTGCAGATAGGCAGTGCTGGCGGCCAGCTTCTCCACCTGAATGCTGCTGAACTAAACAGCTTCCCAGGCTCAGGCCAGACTTCGTGGGCTGGGAGCTGGACTCAGCAGTGGGCAGCCCTGTGAATTAGCTGTCCTGCCCAAGCAGCGCAAATGAACTCGCTCTGTGGCTGGTGTGGTCCCAAATCGGCAGATCTGTGCCCCACCAAGTCCCCTGGTCAGACTGGGACACAACCTTGGCTCTGCAGAGTGGCTGAGATTCCTTGGATGCTGCTGTGAGTGGAGACGTGGTCGTCCACGATGCAAATGTGGCTGCGATAGACCCCACCTCCCTGTTTTACTCACAATGTGATCCCCATGGTCAGGCCGTACAGTTCCCTCTGAGGTGAGCCCCAGTGTCAGGGGAGCCGGATGTCCTTGTCGGGCCCCCTCTCCTGCTGGAGAAATGGTAGGCTCCTCCACAGGGAGGAGGGCGTGGCCGCTGCTCTTGGCTCCTCCTCTGTCTCCGTCTCTGTGTCTGAGGCTCACGCCCTTGCTCTCGGGGTTCCCAATGGTGTCTCGTGTAACTGGTACTTGGTTTCTTGTGAGGGGACTGACCAGTGTTGCCATCTTGATGCCAGCTCTCTCCCAAAAATTACTTTTTCATGTCTGTCCCAGAGAACTTATCCAGAACTTTGGTTTAACAATGTAGACGCAGTTTTTCTCCCTCTTTGTCTGCAGAGTGTAGAATTAACCAGTCACTCAGGTCAAGTCCTGCTTTCACCAGAGTAAAAGTTACAGCTACGTACGGAGTTACAGGCGCCCACATCCTAAGTGACCGACGTCGAGTTGCTGGCTCTGAATGTGAGGGTTCAGTCTCGTCCGTTTGCTTCAAAGCCAGTGTCACCTGTTGTTCTGAGGGCAGCTGGGGTCTGGTGACAACAGTGTAGTTCCACTGAAATTTAATACCAGACACATTAGGGAACACAGAGGCACGGCCTAGCTTTTCGGTTTCATTATTTTAGAGACATAGAAATACTTAAAAAGGAGAGAAACATTAACGTCGATTTTACATTTTTCATCCATTCTCTCAAATCGTTTCCTTTCCCAAAGGTCATGATGGAGGGAGGCACTTAGTATTCTGCTGCCTTTCAGTGACACCCAACTATCCCATTTCCTCTAAAGCTGCAGAGATTAAGATGATAAGGCAGAAAGCTGCAAATAGGTAGAATTCAGATTATTCAACCCTTTTTGTGTCACACGAAGGTAAGTGGGGCCATCGGTCCTGGTGTCCTGCCTGCCTTACCTCTGTAGACGGATGCCCAGGGCTGTGGCTCTTTTGCACTGGCTGACAGTGTGGAGGAGCATGGTGGGAGCACCCTGGGGCGCTAGAGCTTTGGAGAGCAAGAGGGGGAAGCATGTGCTGCCTCTGCACCCGGGTCAGGGTCTGTTCTGTTACTTTCAGGGAGGCGTCTCTCTGCCAAAAACAGGAGAACCCTCGCCATGTGAGGTTAATAAGTCAGACCCAGGTTCAAACCCTGGCTCCATCTATGAACTCCGTTTTCTCATATATAAAATGTGGGTAAGAAGAGCTACTTCACAGAGAAGCAGTATGGATTATCTAGTAAAAAACCTAACACAAAAGTACTAAAGAAACTTTCAACTCTTTGTTTTCTTCTGTTAGGGAAGTAGGTCAAGGTTTTCTCCCCCCCCCTTCTTTTTAAATGAAGAAAGAGAGCACATGCACGCCATGTCTGAACTATTCACAGATGCCTTGACTGAAGTAATTTATAGTCAGCCGAGAGGCACATGAGCTACACTTCCCCAGGCCAGCAAACCATTTGTTTTGCAGGCGTTCACTAAGGCTATGGATACTCTTTGCTGGACCCCAGAGATGGAAAGATGTATACACAACCAAGCCCAGCGCACCGGACACGGCGCAGGTGCTAATGAGGATGGGGCCAGGGTGGGTAGTATATTTGAGTCGGAAGTGAATCCTTGGCGTCGCACCACACACATTCCCCCCAGAGGCCTGATCTCTGTGCCTGCTTCCTAGGAATCTGTGGATCGACACCGGTTATTTTGTAAGAACAAATCACTAAAATTATAAAAAAGGCAATGTAAACGTTTCTTAGGTTGATGACACTGAGGGAGTAGAGAGGGGAGTAAATGAGCTGTGCCTGGGCGCTGCGACGCAGCGAGGTGGATGGAGACGGAGTAATTCTCCTTCACGCCGCGCGCCGCCTGGGCACTCTCAGCGCAGCGCCTGCTCAAGGTAGAGCAGGTTTTTATCTGCAACTTACACACGAGGAAAATGAAGTTCAGGGAGGTTAAATCTACAGGCTATGATGATAATAAAAGTTGTTAGACACATGTTACCAAGGGAGGTTAAGGCGATTCTTTGAAGGGCTTTACAACAAGAATCGAGGGCGGTCTGTTCTCCCTAAGGTACGGAACTGGCAGCAGCCTGATGGGCAGTCGGTGGGCGATGCCGCCGAAATGCAGAAACCGCTCTAAGCCTTAAACGAATACCTCCTACACCACACAGACAACTGCTTAGTGAAGCCATCGTGATGGGTGTCCAGGCTCCTCACCATCCCGGAACATCAGGTCCCGTTCCAGGGGGGCAGCGAGACGCACTGGGCACGCCTCTATCTCAGACACGCTCTGCATTCCTCATGGACTCTCTAAAGATGCTTAGACTATTTGGAGAAACACTGTATATTAAGAAAATATGACAGATTTCATTAGCAGGAAAAGCAAACTATACTGCCTCTGAAAGCCATTCACTGTGATTGGTCTTTACCGTTTTAATTATTTGAACTACAGATTTAAAAAAGGTTTTTACAGGTATATATCATTGGCAAACTTTGTTTTAAAAATTGCTAATTTACCCTTTCATAATAATAATCCTTCCCATTCGGTTAAGCATCTGACTTCAGCTCAGGTCATGATCTCACAGTTTGTGGGTTTGAGCCCCGCGACAGGCTCTGCCTGCATCCTGCTTCTCTCTCTCTGCCCCTCCCTACTTGCGTTCTGTTTCTCTGTCTCTTATAAACAAAAAAAATATTTAAAAATTAAAAAAAAATATCCTTCCCAGAGTTGCTATTTTAAAGTTGTTTCCTACCAAACAGTATTTATACTTATGGTTTGTCAAAAATTAAATATCAGTATTGCCTTTTCTCTTTCTTGCAGGCAGAAACTCAAAACTAGTCCTAGTGCAGAGCTAGAGAATACATGCCTTTCATGTATATTTATTGGAATCTTAAAAAAAAAAGTTTGAGACCAGCTGTCACAGAAATGCATCCAATTATCTCTATCACACCGCTGAATGGAAATATCATGTGACCCACACATCTTTTAAACAAGTAAAAATAGGTAAAATGTTTATACAGAGACACACGTGTTGTTTTTGCTGATATAACTGACATAGCACATTAGTTTCAGATGCACTCCATACTGACTCAGTATATGTCTATGCTGAGAAACGATCACCACAAGTAGTGACCAATGTTACTTCTAAGATATATTCTCTTAGCAACTTCCAAACAAACAATACAGGATTATTCACTATACTTACTATGCTGCACATTACATCCTGATGTAATAGCTGGAAGATTTTATCTTTTTTCCACTCCTAACCTCTGGCTTCTGTCAACCAGGAATCTGTTTTCTGTATTGAGGAGGTTTTTTCCCCCTTAGGTTTTGAAGATTCCACATATAAACAAGATTATATTTGGTTTTCTCTGTTAGACTTACTTATTTCACTTGGCATAAGGCCCTCAGATCCATCCATGTTGTTGCAAATGGTAGGATTTCTTTTCTGTGGCTGAGTAATATTCTAATGTGTGTGTTGTGTGTATCTACCTACCCTCGCCCCCACATTTTCTTTATCCTTTCATCCAGTGATGGACCTTTATCTTTTCAAGTTAGTGTTTTTGTTTCCTTCCTTGATAAGGCCCAGAAGCAGCATTGCTGGATCATAGGGGAGTTCTGTGTTTAATTATACCGTTTCCCACAGAGGCCGCACCAGTGTACATTCCCACCCACAGTGCACGGGGGTTCCCTTTTCTCCACATCCTCGCCAGCGCTTCTTATTTCTTGTCTTTTTGGTAACAGACATCCTAACCGGTGTGAGGAGACAGCTCACTGTGGTTTTGTTGTGCATTTCCCTAATGACTAGTGAGGTTGAACATATTTTTATGTACCTGTTGACCACTTGAATATCTTCTTTGAAAATATTTAATCAATTTTTTTGCTATTAAAATTTATATAGTTAGATATCCCTTACCCAATACAGGATTTGAAAATATTTTCTCCCATTCAGTAAGCTGCCTTTTTCCTTTGCTCTGCAGAAGAATTTTAGTTTGATGTTATCCCACTTTTTTTTGCTTCAGTGGCTACCATAGCTTTCGGTGTCAAATTCAAAAAATCATTGCCAAGGCTCATGGCAAGTTACTTACCATCTCTGTTTTCTTCTAGGAGTTTTATGGTTACAGCCCTATGTTTAAGTCTTTAATCGGTTTGAGTTGATTTTTGGTGAGTGACGCACGAGAGAGGTCCACTCTTCCCATCCCATATACTGAAGAGACCGTCCTTTTTCCATTTTATAGCCTGGGCCCCTCTGCTGTAATCTCATTGACTGGATAGGCATAGGTTCATTTCCGGGCTCTCTAACTGGCTTCACTGGCCTGGGTCTGTTTTTATGCTAACAAGACACTGACTATTAGGGCTCTGTGATATAGGGTGAAATCAGGAGACATGACGCCTCCAGGTGTGTTCTTTCTCAAGATTGCTTTGGCTCTTCAAGGTCTTGTGTAGTTTCACATTTGAGGATTGTTCTACTTTTGAGAAAAATGCCCTTGGAATTTTGAAAGGGGTTGCACTGATTGCGTTGGGTAATATGGACATTTTCACAGTATTAATTCTTCCAGTCCGTGAGTAGGATATATCTTTCCATTTGTGTATTTTTCATTTCTTTCATCAAATTATTATAGTTTTCAGTGTACAGGTCTTTTACCTTCTTGGTTAAATTTATGACTAGGCATTCTTTCTGATGTAACTATAAATAGGATTATTTTCTTAATTTCTCTTTCAGATAGTCTGCTATTAGTGTATAGAAATCAACATATTTTTGTATATTGACTTTGTATCCTGCAACTTTACTAAATTACTTTATTAGTTGTAACAGTTTTTTAAAATAGAGACTTTAGGGTTTTCTCTGCATCATCTGTCACGTCATGTCATTTGCAAATAGTGATAGTTTTCCTTCTTACCAATTTAAAAATTTTTTAATATTTATTAATTTTTGAGAGATAGAGACAGAGCGTGAGCAGGGGAGGAGAAGAGAGAGGGAGATGCAGGCTCCAGGCCCTGAGCTGTCAGCACAGAGCCCGACACGAAGCTAGAACCCACGAACCGCAAGTTCATGACCTGAGCATAAATCGGAAGCTCAACCCACTAAGCCACCCAGGTGCCCCTCTTCCTTACCAATTTAGATCCTTTTTATTTCTTATTCCAGCCTAATTGCCCTGGCTAACACTTCTAACACTATGTTGAAAAAGTGGTAAGAGCAGCCTACTTTATGTTCATATAATGTATCTAAAATGTCTAAAATACAGTCATTTTAACATGTCACCAATAGAAGAAATGATTACTGACATATTTTACATTCCTTTTTTTTTATGCTAAGTCTTTGAAATCCGGTCTCAGCAAATCCAATTTGAGTGTTTAACAGCCACATGTGCCTAGTGGCTACCATACTGTGGGACAGTAGAGATCTAGGTTCTTGAAGCAGAAAACACACTTATGAATCAGTCGCCCATTTTTCCAGGACTGACTGACCTGCAGATATGTCTTCAGAGTGTCTCATGTTATAAAGGGACTATTAAATTCAAATGAGAAGATCAAATCATTTCAAATTATTTCAACGTACAGCAGGAACAGATCAACAAACATGTGGACATCTGGGGTGTGCTCAGCAGTAAGAAAAGGACTGAGTGCTCTGCCCTTCAAGTTGGAGGCTGAGAAAGATCTAGTAAAACTGTAGACAAGTAAACCAAAAGTGCAAAATCTAAACAAACCTAACTTCACATTACTGATAGAACAGGTCCTGTGTTCTGTAAGGAGCTTAGCAAGCAGACCCCCGCGCGGACATGTGCTGATGGTCTAACCGCCCCCCTTCTTCCCAGTCACTCCCATCTGCAAGAAAACTGAGGGAACCTCATTGCCCATGTCCTCGCCGCCCCCACCCCAGACATCTTGGCCTGACATTTAAGGCCTTTCCTCAGATGGCTACTTTCTCCCATAGAACCTCCTTGCTGGTCCCTTAAGTAGATCAGGAACTTCCTACTCCCATGAGAAATTCGGGTGTTTCCCCTCCTCCTGGAACACATCCCATCCTTCCGGTCTCAAGTCAATGTCACCTTCTAGCCTGTACAGCTCTGATTCTCTACCCACCACAGGCCAAACTAATAATAAACACACAAAGCAAGAAAGGCAAATGTTAAAGAAGAATGTAAGCAGTTACAAATCTAGATGGAAGGTATACTGATTTTGCTAATCAATTTTTTTCTAGATTTGAGATCTTCTTTGATATTAAAATTCAGTAGTAACATTTGGGGGGAAAGTTCGGAAAAAAGACTAAGAACTCTCAAAGGAAAGTGCCTCCTTGTTCACCTTTACTTCCTCAGAAGCTGAAGTAATGCCGTTAGGAGAATCAAATCAGTAAATGCTCATGGATTTGAAATATGTTAAAGTAAGAGTGAACGGAAGCAAATGTGTGCTGACCTCAGGAAGCAGATGCGTGGCCTGTGGTGTGTGTGTTAATGGCGGCATGCAGGGCCGCACGGGGCCGCTGGGGTAGAGTGTGGAGTGCAGGAGGGCGTCTGTCCGTCCTCAGTCCTCAGCTTGCCAAAGCCTGCCAAGGACAGCCTTACTCACACTCACTGGTGCAGGAGGCCTGGGAATTAACCCAAATCACGCCTCCTGCCAGAGGAGTGACAGGAGCAGACATCTTCCTGATTGCCCCGTGGTACCCAGGCCTCTGATGAAGGCCCTGCGCTGCGCTTCCTTCTAGGAAGTTCTCTCTGCACCTCCCCACAAGGCGAGCACTGGTCACCCTCTATCCTCAAAGGCCAATCCTTGAGTGAACTCCCCTGTCTGAGGAAGGGCTACTCTAATTCCACTTGAAAGAGGCTGCATTTATCTTCATCTCTCAGAAGTCACGCTTCCCTCGCCCTTGGACTGAAGGCTTCTGATATTCAATTACTCTTCCATCTCCATGTCACCTGTGTCCCCACTCGGCCTGCTGTCCCCAAAACAATAAGGCCGAGAAAATGCTGCAGCTTGGAGGAACCAAGGCTAATCAGGCCAGTGAGAAAAGGTTTCCCAAGCACTTTCAAATGTTGAGGCTTTTCTAAAATATTATTTTTCTTTGTTAAAAATAATTCCCTAATGTGTTATATATATCACTAGCGTGTTCTACTCACAGGGTCAGGGCTGCAGTTAAAGAGCCAATCAGACAGAAGTGCTTTACGACAAAAGAAAAAAGGACAGTCCAAATCCACAAAATGTGGCCTATTTCATTATTAGCAGTAAAATGAATGGTCTGTGTAGAAACGGCTCAAGATTTTCAGTATGCAAAGTCCGTATCAGACTTTTTTATTTAAACAATTTTTTTATGTTTATTTTGAGAGAGAGAGAGAGAGTGGGAGAGAGAATCCCAAGCAGGCTCTACCCACACCATCAGCATAGAGCCCAATGCGGGACCCAAACTCACAAACCATGAGATCATGACCTGAGCCAAAATCAAGAGTTGGACCTTTACCTGACTGATCCACACAGGTGTCCCAACAAGTCTGGATCAGATTTAAATGCGAGTGCAAAGGGACAGTTAGTCTGTCCGAGGGCTGTTCTGAGCTGATTTACTCTGCTCTGCTTCCTTCAACCGCTGGGGCCCTGCCTGGCCTCCTGTGGATGTGGGCCTGTCTCCCAAACATGCACGCACGTGTGACAGGTATGGCTGCACAATCCCAAAGATTCCCATTCCAACCTGGGGCTGACGGGTGGGAGGGCACTGGGCAAGTTCTTTCTTCTTCCTGCCTCACTGCAGCTCTGAACTTCCCACTGCAGTATTCTAACTTTTGCTAGAAGTTCTTCTGGTGACCTCAGCATGCATTTGCAAAATACCAACAATACCCGTCTTCCGTTATTTCTGATACGGCTGCCTGAACACGAACGAGTTAACATCCATGTCGGTCTTTGACTTCTCCATGAAAGTACTGCAAGTTTGTTGTGTTATTATCAGCATTTCACCTGCACTGAGGGAGCTTTCAAGTGGCACTTGCTTCTATCCTTCAAATGTCAACAGAGACTACTGTAAGTACATCAAGCAAATGGAAATGGCATAGGAAAGTGAAGAAAGAAAAGAATACGGGAGGTAGCAGGGTATAATTACTTAATATCAATCTCAAACCTGCAGGTGACATCTACACAGAATAAGCTAAGGAGACATAATCCGTGCTCTTTTAGATTTTACCAAGTCCAATCAGATAACCCCAAATAGACTGACAAAAAAAAAAAAAAAAAACAACCCCACCAAACATTATGCTCAAGAAAAGGCACAGATCTACTGGGAGGAATAAGGGGCCAGGAAGGACCATTACCAAAGATCACACCTCTTCATTATCCCTGGAGAAAGACTCAAAGAATGGCGTATATAGGGTTGGGAAAAAAAGTTGTGGCACCCCCCCCACCAAAAACCTGCCTTTACTCATTTAAATAAGATTAAACTAGTCTATAAACCAGCTTATTCCTCTCTGAGGGATAAGATGCCCTGTTGCCTGTAACAGGATATATGTTCAACTGGTGAAAGTACCTGTTAACCTTCTCTTTAACCAGATAGGTTCCAACCCACTACAGTGTGTGACAGATGGGTAGGATCTGAATTACAGCTGTCACCTTGAGTGTGGACAGAAGTGGGGAAAGCATGGAAATCGTGAAGGGCGATGACACATTTGGGTCTGTGACATCGGAGGGGCCAAACCCAAGGGTGGCTGTGGCAGTGAAGCTCTGAAAGGAGGCGAAGGCCTCGTAAATCTACCCTACAGCTGACTGTTCCCACTCTCGGATGCCATGCCAGACACAGCCGCTTTCTGACTTCATTAAAAAAAAAATTTCCAATATAAAGTTTGGTGAACAAGAGGATTGACTCCACCAGAAGCCTTCTAGAACCGATCAATGAATTCAGTAAAGTTGCAGGGTACAAAGTCAATGTACAGAAATCAGCTGCATTCTTATACACCAAAAATGAAGCAACAGAAAGAGAAATCAAGAAACAGATCCCATTCACAATTGCACGAAAAACCATAAAATACCTAGGAATAAACATAACCAAAGATGTAAAAGACCTGTATGCTGAGAACTATAGAAGACTTATGAAGGAAATTGAAGAATACACAAAGAAATGGAAAAATATTCCATGCTTATGGATCGGAAGAATAAACATTGTTAAAATGTCATTATTACCCAAAGCAATTTACACATTCAATGCAATCCCCACCAAAGTTGCACCAGCATTCTTCTCAAAGCTAGAACAAACTATCTTAAAATTCGTGTGGAACCACAAAAAAACCTGAATAGCCAAAGTAATATTGAAGAAGAAAACCAAAACGGGAGGCATCACAATCCCAGACTTTAGCCTCTACTACAAAGCTGTCATCATCAAGACAGTATGGTATTGGCACAAAAACAGACACATGGACCAATGGAATAGAATAGAGAACCCAGACCTGGACCCACAAGTATATGGCCAATTAATCTTTGATAAAGCAGGAAAGAGTATCCAATGGAAAAAGGACAGCCTCTTCAACAGGTGGTGTTGGGAGAGCTGGATGGCAACATGTAGAAAAACGAAACGAGACCACTTTCATACACCATTCACAAAAATAAACTCAAAATGGATAAAGGATCTGAATGTGAGACAGGAAACCATCAAAACCCTAGAGGAGAAAGCAGGAAAAAACCTCCTTGACCTCAACCGCGGCAATTTCTTCCTTGGCACATCACCAAAGGCAAGGGAATCAAGAACAAAAATGAACTACTGGGACCTCAGCAAGAGAAAAAGCTTCTGCAAGGCAAAGGAAACAATCAATAAAACTAACAGGCAACCAACAGAATAGGAAAAGATGGTGGCAAATGGCATATCAGATGAAGGACTAGTATCCAAAATATACAAGGAGCTCACTAAACTCCATACACAAAAAATGAATAACCCAGTGAGGAAATGGGCAAAAAAGCTGAACAGACACTTCTCCCAAGAGGACATCCAGATGGCCAACAGGCACATGAAACCATGCTCAGTGTCACTCATCATCAGGGAAATATAAATCAGAACCACACTGAGATACCACCTCACATCGGTCAGAGTCGCTAAAAGGAACAAATCAAGAGAATGTAGATGCTGGCGAGGATGTGGAGAGACGGGCACCCTCCTACACTGTTGGTGGGAATGTAAACTGGTACAGCCATTCTGGAAAACAGTGTGGAGGCTCCTCAAAAAACTATTGATAGAACTCCCCTATGACCCAGCAATAGCACTGCTAGGGATTTACCCAAGGGATACAGAAGTGCTGATGCATAGGGGCACATCTACCCCAATGTTCATAGCGACATTTTCTACAATAGCCAAATCATGGAAAGAGCCTAAATGTCCATCACCTGATGAGTGGATCAAGAAGATGTGGTATATATATATATACAATGGAGTATTACATGGCAATGAGAAAGAATGAAATATGGCCATTTGTAGCAAAGTGGATGAACCTCGAGGGTGTCTTGCTAAGTGAAATAAGTCAGGCAGAGAATAGATACCACATGTTTGCACTCATAGGTCTAGCAGGAGAAACCTAACAGAGGACCATAGGGAGGGGAAGGGGGAAAAAGAGCAGGGGAGAGTGAGGGACACAAATCATGAAAGACTATTGAATACTGAAAACGAACCATGGACTGAAGGCGGGGGGAGTGAGGGAAGGGGGTGATGGTCATGGTGGGGGGCACATGTGGGGGAGCAGCACTGGGTGTATTATGGAAACCAATTTGAAAATAAACTATTAAGAAAAATGACTGTACAGCATTATAAAAATATTGTTTAGACAAGTAAAAGAAAACATTTTATACTATATACACTGATCACAACTGAGCAGAGCCACTTTGAAGAAATATTTCCAAATTCTGAACATAAGGTATATTAAACATGTTCGGTTACATATGAGGTGATACATATATTAGGTTATGTAGGGTTTAAAAAAAAACTATATATGTTTACACATACCTCCACACAAAAACACACCCATGTGTGGGGAAAAAAATCTATTTCTACTCCGTAGGCAGATTTTGATAAATTTCAGGAGTGAAGTGTAAGTACGATTGGAAGTTGATTCTACATCTCTTTATAGCCGGGGAGGTCTAGTCAGATTCAGCAGAGGACTCTGAGGCCCCAACTTTACAAAAGCTCTGGAAGTTCTGGAAGCTGGGCTGTGCAGGTCCCTGTGAGGGTCTCGGCCAGACCAACGGTCCCTGAGGAGATGCTGTGAAGTGTCCACCTCTCTCAAGATGACACCTGCCCTGCTTCCCAGGCCCTGCCCTCCTGACTTCCTGCGGCCCAGGTGCACGTCCGCTCTGCCCCTCAGGCGTGCTGCCCCCTCCTCACGCCCTCCAGGCTGTGCCCCACCAGGGCCATCAGCGCACCTGGGCTGCAGCTCCTGTCATGGCGGCGGATCTTTCTACTGTCTCTCAGCTTGAAACTGTGAGGATCCCGAAAATGGAAGCCCAGTGGTCATGGTGGCTTTTCCCTGCTGCCTTGAAAAATATTTATAGGGCAGAAATAGTAGATGGATGTTTACCGTCAAGCGGAGTTCATTAAATTATGTGGCTGTTTTTGAAATAGTATTTCATTTAATGAGAGTATGACCACTGTCTTTTAGGAAAAAACAGCATTTGATTTAAGTCAAATGTTTTAGTATTAACAGATATGATTTGTTATATCAATAGTAATAAAACAGTGTCTTAGACTTTGTCCATAAACCTATAAATATATATGCTTGCTCCTACTATATTTCATCATGACCTATTTTCATTTTTAATTTCCCCTCACTGATATACAATGAGAATATTTCACATTAGGAATAGCTGGCATCTTGCTATATGAATATTCTAATGAGCTTGAAAATATTAGCCATCCTTAAAAACCAGCTACTTTAATCCATAATTAATACATCTTTCCCTGCACTAGTTACAATAATCAATTCATTTTTCAACATTCATACCATGGGTCCTTTCCTGATGACAACCTTTTATGGCTGAACTTTCTTTGCATTAACTGTTTGCACGCAAAGTTACAGATTACCAGGCCTCAGATTTATAACTTTCTATTTAATATTTAAGTCTGCAGTATCACTGTGCTGTAGAGGCATGCATATTCTGTCTTATACTTTAAATGATGTCTTTTTCTTGTAGCCGGACTTGATCTAAGTTATCACAGAATTTCTAATTGGAAAGGGACCGTTCTCTGTCTTGTTCAGTGGTCTGACATAGATCATAGTGAAACTGCCTCTCCTTTAACCAATTAAGGTGCCAACTTCTGAGTTCTGTCCGCTGAACTAAGGTGACCTTAGGGAACCGGCGAGGGTCTGCACAGCTTCAGAGAATGTAGACCAAGAACCACTGGTCTAATATCCAACCCTTTTACTTCAAGGCTGGAAAACCAATTTAAGATATGTCATCAGCCTGAGGACGTGCAGCGCCAGGACCCAAGCCTCCCGCCTTCCGTCACAGACTCAAACTAGGGAACCGAGCACCGTGAAGACGGTCCAGAGCCCTGTACCGCCGGGCTGAGCAAAGTTAGGATCTGAGTTGTATGCAGAGTATTTAGATTGTTTGAAAATGTGGCAGTGCCACCTAATTTTTTTTAGAGCTTAGTTATGAAACAGAAGAAAAGGATTCTTACAGACAGATCAGTGTCACGGGCTTTAGACTGGCAGCAAAACTGATTCAGAGGTTTCTCATCCTGTATCTCTAAGTAGCCACAGAGCATGGGGCACAAACATAACGTGCCTAACAGAGACACTGTGTACTGTGTTTTCTTACTTCAAAAGTGCATTGATTCCAGTCCTAAAACATTAGTGTCTCCTTGTCCATGTTAGCCGTAGTAAGTAGTACTAATGGTCTGGATGGGGGCGGGGGGTAGAAAATGATCCAACAAATGGCCTTACTACTAAGGACATGGTTCAGTACTTGGCTTTCAGCAAACACATTTTCCTACATCTGTAGAGAACACATTAGATAAAAAGGTGAAAATTCAGCTAATCTACATTTACTTTTAATATGGAAAGATTATTTCATGGTATTGTTGAAAGACAAAATACAGACTTTACAGATCAATTTCCCTAGATTTCAAGTGTTGTTGGAGAAGATGAAAAACAAATTCATTTTTAGTGAATCACAATATTTGCAACTATCAGAAGGAAAAAGCTTTTCAAAATATCTGACATTATACCCCAAACATGAGCACTATACACTGTATACTGAAAAAAAATCATTCTTTAAAAATTGAGTTATACAGTCTGTAGAAGTGAGATTTACATCAAAGCTGCAGGTTAAGTCATATTTATTTGGCATGATATAGACCGATTTACAACTCTAATCTGCTTGGTAAAATCAGTCGTTACTAAAATTGAACTAATTCTGAAAACCGTAAGTCAGGTGCACATGTAGAAATAGCCTGAGAGTATCCTTTCCGCATCAGCCATCAGGAAGTCATAAAGAACGCGCACACTGGCTGTAAGTATCAGGCTGACAGAGTGGAAGGCCCAGGCTCCCCCCCCCCTTCTGAGGCCGCCCGGTGCGGACCGAGAGGCGCGTCTGCTTTGGCCCCTCGTGGTGCCGTGCTGATGAGCCACTCATTTCGCTCCAGTCAGTAGTGGACCAGTAGTTACAACTGTGACTTCTCACTTTTCTACTCCTAATTAAAGACATTTTTTAAAGAAGTGATCTGGGAGCAGAATATCTCTCCCTTACACTTCCTATAACATTGGAACATTGGAAAATGTGAGTATTTCTTTGGGCTTCCTTTGGGTCTCATTGATGAAGGCTCACCAAAACGCCTCTGATGTCTTCTGAGTGTTGGCAAACCCCTTGCTGCAGAGATGATGGACACTGTACACTCAATAGGAGAGTTTTGCCAAGATGTGACTACAGATCGGCTTCTACTTGGGCGCTCGAGGCCATCTGATGGGTCTAGAGTAACAGCTGCCTCCGATCCTGGCCTTGGGGCCACTCCACTTACAAGTAGAGGCCGTGAAGCCTCTTGTGCCTCAGTCTAGTAGTGCTGGAGTATCCTGTTTTCCACTCATAGAGGGATGACATGGCAGTGACGCCTGTCCCCTCCCCTTAGAATCAAAGGGCCGTTTCCTGTAATGTGTGGCGCAGGGCTGCGCCGAGATGTCGTAGGCATGAATCTGACTGATAAAATCTCTCTCTTCTGGCTCTCATTCCATAGACATCTTACCCTTCCAAATGAATCCAAGGCCACAACCTATCCCATCCCCTGTTTTCCTGTCAAGGGACAAAGAAGCCATCTTGGCTGACTGTCAGACTTCTGCTGGAGGATGAGGAGGGGCATCCTCCAGATCCAAGCGTGATTTTAGGCATCTGGATACACCACTGTGTGTGACACTCGCAGTAATTTCAACAGAGTGACTGGTGTCTTCCTGATTCATGACTTAAAGGTGCTTCAACATCCCTTACTAATCTTGCCATTTCAGTAGGTCTTTTTCTCCCACTGGTGCCTTAACATTTAAATTTTTTTGAATCAAAAAGAAATAGTTTTTATTTTTTAAAACTTGTCCTAAATGTAAACTGCTTTTTAAAATGGTAGTTGATCCTTTATGCCTCTTATGTGCAATGCAAGAATGGTGGTGTGTTTTAGGAGGCTTACGTAAATGATTTTATAGATCATGAAGAACTACATAAAATCTAAGTAAAAAGCATTCTTTTTTTTTAAATAAAAGACTCATATATTAATCATATTGAACCTTATTAGATATCTACCAGGCTTGGGGATGTAAGCTCATGACCCTCAAATGCAGAGGTTTAATGCACCACTAAACTAATACACTGGTACACTCTGCAGGCAAAGACATTAAATTTTTAACAGTGCAATTGACTGCATGCAGTTCAACCTTCAAACACGTTGCTGGTGAAAAACTGCAGAAGACATGCTCTGGTATGTGATGTACGTTACAGGGCGCTCGAATGCGAAGATGAAAGGATCTACTTTCTGTTTGGATTTAGCCAAAACCCAGGGCACAGAGGAGTTTACACAGTCTCAGAAGCAGTTCAAAGCCATTTAGGAAATACAAACCAGCAGAGTATGTTCTAAGCTGGGATCCTCCTGTAGAGCTAATTTATGACATTTGGAGTTTCAGAGATAGTGGTAATTACAATGGGGAAGAAAAATATGGCACCATAAAGCCCTGTCTGTTTCTGTAAAGCCTTTAGGAAATTTCTGTTGGGTCCATTGAATTGCCATTTTAAGATGCTTGAAATCTCTGACCCTTTGTATTTCACCCTTGAAATTTTTTTTAACATTGTGTAAAAATTATGAAAAGCCCCAATTACTGTAAGCTACATGGACATTCATATGCTTTGTTACATACAAGAGTAATTCTTAGGGTTAGAGTGGAAAGTTGAATGTATATAGTTTGAAAAAAATTCTTAGAATTGCCATTGTGTTGATCTCTTTTTAAGTACAAAATTACTGTGAAAACCAGACACTAAGGGTGATCTTTTTATGCTTATTAAAAAGAGTCATGAGTTTAACAAAGGTAAGAAACACTAGAATAAGCAGCCATTCAAGAAGAATGCGGAAGGGAGATGCTGCAGTCCATTATTTGTGTGGTAATGGACTTGCTCTGCTCCACAGTTCGAGACTCTGATGTTGTAACACATCCGAGCAGGGCTCCCGTCTGGAGTAAGGGGTTCACTGTACGCGCAAGTTCAGAGCCTGTGTTGTTATCGAAGAACTTTATTAAAATGAAATTAGGAAAGCTATTTTAAAATTATGTTTTGGGTTATTCTCGATTCATAGAATATAGTTTGCCAATCTTAGAAACTCCAATAAAAACAAGAGATCCCCAAAGGTGCCTCCCTAATTGTTTATACAATTATGTGAAAGTATTAATATTAAAAATATTTCTGCAGTTCTCTCACTACTCAGAATCATGTTAAGCCCAGGAGAAACCAGGCTTGTTTTGCCCTCCATTGTACTATATATTTAGCATAGCGCCAAGTACATCGTGGACTTACTATAAATATTTATTGAATGAATAAATGAGTACATGAATAAAACAACCAATATAAGGACTAAGAATGACTTTGGTATCTCTGAAAACCAAGATCTGATCTGCATCTGGGTGTCTGTTCTACAAACATCCACCTAGGCCGTGTGTCTTGCTGTCAGAGAATTTGTCCAGAAAGCCAAGACACCGACCAACCATATTCCTTGGTATCGGTTCCCCCTGAACTTTCAAATCAAGGATCTTTTACTGACTTCAAAAGAGACCCACACCTTTCTGAGAATTCAGCATTTCCTTAAGTGGTGATTACTAACTGAAGCATACCAACCCCAGGTTTTCCAGAACTTACTTAATACCACATCTGGGCCGCCCTACCCAGGTGTGTGTAGGAGCATAGGGGTGGGGCGGAATACTTGCCTCGATGGCGCGCCCCTGCCACCGGTTCTCTCCCCCCTCCCCTGGGTGAGCATGAGCAACCTCAGATGATCTTTGATCCATGAAGTACCACACACATGGATGGATGGAGCTCTGAGAAATACGACTGAGTCTCGGATGACGTGAGCGTACTGTTCAGCTTCTCACTGTAGCACATTATGTCCAAGTCGTGACCCTGCCTTGCCGGTATCAAGGGGTTTCCCTCAGTGGATGGACAGAGCACGTCCTCTAGGGCTCAGTGGCTTTACTACTGGAGGAGACATACCATTACGTTTTCCTGTCAGGCGGTACGGAGAAGAGAGATTCATTATGTGAAGAGAGGCAGGTGAGGGTTTACTATAGAGTCAGTCAGTGTTCATACAGCCTTGTTTCTCTTATCAGGGAGACTGCCCCTCAAATACCTTTTAGGAACAAGGAAACTTCTGGGATAGAAACAATAATCCTAGGAAGTATGCACACCCCGACATACCATTAATCATAATGTTTATCATGCCATACAGTTATACATTTAGAAGCTTACATTCTCCTTAAATTCTCTTAAGCTAAAACAGCATGAATAATAGGTATTCATAGTAGGTTTACTATGTTTCTAGATAGTTCTGTGGAGTAACTAATGGAATGTCTGGATCAATGTCCTCCATGATTTGAACTTTGTGACTCTAGATTTGAAAAGGAAATTTGCAATGTGGTTGCCATAATGGCTGGTTCTCCCATCAATGAAAACGGAAGAACACAGGTGATGTCCAGCCTCAAGTCGCTGTGAGAACCCACACGTGTCCCTTATCCTGTCTGGGCCTCAGTGTCAAGGGTATAAAATCGGAAGTTTGTGTCTTAGGTCAAAGAGGCCCCACTGCTGCTCGGCCTCCACAGCTTGGGTGTACCTTCTGTGAGGTTGGGCGTTTTATTATTATTATTTTTTAATGTTTATTTAGTTTAGAGAGAGAGAGAGAGGGAGAGAGAGAAGGCAGAGGAGCAGCAGAGAGAGAGGGAGACACAGAATCCAAAGCAAGCTCCAAGCTCTGAGCTGCCAGCACAGAGCCCAATGCAGGGATCGAACTCACAAACTATGAGATCATGACCTGAGCCGAAGTGATTCCTTAACAGTAAGTACAGTGTACACTTCCATTTTCATTCCTGAAATGTATTCCTACGAATTCCCTTACCTCCATCCCACTATTTTTCTCACGTCCTACATTCTTTTAACCAGAGGAAAAATAGATTCTAAATAGAAGGTCATTCTAACGTTCATAATAATAAAGTGGTAAGAGACCCAACACACAAGCAGTCAACGGTCAGACCATGCATAAAATAGAAGCCTGACCCACAAGCTGCAGAAGCCAGCCCAGGGGGCCCGCTTGCTGAAAGGCAGACTTGTCGGACATCAGACCGCGATCCATGAACAGTCCGGGAGGCCAAACGACAACTCAGCGATAACTGGCCCCAAACGGGCAGGACCAGATTAATAAGTGATAGCTTCCCTAATTTTTGCCTCTGTCTAACTTTAAGACCAAGTGGGGAAAAAAAAGAGCCAAACACGCTCCTCTAACCAACCATGTGGGCTCTAGCTTCTCCACAGACTCTGGTCAGGGCAGACCTCAAGTCTTCCGTTTTTCTCGCCAAACGTTTTCCAATTCCTCGCCTGCCTTTGAGTCTTGGCCAAAATGAGTCACCCTGCAAGTGACTCTGAATTGTCTGCTTGTTCTCGGTTGGTGTTCATTTCTTTCCACAGTGAGAATTAAAAAGGACACAGAGCTCTCCATTTCAACTGGATCCTCGGCTGAAGCAGTATTTCTGTGTTTCCTTGGTTAGTTATTAAGTTCTTTGATAGCTACTATTGAAAATCTCCCGCATGTCAAAGACATCTTGCATGTCTATACACCTGACACTTACTAATACTGAACACTATACTAATCTACTAGTCTACTCTGGGCATGTGACTCTACCCTGACCTCTCACAGAAAACAGGAGCCCAGAACAACTGCTTCAGCATCCTGTCAATATTCACTCCGAACATCTACAGCTTCATCCATGCTGTTCCTCCTTTTCATCAGTCACGACAGAAAAGGAAAGCTCTCCGTCCAGGGCTGTGGATCCTGTCGTTCTCTACCTTCCCTCAGCTTTGACCCCAAGAGTTCGCCACTCTCTCCTGTTTCTTCAAGTACTTCCCACCTTTCTTCCTGAGAACACGCAGATGTGTTCAAGTCTCAACCACGGTAAACTCCACCCCCCATCATTCTGTCTCCTCCCCACATTAGAGCCCAGACCCAGGAATCCCTTCCTCTTCCGCTCCCACCCAGTCTACACTGGCTGCAGTGTAGGCCCCATCTCAGTTAACCCACTGAAACTGGGCTAAGATCACCAATGACTTCGTCCTTCCCCAAGACAAAGTGTGTTCTCGGCGCCTGCTACGGTGACGGATGTGTGGTGCACATTCCCTCTTTCGTGACTTTTTTCATGCTGAAAGCAGCTCTGCATTGTTGAACTGCGATCTGGCTTTAGCTTTCCCTGAGTCCTCTCTTGTAACCCTCATAACAACCAGATGAACTATTACTCTTTGGAGAGGGGGGCTCACAGAAGGGACATCTGTCTGTGCAGAACACACGTCTGGTGCTCGTGTTCCTCCCCATGGTTCATCCTTGCTCTCTCTCTCAAGTAACAATGGCGGCAGACAGGAAAAGATCTTGAAAACCCCAGAGTTTTTGCACATTTCCTGGTGCATGCACTAAAAGCTCAATATAGGTTGAGTATTATTTTTCTACCACTTAAAGCCATGCCTTACTCTTGGAATATACTCAATAAATTCTGACTAAATGTGTCCAGAGAGGTCAGAACAATGATGCCGTAATAACTGCATCTGCGGAGAGGTGGGGCCCACTGGGGTTAGAGGCAAGCAGGGGCATTCTGCATGTTCTGGAAGTTTCAAGAGGCCTTTACATGGTTACACTGATTTTAGAAACAAATAAGAAAAGCCTTATTTTTCCTTTCTCCTAAATATGTACTCACTCATTTCTAAAAACGCAAAATTACAGATGGTGGTATTTGGTAACTAGGTCATCTTTTTGAGAAAAATATTTACCTTTATCTCATTATGGCGGATACTGGTGGGAGGCATGACTGAGAGGGAGAGCGGTTAAGGCTTTCCTATTATTGTACATGTTTAAATATTGAAATTCATGAGATTTAACTTCGAAAACCTGCTACTGTAGGAAAATGAAGTGTAATTACAGAGTTGAACAAAACAAAAGAGGACCTAAGAGCACAGATTTACTGATTTACTATCTTGCCTTCCCTCCCACTGGAATCAACTTATGGCTGAGAGAGAGGGTGAAGACAGCTGGAGAACAATAGGTCGTTAACACAAATGATAAGGAAAGGAACTCCCCTCACATTTCAGGAACTGAGCCAACGGAGAAAATTAGAGCAAGCGACTGTATTTGCCCCACACTGTAACAGTGCGCATGGAATCGTCTGGGCTCCTCAAAAATCCCTACTAAAATAAAGCCTCAGTGTCTGTCATTCTGTCTAAATATTGTTAAATGCTTACGAAAAATCCCCAGAAGATAGTTGCCAGTTTGCCAAGAAGTCCTGTAAAGGACTGCTTACCAACTGGGAGATGTTTTTCCTTAGTGGAAGAGCAAGGAGATATGACAGGATACACGCTGTTAACGACGCTGTGTTACTTTAATGATGTTGCCGTCAAGGAAAGAAAATTATACCAAGAGGGGAAAAAAAAATCCACCAGAAGCAAAGAGTCCACTAGGTGCCGACTTTAAACAAAGAATGGATTTCTGGCTCGAAATGCAGTACAGGTAGAAATTTGGCAAGAAGCCTCTAAATTAGATAGAAGGAGTTTAAACTCCAATGTAGACAGGAAAGGAAAAAATCACCCCGACAGCTGTCAAAGGCAGGCACCATGGATGGACGCCATACTGAGGCCATGTGGATGCTCCGAAATCCTCCTGAAAGCTGGCTGGGAGCACATCTTAGGGACCAGGTACTGGGTGCTGACAGCAAAGTACCTTCCAAACAGCAGGATTCTACCCTTATCACCACGGACTAAATATCATTTTTTAAATGTTTATTTTGAGAGAGAGAGAAAGGGAGAGAGCACGTGTGCATGTGTGTGGGGGGTGGCAGAGGGAGGAGGAGAGAATCCCAAGCAGGCTCCACGCTCAGCGCAGAGCCGGACGTGGGGCTGAATCCCACGAACCATGAGATCATGACCTTAGCCGAAATCAAGAGCCAGATGCTTAACTGACGGACCAACAGGACACCCCCTAATTATTAGTATTTTACAATCATAACTCTGAGGAAGGGTGTCCTTTATTTCAGTGGATATTTTAAAGACAGGAAGACAGAAAAGCTAAAGATCTGGAAGATCATAAAACCAAAAAGTGCTAAATTCAGTAACATAAGGGCCCTCAAAGCTATGTTGGGAGCAAAGGGGGAAATAAGAAGAGCTGATTTCTGCCTGGAAAAGACGATGCAGCACCAGAGACTCAACTGATACTTTCCTTCACTGACCCCGTGAGGGCGACGGTCTTCTGCGCCTGCGGGAAGCTGGGCTCCCCGTATGGGGGGTTGTCAGCATCGGTGCTGGACTGGGGTCTTTGAAAACCATGCCCCAGCAATGACTCCTGAGTAATGGCTGCCTTTCAGAGACTATAGTTTTATTTTTGTAATTGTTGAGAATAACACGGGGAAATATGGGCAAAAGACTGCACAGACAGATTGATTAAGATGTGTTGAGTATCTTTCTCAAAGAGCACTGATTATTGGCTTCCTGGGAAGGTCCTGAATGATACAGGATTCTGTCCTTGCTGGTGTCCTGTTCAACTATGTATCATCACCTTGGGAAAAAGCCAGTGAGATTGATCTGTAGATGACAAAATACTTGGAGAGGTAAACTTAAAAGAGTCAGGATGCACAATGATCCTGATAAGTTAAAGCTTATACAAGCCAGAAGCAGTGGGAAGTTTATATATATACTTTAAAAGGGTGAATTTTACGGTGTGTGAATTATATCTTGCCAAAGCTGTTCTGTACCAAACAAAAGCAATAGGAGTATGTTTAACTAGAAAATGTAAAACCACATATAAGAAAACAACACTGTGGACAGGAAAAGCTTAACTGGTGGTAGTCCCACGGGTTGGTGACAGTCCTGGGGGTTGAGCAGAATGAAATCAGTATCCGGCAGCAGCATGGTCTACTGGAGCCTAACCTTGAGGTATAGACACATGGTTAATCCTTAGCTCTTAATATGTTTGCAAAGGGTAGATGCATAGTCAGTACTTGTTGGGGCGCCCGGCTGGCTCAGTCAGTTAAACATCCTACTTTTGATTTCGGTTCAGGTCACAATCTCAACGATTCATGGGTTCAAGTCCTGCATCAGGCACTGACAGCATTGACCCTGCTTGGGACCCTCCCTCCCTCCCTCCCTCTGCCCCTACCCTGCTCATGTGCTCTCTCTCAAAAGAAAAAAGGAAAAAAAAACTTTACTACTTGTTAAGTAAATATGCTGCTTAAGAATACAACAAAACACAAGAAAAACTAAAAATCTAACACAGCCTTAAAGTACAAAAGCTTAAGTACAGGAGTTCTTTTCTAATTAAAAAAATCTAACATAGAAAAAAGACTAAAGCAAACCCCAAAATGTTAATAGTATAAGATTGTGGGGAAAGTGTGATACTCATATTTTCTATTTTTATCTGTTTTCCTTGACTTCTGCTTCTGTAGGATGGGGGAGGGGAATCCCTGCTGTCCCTTCCCCAAGGCTGTTTGACACCGAGTGTTAAAGACTGAGTGTTTGTATCCCCCCAAAATTTATGTCAAGATCCTAACCCCCAAGGTGATGTTTTAGGGGGTGGAGGTTTGGGAAGTGATTAGGTTATAACAGGTAATAGTCATTCATGGAGCCCTAGTGAATGGGATTCATACCCTTATAACAGAGACCCTAGAGGGCTCCCTCAGCCCCCACCCCCCAATCTGAGGACAGAGCAAGAAGACTACCTTCTGTTAACCAGGAAATGGGTCCTCCCTAGAAACCAAATCTGCCAGCACCTTGATCTTGGCATCTCAGCTTCCAGAACTCTGAGAAATACTTGTTTATAGGTCACTCACCCATAGTGTTTTGTTACAGCAGCCCAAACTAAGACACAGAATATTGTGAAACACTGATCCTCCTTAAAATTATGTATGCTACTTTAGGGGCGCTTGGGTGGCTCAGTCTGTTAAGTGTCCAACTTCAGCTCAGGTCATGATCTCACTGTTTGCAGGTTCGAGCTCCACATGGGGCTCTGTGCTGACAGCTCAGAGCCTGGAGGCTGCTTCAGATTCTGTCTCCCTCTTTCTTTGCCCCTCCCCTGCTCATGCTCTGTCTCTCTCCCAAAAATAAACACTAAAATTTTTTTAAAAATTATGGTACTTTGTATTAGCTTCATATTTTTAAATGTATATTTAGGTCTTTTCTCTTCCCCTAAACTGTAGTCACCTTGATTGCAGACATGACATTTCACTGGCCTTGTGCACAGTCTGATGACAAGTCCCACTGCCTCCTCTTGCAAACGCTAATATAACTAAACTGGGGAAAAGGACAGAATTTTATGCATGTAGTTGCTCTTACCTCATCCTAATTTGATATACTTGACATATTTTCTGTAGGAAAAGGTAATGGACTCAAAAAATTAACACTATGACTTAAAGTTTAGGCTAGATACAATTCTGGAAGTCTCCTCTTTTTTCTCGTTGGAGAGGAAAAACCATCTGGATGGAACGGTAACTTCCCTTTCAGTGTGTGTGACTGGTAATTTATCTGATGTTACCGCGATGCCCCTGATGAAGGACTTCTGTCTGTCCTTTCTGAGTATCAACTCTACTGCACACGGCTTCAGCTCTCTCTCAGTCACAGAAGTGAGCACCGCAATACCCAGGTGAAAACAAAGGCCACCTGCTTAGGTGAGGCACTTGCTACAGGGCGATGGGAGAAAAGATCCTAAGGCATTTATTTCTGGACAAACTTAGAAGGGAGCTGGCTGTTTATCTTCCATGGTTATGGGTATTTACCGGGCCAATGGCTGCTAAACAAACCATATTCTCTGGGACTTTAGGAATTTGTATTAGTAAGAGATTATATTTCTCCCGTTGATCATGAAAGAGAACCAGAAGTTAGCAACTACCAACCACCTCCAGCCTTGAATAGCCTGTTGAAGTTGTTGGCTTGACTAGAAGGGCATTAAAATTAATCACAAAATAATGCAAACCCACAACCAACCAACCCTATTCCCTTTCTAAGCCACGTTTCATCTCTCTCATTTTCCATTTCTAAGACCCACATCCAGAAGAGCTTTAGTGGGAGAACGGGAGAGGAATCCAATGCCAGGTGAACCAAACCCACATCATCTTACTGTCAGACATGTTTCAGTTAAGCAATCTGATCGCGTGTGGTCATGTGAGCAAACTGCCTGATTGTCCTGACAAGGCCAAGCAAATTGGGTCAGAAAAAGGAGGCTAAGGCGTCGAAATAGAGAATTCAGGTTGCATGCATAGGCCACAACTCATCTCAGCCCCGAGACTCATGCAAAATATTCCTAATTATGAAGTTCTAAGGATACATTTAGTCAGGGATAAACATAGTTAAAGATTTATTAAAAACAAAGCAAAATAAGCTAATACCAATTTATGGTAGGTGGAGTTGCAGAAAGGTATGATGGATGAATTCGAATAATTATAAATGAATTCATTTAAGAAAGCAAATGTACCCTAAAATTCTTTAAAATGGTTTATTTCTCCAAATTGTTTAAATGACCCATTGTTTACTCTGCTATGTAGATTCTTTCTCTTTAGATAATAAAAGGGTTGATGAATAATCACACAATCTAAATTAGTGACATTTAATTTAAAGAATCATTAATCATGCCACCTTCAAATGTCATAATCATAAACATTAGTAGCGACAAAGTCCTTTGTCCTATCCAGCCCTCACGACTTATTCTAGAAGAGAATATAACCCTATGTAATTACGGGTGACACATTCCGAATCTACTTTTGAAGTTGAGAATTAGCGCCAAAGTTTAGGACAAGAAACTGTGACCTACTCCAGATTCTCCATATATCCTGCTGTCCTCTATTTAACAGCCACAATATTTTCCCGGCCTAAAACCTACTAGTCACCTTAAAGCAAGTATTATTCGCAACACACCACTCACTGTGCTTTCTGTACAAAATGTGTATCCTTGGATGTGCAAACATAGGGAGAAAAGATGGCCTGTAAGTCTTTCCCCATTTAAGTAGTAGTCCACAACAGACACTCAAATGTCACCACTAATAGTTATGATTTGGCAAAGTGATACTGTCTTCTAGGAGACACCATTGTGGGCCTAGAGAGAACCTGATGAAGAAAGATTTTAATTCCAGAGTATTAATCAATAGGCAACTACTGTATAATTTTTTACAAGGGCCGATTGGATGAAAGCACCATTTTAGGAATATCTGACAACCATGATAGAGTGCTCCGAAGGAGGAGCTGGAATAAAGTACTTTTGCGCGAAACCAAAATACATGTTGCACTACTAAGATGGTAACTATTAATTCTTTGTTAGCAAAACAAAACAAAACAAAACCCCAGACTATAAATGATTTTTCTGAAGCATGAACTGTTTATGTTGACTGATGTAGTCAACTGTCCACGTGAGAATATGATGCTTAAGAATGTCTAGCTGGTGTTTCATGGCTCAGTCTGGGAGACCGTGATCAGCAAAGCAATGATCTCTATTCCTGTGACCAACGTAGATGCATTCATTCATTTCTCCAACAACTGTGCTCTGCAAAAAATGTTTTCAAATACCTACAGCTGTAAGTGAAAGCTGATCAATTTAAAAAAAAGTACCAATAGTGAAGAGGTTTCTACAACTGGTTCATTTCTTGAGTAGAGCAATTAGGGGACGGAGACATGAAAGCCAAAAGCAGTAGCCATGTCATAGATTAAGACGGTTGATGCAGGAGTTATTTAAAAACTGAAGTTTCTGTCTTCAAAAAGTTCATTTAAAGGACATTATAAATTTACCTATAGTAGCTTTAAAAACCTTTTTTTTTAAATTTTTGAGAGAGAGACAAAGTATGAGCAGGGGAGGGGCAGAGAGAGAGGGAGACACAGAATCTGAAGCAGGCTCCAGGCTCTGAGCTGTCAGCACAGAGCCCGACGCAGGGCTCGAACTCATGAGCTCTGAGATCATGACCTGGGCCCAAGTCAGAAGCTTAACTGACTGAGCCACCCAGGCGCCCCTTCCCTATATTATTGTACTGTCTACCCCAGAGGCTTTCCTGGGTACAAGATTTGGTACAATTCTGTAGGAACTTTCATTGAGAGCAGAATATCCTTCTCTGTCCCTTGACATGGGCTTGGCTGTGTGACTGTTTTGGCCAATGGCAGGCAGATGGAGAGGACAGTGTGCCAGGTCAGACCTTAAGAGGCTCTGCACACTTCTGCCTGCTGTCTTGCATGTCTGCCACCACACGGAGAAGAAGGTGCTAGCCTCGTCCAGTGAGAGACACTAGGAGCACAGCCATCTGGATGTTCCGCGGAGCTCTTTTAAGAGGCAGAGCAGCGCCACGCCGGGTATCATGAAACTGGTGGGCCTTAACATTAGCCAAATCCTACCTGAGACGCAGCTGCGTGAGCCAGAGCCCTGACTGCGGTTTGAAATCCCTGGGTTTTGAGGAAGCAGAAAACACGGCACGTCTGTGCCTACAGCTAATGCATACAGTGGCAAAACATTATTGGAATCGAGGTTTGCAAGCTCTTATTTGAATGAAAATGCTATCACTTCTTTTCCGTTACACTAGGTATGACACTGTCACATACAGAACTTGGGTCTGTGTGATTTTGTGCCCTGTTTATTGTTATCTTCAGCAATTTGTAGTTCTTGGTTTACCTATCTTGGCTTCACACTGCCTTTCATGCTTCTTGTTAGTGTGTGTGTAGTTTTCTATTTTGGAAATGTTTTCTTCCACTTTTCTGAAATTCTGTTCTATTTTCTTGGAAACCTAATCTTTGAATAATGGTCTCTTTCTCTAACATTTCTTTCTACCTTAAGATCCTTTACCAACTTTGAGGGGAAAAGGAAACAGTAATAATCTGTTGTCATTATCCTTACTTTTTGACAATTTAGGGACTATCTGCAGAAACTTGCTATGCTTTTTTTTTTTAATTGAAGTTTCTATATCAGAATGCATGAATGAGAAATGCAAAGTCAGAAACGTACCCCATGAAGTGCTTTGGACACTCTGACAGCTACAATTTATCAGCATAAATTACTACGCTTAGCTGAGGAGCTCTGTCACAGGGAGACAGGGCACTTCCTAAATTGCCCATTGCCCTCTTTTTAAATTTTTTGGAGGGGAGACAGAGAGAGACAGCGCAAGCAGGGGAGGGTCAGAGAGAGAGGGACACACAGAAACTGAAGCAGGCTCCAGGCTCTGAGCTAGCTGTCAGCACAGAGCCCAATGCGGGGCTCGAACCCACGAACCATGAGATCACGACCTGAGCTGAAGCCGACGCTTAACCGACTGAGCCACCCAGGCGCCTCTCCCACTGCGCTCTTTAATAATAATCTTAGTTTTTAACCTTCCAGATATCCCAGGATAAAAGAAACCTTGATGCAGCCAGAGAGAGAAAAATTCAGATTTTATGGACATCACTGTGAGCATCCACTTGATACTCCATTCATCTTCATATCAGTCTTTTCCCCTCTGTCTACATGAGGCAATGGATCACTTAGGCCAGAAGAGGAAGCTTAGCAGTAAACACGTCAGCCTGTCCACAATCTCCCTTTCCTTTTAATCAAAGGAAAGACCTCGCAGAATTCACTGTCGGCCTCTTAGCCGTGGCTTCCGGCAGCAGCAGGTGGAGAGAACCCTTTTAGCCACTCGCATCACACCGGCAAAGGGATTTTAAAATGCCTACCTTTACCCTGTGCCCCTAAAGGCACTATCAGTTGCTAAATAGTATAGCCAAGTGTATTCAAACTGCTTTAGACAATTTAAGCACTAATATTTTCATTAAAAAAAAAGTATCAATCTACCTTTTTAGAGATATTTGAGGTATATTACCACACATTAGCAGAGTCTGGGTTGTTTTGGATACAGGTGAATTCCAGGGGCTTCTCTAGGAAACCTGGTTCTAGACCCACTTAACCCCAAAGCCCGTGCACTGCCGCACCGCACTACCTCTGAAGGAAGCCGCTGTCCACATGATCAACTCCTAGAAAGCCAGTTTTAAGACTGCTATTCACAGTGCCAAAATTTGGAGCTACTTTCCGGCAGGATTACAAGAACAGAAGCTTCTGGTTCAGGAACTGTAAAACAGGCTTAAGAATCAACGATGTGCAGATTTACTAAGCTTTTGGCCCTTATAAGCTGTGAGGAAGAGCGAAGTTATTGACAGCCGGTCTCGGAGTCCCTGCAATTTCATTAGCCGTCGACAGATGTACTGCCGTCTCCAGCTTCAGTAAAGCAAGGACAGCAGTCAGGGGCTGAGACACAGAATGACAGCTGCCCCTAAATTCTTGGGACCTGTGCCTACGCATGTTACCTGGCCAGTGGGGGAGAGGCTGCAGGTGACTCAGGTGATCACAAGCGTCCCTTACAAGGGGAAAAGAGAGGCCAAGGGGGTCAGAGTGACACAATGTGAGTTGGACCTGGTCTAGCATCGGCAGCTTCAAAGATGGAAGAAGAAAGCCAGAAGCCAAGGAATGTAGGTGCCACCAGAAGCGATTCTGACACAGACTCTCCAGAAGGAAACATGGATCAGCTGACACGATGATTTTTGCTCAGTGAAACCCACTCTGGATTTCTGAATGACAAACCTGTTCAGTGAGAAATGTGTGTTGTGTTAAGCCATGAAGTTTGTGGCGATCTGCTACAAAATCCATAGGGAATGAATATAGGTTACCATCTAAATTATGGATAACAGACACAACAAGAATTTTAAATGTAAAACAGCATCTTATTTCAATAAAAATAGCTTGACACAAGAAGAGAAAAGCACAAGCAGCCAAAGAATAAATCGGACTTCATCAAAATTAAAAATTTTTGTTCTTCAGAGGACCGTATCAAGAACATGAAAAGAGCCCACAGGAAAAAAAAATATTTCCGAATCATAAAACTGATAAGGGTCTAGTAACCAGAATAAATAAAGAACACAAACAAAAGTAAAAAGACAACACAACTTTAAAGAGGGCAAAGGACGTGAAGAGGTAGTTCACCAAAGAAGACATACAGTTGGCCAAAAGGCATATGAAAATATGCTCCAACACGCATATGAAAAGATGTGGAGCGTTGGTGGAATGCAAATCAACACCACAGTGAGATACCGCCCTTTATGGTGGCTACTTAAAAAAGAAAATGAAAATGCTGGTGAGGCTGTGGAAAAAATGGAACCCTTACACATTGCTGGTGGGAACGTAAAATGGTATAGCCACTGATAAGAGCAGTTGGGCAGTTTCCCCCAAAATTAAATATGGAATTACTATATGATGTGGCAGTGCCACTCTTAGGCATACACACAAGAGGAATGAAAAACGTCAGTTCACACAACATTTTGGACTTGGATGTTCACGGCAGCAGGAGTCCTAACTGGCAAAAGGAGAAAGCAGCCCAAATGTCCACGAGCATAAATGGACACACAACATGTGGTATATCGACAGGAAATGGAGTATTAGGCAGCCATGCAAAGAAACGGAGCACTCTTACCTGCTACCACATGACTAAACCTTAAAAATTCTATGCAAAGTGAAAGAAGCCAGACACAAAAAGCCACATATTACATGATCCTCTTTATATGCAATGTCCAGAAGGCGCAAGTCCGCAGAGACGGAGATCAGACGAGCGGCGGCCAGGGGAGGGGAGAGTGCGGTCCTGGGACTGACTGACTGCTCGGCGTTTCCTCTGGCTGCTGAAAGTGTCCTGCGCAGCACAGTGAATATACTAAAAATACGGAGTTACATACTGTAAAGTGGTATGTTTTATGCTACGTGGACTATAGCTCAATTTAAAAAAGAACAAAAAATAGAACCCATCTGCCTAACGTGAGTTTACAGCTTAGAACTAAACACCTAGATAGTAACCATTATCTTGTCACCTTGAGTTAAGTGGACGTTGTTATTTGACTAAATCTGTGTTTTTTTCGCTTGCACTTAAAACCCCCCAAATGCTGTCCTCGATCTTATTACGAACCCACCTCCAACCAGAATGAGAACATTGCCTCAGTGTTTTAAATTCCTTCAGTTGATCTTTCTAGGGGGCTTTCTCCATTTTAGTTTCAAGTCATCACTCTGCGTGAGTTTTTGCACCTTCTTATGTCTGCTGTCTCATCCGCAAGAGGCTCTGCTCCTGCAGGACCCCCTCCCTGCACACCCCTGACTCTCTGGCAGAGACACTAAACCAACTAATTAAGTATCTACCTGAGTATCTGTTAGACTAGAGGTTAGACACCGTTTCTAGTCTTTTAGTGATTACTTTAGAAATTTCAACATGCTTATGCTGATGAAGTCTCATACTCTTCAGTAACTTCACCCCCGTCCTGGCGAATGCAAGAATCTCAGGACACTTGGAACTCCATTGAAGCATCTCAACTTCCATGCCTCATGGTGTGTTTGTTGCCCACTTTAATTCCGTAGATTTCCTCTTCACTTTAAAGGAAAACTTCTGGGGCGCCTGGGTGGCCCAGTTGGCTAAGTGACCGACTTCGGCTCAGCTCATGATCTCAAGGTTTGTGAGTCTGAGTCCTGCATTGGGCTCTGTGCTGACAGCTTGAAGCCTGGAGCCTGTTTCAGATTCTGTGTCTCTTTCTCTGCCCATCCCCTGCTTGCTTGCTCTTTCTCAAAAATAAACAAACATTAAAACATTAAAAAAAAAAAAAAGAAAATGTTATATTTTTAAATAGAGATTTAAAAATGTTGTAAGGAAACATACAAGGAATTTCCATGCATAGGTAATTCTACTGGTAATATTTTTATCCCCGATCTGTAATGATAAAAAATATTATAATGACTTAATTTTATCTGCAGTGAAAAGTAAATGTAGAGTTTAAGGCCCTCTGCTTCTCTGTCAAAAAATGAAAAAGATCAAACAATACAGGTTGCGATAAGCGTGTAATATTTTATTACACTGTGCTGGTGGGTTCAAGGATCTCTGCTGAAAAACCTGATTAATGTACTTATCATCTTTTTGTGTTCCTTTTAACCTAAGAAGATTCATATTTCTATTTCACGAACAGACATTTAACTTCCTCATCAGGTCATTCTCAAGTTATCTTTAAACGTAAGAGCCACTTTCTGCCTCTTAACCAAAGAAGAGCCAAATACGCGCAGGATGCGGAAGGATAGAGAAGCAGCAGGGCCCAAAGCCACAGTCGTCTTCCCTTTCCCACAGAAGTGCAAAGGTCAAAGTCCTAAGCTAGAAGGCGTGTTCAGATTTTTTAAAGGGATGCAAAAAATATGAGTTAATGAACAAGACCTTACTTTCTTTACTATGCATCTGTACAGTTGTGAGCGTGTGTGTATGAAAACATTAGTTATCTAAACACTTTTTTCCTGAAACTATAACAATAACCCTCGATGGTTTTGACTTATATTGTGTTCATTTATGTTTTCTTAATTACTTAAGAATTTTCTTTAAATTTCTAAACACATTATTCACATGAACTTCATGACAACACCATCCTTCCGGTCTTATGAGTGATCTCCTTCTCACTCGGGTTATGTGGCAGCCAAAGTGTATAAGAGATGTTAACTGCATTTATTGGAAAGTATCTTGCTATTTATTTAGCATGTATTTGTGTTCTTTGCACTTCTATAGAGAGGATCCCAGTCATGACTAGTTTCACATGTGGTCTCCCAGCTAGATCCTGAGTGCCTAGAACACAGCATCACTGGGTTGTCAGTAGAAACGTAGAATCCCCAGCCTCCCCCCAGACCTATGGAATGAAAATGTACCTTTTAACAAGACATATAAGAGTAAGAAGTACTGAGGTAAGCAACTCTTAAAAATTAACCCCTCCTTTTCACATGTCGTTATTCTCTTTTCATTCCCTATTTCCTTTCCTTCCTTCTTAAAACCCAAGGTTCATTATTAAAAATAAAATAAGGGCACCTGGATGGCTCAGTCGGTTGAGCATTGATCTTGGTTTCAGCTCAGGTCATGATCTTTGTGAGTTCAAGCCCATGTTGGGCTCTGTGCTAACAGTGCAGAGCCTGCTTAGGATTCTTTCCCTTTCCCTTTCTCTCCCTGCCCCCTTTCTCTCTGCCCCTGCCCTGCTCACTCTGCCTCTGAAAAATAATTAAACAAACTTAAAAAAAAAACAACCACACAAGATACCTCTGTTAGCAATCAGACTGTCTCATTTTGCTCTCTGTTTCCCCTGTCTCTGGAACAAATTCTATGCCCTTGTTTCCTTTATTTGTAATTCACTTACTTCCTTTTTAAAATTCTGATACTTGACTTTCACTCCAGTGTAGTCTGTACACAAAGACGTAACACACACACACAAAGACGTAGATGGTTAACTGAGGTAAGTTTAGATCACCCTTATAGAATCTAGAGTCCCTGTGTTGCCTGGAAAGGGAATTATCTTGGCATTTGTGCCTGATGATTTCTGAGTGCCCGTCCATCATGCGTCCGTTCAAGATCATCTGTGCATCTGTGCTCCTGCTCGGCTGGCTGGAGCTGAGTGTCCCGCATGCCTCCTGCAGTACTGTCCCCACTGGGAAAAACAGGTTTTCTGTCTCTGCAGAAACACCTCGCAAGTGTACACAAAGGACTCATGGCAATGAAGCAAAACGGGGCTAGCACTGGAAGCTCATCAATTTTAGATGCTCTTCCTGAAGACATTGGCCTCCCAAGTCCTAGAACGCAAAGGCCCCTCTACAGTCTAGTGTTAGAAACAGAGAAAAGAGCCATGGGATTCTTCTCCATCGAGTGTCACAGAAGAAGCTCACACTATGGAGGAACCAAACAAGAACAAAACAAAACCCCAAATTCTCCTCTTAATCTCAATGGCTTTCTTTTTCTCCTTCCTTTTTATTGTGTTCAGAACACTTAACATGAGATCTGTCCTCTTACCACAATTTTAAGTGCACAATGCAGCACTGCTGACTCTAGGGACGCTGTCATTCAGCAGATCTCTAGAACTTGCTCATCTTGCGTAACTGCGGTGTTACACCCACTGAATGGCCTTTATGCAGAGGTTTGAAGGTTGAGATGCTTTGAAATTTCCTGGGTACCATGGCCCACTCACCTTCCAGATTTTGGGCAATCTGCTGACTAGTGATTAGATGTTGTGTTATTCATCAGGTCTGCCTTTTATGAAGAAAAATGAAGAGCATAAGAGAACCATAGTGGAGATGGGGGTGTACTGAAAGGTTAATGTGCTCCTCAGCCCACTTCAGATAGATCACTGAGCAACCACACAATCAGTTTATCTGATGCATGCAGAAAGAAATGTTACGCTTCACCTTTGGAAATGGGCCATTACTCCTGTTGACAGATTATGAATTGTGGGATATGGCCGGCACCTGGCCAGACAAGGAAGAGTTCATAAATCAGACTCAAAACAGAAATACCTGACTAAAATTCTTGAGCTCTTTGAGGGCTTGAAAAAGGAAATATAAGGAGAGAAGCAGTTAGGCCCGTGTGTGTGTGTGTGTGTGTGTGTGTCTGAGAGAGAGAGAGAGAGAGAGAGAGAGAGAGAGAGAGAGAGATGATTTTCTAAAGACCTTCGTTAAGGTTCCACAAAGAACTGATTTTTGCTGTTATGTGTTGGTTGGCCATAACAACCTGCTTCGCCATAGAACTGGGCAGGAGTAGGGATTGGCGTGCAGTTGGGCTAAAGGCTTTGGTCAGCAACAGGAAATCAGCTTGGGTTTTCCAGTAGAAGAGAGAAGTGATCAAATCTCCCAGCAAAGAGTCTGAATAGTTGATTATCAGGGTCAGTATTTGTTTACTTCACAAAGAATCTGGAAAACAGGCCCATAATTTTACAAATGGGGACAACCGCTACAACTTGGTGGTAATACTAGGCAAATTGCTACATGGATGAGAATAAGCTAAGAGTATATAAAGTAAGTGAAAACAGCCAGAGAAATGTCAACTAAAATAAAAGGATGCCATAAATGCCCTTGAAGAGAAATAATCTAAGCTACTTGTAAGAAGCCTGGCTCAGAATATTTGTTTTGTGATGTAGGAATGAAACCCAAAAGTGATTTTTTAAAAACTATTATCAGAGAAGATGCTCCGCTGAGCCCCCGAAGCCCTGCAAGTATCGATCGCCCGCTAGAACGGTTCTAGGAGGACACAGAGCTAGTGCTCCTCTGCTCTGTGAGCCATTCACCATTCGCCCTCCGCTGACGGGGCGCTCATTACCGAGGATGGGACGGACTGCCTCGCTTTCCTCATGCCCTGCCTTTACTTCAGACAGCAGCTGTGAGGCTGGCTGCAGCTCCACACCAGCATAGCACTGTAAGAGTTTGTACTTTCTGATGAAGGAGGGGAAAAGTCTAATATATAGAACAGGACTATGTCACCAGCACAATTTTTAAATGATTTTATTTTAAAAATCATTAAGGCATGGCATTAGAATATAATGTATAACATCATAAGAAGTGAAGAACAAAAGGTACGTGAAGTTTCTGGCTGTGATAAGGCGCCATCTCTGATAATACACTTTGTTTACGGAAAGGCTTTTCAGAGTTGTGATAAGTCAATAAATTATTTTCAGATATGAAATACTAGTACTTTTTCCCATTCCTTATTAATACCAACAACTGTGGCTTCTCAGGCCAACTGCTCTGGGGAGAGACAAACTTCTAGTCTTTCTGTATGATTGTTAGCCTGACCAGCACGTTTACACCGGAAGTCCAAGCGTTCCTCAGGCACTCCGTGCCGGTTTTTAGGCCACTGAGGACTCCCTCTCAAGTGCTGCCTCGGCCTGCTCCTGGCCCGGGGATCCTGTCCAACTGGCAGGGAAGGAGCTGGACGGCTTCCTCAGCACGTGATGAAAACAAACACCTGATGCTCTTATGGAGATGGTCCATTTTAACTTTGTATTTTTCCCCCTACTTAAATTTTGCCCTCAGTCTTGGACTGATATCCCCAGCATCAAACTTTGTTAAGATGGGCACGTACGTGTACATCCTCCTGGACTACATCTAGATCCAGGCGTACACGTACCCGTGTCCCAGGCACCCCGCAGCGTGTGCCCGCTGCTGGATGGCTGTGGCCAGCAGGAGAAGCCCCCGGTGCGTGCAGGCTTTCCTGGCAGCTGGTCCAGCCAGCTTCACCGTCACGTTCACTTTCTGGCTCTTACTCTATAATGCTCTGTTATTTGAGTGTTAAAAAGAGTATGGACAGGTTTTCTTTGTCCTTTTTGTTCCTTTTCCATCGTTCCTCAACAGGATTCTGGTGCCTTCCCCTACGAGCAGCGGCACTCTTCCTGGCACACAGCACACCAGAACGTCAACTGCAAGAGTCCGTTTCAGGGTGAGGACCGTATCTGTGTGAAGTGATGGAGACGCACAGCCTTTATGTTTCATCACACCTGCTACAAGTTTAAAGCCGTAGAAACTAAATCCCAGGCACCTGTGTATTCAGTCTGTTGAAAAAGAATGTTATCCGTCTTGCCATGATTTTTCATTTTGATGTTATCTCCCCATATCCTTCTAATATTTCTCCAAAGGAAATGACTGTCATACATGTATTTTAGAGAAAGAGGGATTTAATAATTAATTGCCAGTGAATTGTCAGATTGTCTATAAACTAGCCAAGAACATTATAAGCGATATTTATCCTAAAATATCAATTTCTCTACAGCAGAGAAGTAATTCTATTTGAAGGTTTCTCATGGAAAGCTGTCTTTGAGTACTCAAGCGTGAGTGACTGAGTTCCGTGCCCCATGCATAAGGGGTATAAGGCATCGTGCCACGTGCTACCCAGAAAAGCCACAAGATGCGTGAAATGTAGAAGGTAAAATAAGGTCAGGTTCATAAGAAATTTAAGTTCAATATGGCTCAATATAAATAAATAAAGAAGAGTGGAAGTTAGTGTTTATCAAATTAACTGAAGAGAGAGTAACTTCTCTAACATTACTATATTGGCATTGTGTAGAAAAACTGCATCTAGAAAGATAAAGAAGGGCCACAACTTGAAGGGAATCAAAACATGTCACCCAAAACAGGCCACTCTGATGCACGGATTATTTTAAGCTGAAGGCACTTAAGAAATAGCAGGTGCAGGAAGGGCTCTCTGACCTCCCCCTTTGTACCTAAAAGCAGAGCATACATTTCTCACGAGTCCGTGCACCACCTGCGCCATGAAGAGAATGTTCTCAGCACTGGAGACAGGGAATCCAAGACAAATCTGTATAAACAGACCTAATAAAATGAACCTTTTCTTCCATTAAGTTTTCCCCGATATATTTCCTAGTCACTCTACCACAATTTACTGCCCCCAGCCCAAACACCTTTTTCCTCTGTCTTGACACGTTGCCATAATTTATTGTTCTTTGTTAAAATGGTATACAGACTCTCAGGCCTACACATTTCTTTGGGTTTTCATTTCTTTTATGTGAAAGCTTCTGTGTGCACAAAAAAGCTGACATCACCTAAAATTTGTGTGCTTTTCTCCTGTTCGTCTGTTTTCTGTCATTTTAATTCTCAGGCTTCTGCCACAGAACCTAAAAGGGTGGAGGAAAGGTGCTCCCCCTACAGAATTTCAAAATGATGCATAGCATTTGACTAAGAGTTAAAGAGGAACGCATTTTATCCACAACATCTCCATTTGTTAATTCCTCTAAATCTTAGAAAAAGAGAAAAGACAGGAAAAAAATCTTTTTGATGTAAGCTAAGAGAGTACTAATATTAACACTTCAAAAAATGTAATTATATAACTTCAAGAAAAATAGTGATAAATTTGATAAAAGATTACAGGAGATGTCAACTAAAAATTATAAAACATTGCCCAGAGAAATTAAGTCCTAAACAAATGGAGAATTACTCTGTGTTCTTGGGCCAGAAGATTCAATACCGTTAAAAAGGTCAAAGTTAGAGTATTTATACAACCTGATTCTAAGACTAATTATAAAGCTAGAATAACTAAGACATTGCAGTACTGGGAGATAGGTAGCCATAGAGATCAGCGGAACAGAATGGGGAGTCCAGAAACAACCCCACACAGACATGAACAATAGATTTCAACAAAGATTCCAAGGCAATTCAGTTGGGGGAAAAATGTCAATAAATGATGTTAGAAACATAGGACACAAAAATATGAACCTCAAGCCTTAACTCATCATTTAGAAAAATTAACTCAGGATGGATCATGGATCTAAACATAAGAGCAAAAACATTTTAGTGAACTTGGGTTAGACAAAGATTTCTTAAATAAGATGAAAAGCATTAATTATAAAATTTAAAAACTCAATATACTTGATTAAAAATTTTTTTTAAATGTTTGTTTTTGAGAGACAGAGAGACAGAACAAGAGCAGGGAGGGGCAGAGAGAGAGACACACAGAATCCAAAGCAGCTCCAGGCTCTGAGCTGTCAGCACAGAGCCCAACACAGGGTTCGAACCTATGAATCATGAGATCATAACCAGAGCCAAAGTTGGACACTTAACTGACTGAGCCACTCAGGTGCCCCTAAGTTTGACTGCATTAAAATTGGAAACCTTTGCTCTTTATCAGAGACTGTTAAGGAAATGAAAAGGTAGACACAGACTGAGGACAGGATTTGAAAAACAGATCTCCAAAAATAGACTCCTGTCAACACCTAGCACCGACAGCCTAAAAGGTCTCGAGACGTTGCCAGTGGTCCCATGGGAAGCAAAACTGCCCCATATGAGAACCACTGATTTGAATTAACTCTATTAACAAAGAAGATATATGGATGACAAACCAATACAACCTATGATAATCAGCTAAAAACTATTGGAAACAACAGGAGTGTTTGGATATTGAAGTTAAATAATATACAAATATTAACAAGATAGAACATATGAAAATACAACAAAGGGGAGATGTTACACTCAACTGCAACCAAAAATTTTTATACATATGCTTGGGAAGAAATTTACTGAACTTATACAAAGGAAGCTATGAAATTTTACCAAAGAAGCATAAAAGAAGGTGTAAATAAATGAAGATGTGCATGGAGAACAAATTAAAAGTATGAAAAATTCCCCTAATCTTAGTTATAAATTCAGGGAAATTGTACTAAAAATAAGATTTTGTTTTTAGGAACACAATAAAACAATTCTAAAAGCCCATTTAAAGCCTAGCTAGAATACCAAGGAAAGTATGTGGAGGAATAAGCTATACTTTTCAAAAACACTATAGGGATCGGAAAAACCACATAGAAAAATCCCAGAGACTGTTCGTACGTATCTGGCTGCTGTATGCTTGGAAAAGCAGTGTTTTCATTGGTAAACACATGATGAACTATGAATGAGCTGGAGACAAACCAGCCGGCAACCTGGAGGAGAAAATGGCATCAGTCCCCTGCCTACGTTACTGCTAACCCTCAAATGAATTTCAAATGATCCACATCAAAATTTTAAATGAGAACAAAAAAATAGGGGGAAAAAAAAGAAGAATATACATGGATAATTTTACACTTTGACAGGAGGAAAGTCTATTACAGATAAGACATACAAGGCTACTAAATTTGAGTGCTTAAAAATGAAATGTCCTTAGTTAAATTTATAATATCTAAATGAATCAATCTCAAAAACAAGCTGTTTAGTAATAAAATTCTGATTATATAACACTTGCCCTTATTTACAAAAGATATTTCATGTGTAAAAACCCATGCAGGCATTCAAAAGTACATAAAAAGTTTCAGAAGGCTTACAGAGTGCACTTCATCACTCAAGAAGATGAATGAGGTCTGGGGTTGGTGGTCAGAAGACTAGCTTATCTTGCAATGTATGAAACGTTTTATTTCTTTATGTTAAAATGAACTGGAAACAAAAACATAAAAGAACTGTGAATTCTGAATGGTAGAAATGTGAGAATTATGTTTCTACATTTGTGCATTTCCAAAAATTTCTTAAAATGATTCAAAACATTTTGGGGTAAAATAAATGAGCACATAGTGCACCATGTCAAAATACAAATTACAAATAAGTTTACACTACACAGAAGTTCAATATCCCTAAGAGAAGTCTGTTCACACAACTGAGAAGATGAACTGTCCAACAAAAAAATGGGCAAAGGCAATGAGCAGGCAATGAAAAAAATTTTACAAAGCCTCTAATTATAAGAAAATATACTCTATTCCACTAATGATTAATAAATAACATCCCAAATAATTAAAATGACAATTTCCTCCACTAGACTGACAAAGAAAATTCATTTTGCCAAGTGTGTATCTGTATCTATCTAAATATAAACACAGATGTAGATATACCCATAATCCAGCCATCTCACTTGTGGACACGCAGTCCTCTTGACCACTCACACAAATACATGTACAGAGGTTGTGACTGCAACACTGTAATTTAAAAAATCTAGACATACTCCACATATACATCAAACTGGAATTAGTTTCATATGTCATGGTAGCTCTACACACCATGATGCTATGTGTGCATTAAGCCAATTTGTTGGCTCTGTATTTGTAAAGGAGGGCAGTATATTTAAGAATACATAACATGTTTTCAGTCAAGAAAGCATGTATAAGAGAGTATATTTATTATAAACATTTTTGTAGTTAAAATCTACATATAGACATCCAAGAAGCTCAAGGGATTCTAAGTAGGATGAAATCAAAGAGACTCACACTGAGACACTTCATGATCAAAATGAAGAAAGACAGTGCCCAAAGGAAAATCCTAAAAGCAGCAAGAGAAATGACCTTTCACAAACAATGTGTCATGAACACACACACACACACACACACACACACACACACATACAATTCCAGGAAGATAAATACCAGTTTTCAGAAGCAATTACCTATGGCAGTTAGATCATGATGGGACTTCATTTTCTATGCTTCGTTACTTTGACCAAATAGTTCTTGCAAAGAAGACCTTTTTTAATGATGATTTTAAATTTTATTTATTTATTTTGTAGGAGCTCATAATCAAAGACAAGGATGGTGAGTAGCATCCTGAAGATTTTATTTGCAAGGTGGAAGAAAGTAATAGGTTTTCCTTTAAGTGATGCAATGTGATATTCTACTCTGGATGAAGAAATTTTGTGGTAATTACTAATGGTGTAAATTAAAGCATTGCTGCCTTAAGTTCCTGACTGCTCTTCTATGTACAAGTAACTGTAAAGAAATAGGGGGAAAAAAAGCTATACTTTTCTACCTGAATACAGTATTTGAAATATTTATATATATGCAAAGTAGGTCATATTTCATCCAAGTTGTCATCAATTCATCCAATTCCTGACATGATATATAATTTTTAATGATGCACAAAAATATTCTGAGTACTCTATCCAAAATCATCTAAGTATTAATAAGACCAAAAGTTACAATGACACACTAAATATAACCAAAACTTAGGGCAATATTTCCTCCCTTTCTATCACAAAATAGATAGCTTCGGCTCCCCCAAAACACAGTACGGGCAGCCAATGAGTTTCCCGTGGCATCTTCAGATAAATGGGACCACAGCCGACCTCAATAAATTCCTAAGACATTTTAAAATGAGCAATTTAGTTGCCAGCTGCAAGACGAATCATTTTATTTATGCAAAGGCTACGACATCTTGGACGTGTGGTAGAATGTCTGCTTCCTCGCCCGCTGTGTCAAGGACTCAAGTATCCAACAGTCGTCCCGACTGGCACCCTTGGAAGACCACGATCAGACTCATTCCCAGCACCCAGCACCTCCAGTGGAGTGCCCCAAGAGCTCCTCCGGGCCATTCTACTTCAAGTGAATCCAGTAAAGTAGGCTGGAACTACTCCACTAGTTAGAGGCTGTGCTCTGTGTCCCACAGAATATATGAATGGAGTTTGAGCTGCAGATTTCTTACATGAACTGCCTGCTGTGAGGCTGAGGAGTGCCTTTGCAGTTGCTAAAAAACAACCACCCAAAAGTATGTGTTCTGCTAGGGAAATGGCCGGGTTGGGTGGGTAATGCAGGAGCGACTGGACACCAGCCGCAATTTGATGACAGGGAGAGTGTACTTTGTCACTTTACTAGGAGAAAGCGGACAAGTGTTCAAAATGTGGGCTCCTACAAGGGACCCGTATTTTGCCTGCATTTCTATTACACAAACAGTATTTTGGAAAGGCTGAAAATAAGAAAAATCACCCATAATCTTATTCCTCTAATTAAAGATACTGTCCCACTTCCGATCTTTATGCAGGGATGGGATATCGGGGTTGGCGCAGTCCAGTCATAGCATGTGCAGTTTTACATCCGGCTTTAAAATTTATCTTCCAAATCAAAAATGGTTTCTCAATGAGGAGCTTTCTCCATCACGAGAGAGTAGCCATTTCAAGAGAGGTGGGAAGGGAAACTATTTTAAAATCTAAACAAATGCTTATATACCTAGTGTTCTAGTCTTTTGGGATAGTTTGCAGTCTCGGCAGGTGTGTATCTACATCTCCTTCTTGATTCTGCTCTCAGTAAAGGACTCTGGGCCCAGCCCACAGGGCCGGATGCTTGCTGGAAGGAACACAGCTTCCAGGGTACCTGGGAGATGCTTGACATTACTGTTTTCATTTTATCTGTACCACAACTGTGGTTGGCCTTTTACATTCCTATTACTTTTTGTGCTTCTTCCTTCTGTTTTCTGATGGTCCACTGGCTCGTGGTTTCTATTTTTCTATTTTAAAGAACCAGCTTTTTGACTACCTAACAATTCTGTCTTTTTAATTTCTCCTTTGATTGTTTATATTTCCTTCATTTGACTTCCTTAGGTACACTGTGTTATTCTATTTGTAGCTTCTTTTTTTATTTTATTTTATTTTTGAGAGACAGAGAGAGACCATGTGAGCAGGGGAGGATCGGAGAGAGTGGGAGACACAGAATCAGAAGTAGGCTCCAGGCTCTGAGCTAGCTGTCAGCACAGAGCCCAATGCAAGGCCTGAACCCACGAACCGTGAGATCATGACCTGAGCCAAAACCAGACGCTTAACTGACTGAGCCACCCAGGTGCCCCTATTTGTAGCTTCTTGAATTGAAAACAAATTCATTTTTATTACTTAAATATTTTTAAATTAACATTTATTCATTTTTGACACTGAGGGAGACAGAGCATCAGCAGGGGAAGGGCAGAGAGAGAGGGAGACACAGAAACCAAAGCAGGCTGTAGGCTCTGAGCTGTCAGCACAGAGCCCAATGTGGGGTCTGAACTCATGGACCATGAGATCATGACCTGAGCTGAAGTAGGACGCTTAACCGACTGAGCCACCCAGGTGCCCCCAAAACAAATTCATTTTTAGAATGCATGTGTTAAAAGCTATATATTTTCCCAAGCAAAGTTTACTGTAGGCTATGATATGCAGGGGATTTTTTTCAATTCTTATAATGTATAAATATCCCTTTTGACTCAAGAGTTGTTAAAGAGTACATTTTTACTTTCCATAATGTGTTCTTATGAATTAATGAATTTTTGTAATTTGTAGTTTTATTGTATTGGATCAGAATGTGGAATGTATAATTTGATTTCAGGGACAAAATGGAAATTTTGTGGCATAAAAAGTAGTTCTGTTATATTATTTTATTCATATGCTTATAAGTAGTGTCTGTATTTCATATACATACAAGTAAGGATATATTTATGTATACATCTATTGATCTGTTATGTAAGCCCTACTAATTATAATGCAGATCTTTTACATCTCTGTTTGCTTGTTTTCTTGATCCATCATGAGCTGACAGAGGTTAATTAAAGCCTCTAATCACCACTGTGTTTCTGTCAGTTGCTTTCACTTTCATATAATATATGCTTTATGGAGTTTGGTGCAGTCATATTTGGGTATATACCTATACCATTATGCCCTTAAATATTATAAATTCCTCATTCATATCTCTCTTGACGTAGTTTATCTTGAATCCAACTATATCTAATAGGAATTTCAACAACAGCTTTATTCTTGTTAGTACTTTTAACTTTGTTTACATTTAACCTTTCTGGGCCACTTTGCTTTAAATGGATCTCTTGTAGTCAGTATATAGATTTTTTTACCCTATTTGTAAAATTTTCAATTAATTTTGTTTACTTATGTGTTTGGTTTTAGTTCTCATTTTTGGTTTGATGTTAGAAATCGTGCAACATACATGCTTACAAAATATGTGTCTGTCCTCTAGATGGAAAATTCCTGGATAGGACCACCTTTATTAGTTTCTGATTTTTTTACACTTCTCAGGGCTGTACATAAGGATTGGATTCAAAATACATTAGTTAATGGACTTGAAGTGAAATGTCAGAATGAGTGACTCTCCAGAGGGAGAGACGGAGAACAAGTGAGAATCCCGTGGTGCTAAGTCGGGGCGGGGGGAGGGGGGGCGCGGTGCAGAGTGAGTCTTCCTGAAGCTCAGAACCACAGTCACGACCTCCCTCCACAGTGTGCACCTGCTATTTCTGTACTTGGCACAGACTGATCGGACACACACACCTCTGGTCAGTGAGAAATAAAGCACACAGTTTCTTCTCTTCGGCCACCTGGCCGTTACTACCAAGCAATCGAGAGGCAGTTCCAATCTGGAACGAGAGTCTAAGTGTCCTAGATCAATGTGATAGCTGAAAATAACAATAAAAGAGTTCAGACAAGTTGAAAATTCAAAGGAACACGGGCTTGAAGAGCTGCATCCAAAATAATGCACTCCTTCCTTTCCCTGTTTCACTTAGGCCCCTTGCATCTCTGCATCCTTTCCCAGAGCCATTCTCCATTTACTTTAAATGGGAAGTTAATCTTCCTAAATATCCTTTGATAGACATATTTTTACATTCTTGACAACAACCTTTGAAATAATGAGACTGTAACCACTGGATGGCTATTCCGGAGCCGGGCTCAAGTGGACAGAAACTTCAATAACAAATTGTAAAAGTGACTCTAAGGGTCTGTTGGCTCACCTGTCCCACCCACAGTAAAGAGAGTGCCACCTTCAGAATCCTGAAGGGGTGGGGATGTGGGGGAAATGCGGGTAGCTTTGTTTTGGAGGAAAATGATTATATTCTTTTAATCAAGGCATTTAGGCTTAGAAGCGACTTTGTTAAGCCATGTATTATGCTCCTAGAGACAAGCAGACAAACAACCACAGTTGCATGCAGATCCAGGCTAGACCAGCGGGAGCCTGTCCTGAATGAAGCGGAAGGAGCCAGATGAGAATGACAGGGATGAAAAGGCACGGTCCTGGCTCTCAGGATTCTTTCTGGATAATTTCCTCACAATAGACTAGATGACATTGTTTTCTGAATTAGTTATCAAATTAATCAAGCTCTGCAAACTCTTTGATGAAGTAATTATGATAATAAACAAAAATTAAAGACATGAAAAGGGCAGTAGTGAGGTTAAAAAAAGACAGAGAAATGTAGCAGGTGTAGCTGGAAAGGTAGCAGGAAAAAGAGAGAGGTAGATGTATTCTTCACTCCACACTTTAAGTGGTTTTACTCGCACTGAGCAGAGGAGAAGACATGACACGTCCCTCGTTTCTCAAACCTGTTAGGTTGTGAATTTTGCTCGAGTAGCCACGAAACAAAGTCTGGGAAGAAACGGAGCAGCATGGAGCTCCATGCGGCATACCATACACCCGTATTCGATGGAGACGACCCAAATTCAAGTCCAGGTACATGAACATTTTTTCTTACTAAATGTTGAAACAAGATAGCATTTGGTTTCCAATTCATTGACATATTTTGGGTGTATTATTCTTTCCAAGTTTGCAAGTTCTGCCTAGTAGCTGTCAGGTTATTCACCACAGATAACAGAGTGCTGTGGGGCTCAGGGCCATGAACCCTGCACCTGTGCCTGAACTGCTGACCAAGTGTCTGTCTCCTTTACCAGAGTTTTTGCATTTGGATGGGATGGACATTCTGATTCAAGAGACAGAACTAAACTAAAACGGGGAGGAAAAAAAACTGCAAATAAGTGGGAAGGGAAAAAGAGTGTGAGTAGACATCTGACAGAGACGATGGTTTCTGAGTAATGAACGGGTGACTCACAGCATCCCCCCAGATTATTAGGCTCTTATGTCAAATGGCCCAATTTCCTCCCACCATCTTCCTTTACTTCTGCAGCACATCCTGGGAGCTGTGAATCTAATTCCGGTCAGTAGGACTTCACCTGGCTCTTGGGGTTTGGAGAATCCACACTTTTCTACTTTCATCTTATGTCATACAGTGACTCTGTATGAATCCTTTTCTTTCATTCCTTCTTTCTTTCTCAATCCCCGCTGCATCCTAAACAGCCTCCTCTCACTATACAGGGGTAGGTCTCCTGGAACAGAATACAAATCCCCGAGATAATGGATCTGGATGGTCACAAGTCTGGTCAAAAACAGTTGTCTGGTGCTGAGTTATATAATCTGTGTGAATTCCAGCAGAGTTTAAATAGGGGATGGATTTAGATATAAATGGTGCACGTGGCATAATGAAAGTTATGACCCACAGGAAAATACGCTACACCAATCTGTAAGTTTAATTCAGCATCTACCCAATAGTCTTCCACACTTCTTGTTTTTGACCCAGGTTAACAACAAAGATCCATTCCCCGAATCATTCAAGGTCTGGGCGGAAACCGCTTATTGTCCCTTGATATGCATTTTTGTCTTCATCCAAAATAAAAGAACCACTGATTTTTATCTGGATTCACGGCTCCTGAGAATAGAGATAACATTTCTGAGACTCCCTTGTAGAAACATCCTTGCAGAGGGTTTGCAGCAACTTAAGGGAAATGCCCTTAAAAAGACAGCTGATGCCTTTGCTCCTTTCTTCTACCTTGCTGATGGGGGGGGGGGGCACCAGCGGGACACGGCACTCACCGCCTGGGGGACCCGCATGTGAGGCCGCACATCGCAATGGTGGAGCAGCAGGCGGAAGGGGCCGGAGTCCAGAACGACGGTGTGAACTGAAGCCACACAGTTCCGTCCTGACTCAGCAGGACGCGTTAATTTTATACACCAAATCAGCCTTAGGATTTCCTTTTATCACCAATGACATTTAAAAATGAACTAAGAGGTTTGCTGGGCGTCTGGGTGGCTCAGTCGGTTATGCATCTGAGTCTTGATTTCAGCTCAAGTCCTGATCTCACGGTTTGTGGGATGGAATCTTGCACTGAACTCTGTGCTGAGACTGTGCAGCCTGCTTGGGATTCTGTCTCTTCCTCTCTCTGCCCCTCCCCCACCCTTGCTCTCTCTCAAAATAAACTTAAAAGAAATTGGCTACCCAACTCATCAACTGCTGAATAATTTTTGTCTTACAAAAAAGGTGAGATTTAGAATAAAACCCAGCATTTTCCTGCACCTTTTTAATGCCTCCACACCCCCATATGTCCATCTGGAGACACCTGCGTTCCGTCAGAGTCTTTCCAGGGTTCCCTTGAACCCCATGCGAGATGTCCTGATGAGCGTTGTAGCCACAGACGGCCTAGAAACTCCCATTACTCCCTTTAGAGTGAGCCCCAGTTTGTACAAATATAATGATGTTTCAGTAATTCAACAAGTCTAGATGCAGCAGAGGCCTGACGCATTGGCCCTTGATGACTTGTAGTCTTTGTACAATATGGCGGCCAGAGTATTTCTTGTAAAATGTAAATCAGATAGGTTGTTCCTTTGCTTAAAACCCTCCAATTCAACTCTCTCCCAACAAGTAAAAAGATGAACTGGAAAAGCAACACTTCTTCTTAGATCCTTAAGAGAAGTGAGGTCGAGGTGCAAACTGCGGCCCCCAAATTGAGACCAATGGGTGAATACAGAGGATCAAATCTCACCAGAGCAGAAACCTTCCAGCCCAAATCTCCGTGGGGGCCAGTGCAGCATAAGAAAACCTGAACTATAACAGATGAATTGCTGCAGCTTCCGTGTGGACAAGTCTGAGGGATGAAATCTCCAGGGCGACCCAGTCATGGGGAGTCCCTACATTTTGGTGAGTTTTACTTCTAGGAGCTTGACTAGATTCCTACAGGAAGTATCAGGGAAGAGTCTCACTGTGCTCTGGCAGGGGGAAGGTAAAGGGAGCATTCTGAAATACAGCAGAGCGCTCTGTTTCTTCCCTTCAACATGGCCTGCCGTCAGCCTAGCCTGCTGAGATGGCATCGGAGCCCGAGGGACCTGGAGGCAAGGGAAATGCCAGCTCCAGCCCACATTAGCCTTCCTCTCCCACCAACATGGCGGGGAGGGGACAGCTGAGGAGCCTGCGTGCGGAGTTCACAGGCCAGAGGCCCAGGCTCACAAACAGACTGACAGACCTCATCACAGGACTTGAGAACGTTCATCTCCCCCCACACCTCCCACCACCTGACAGGCTTATTTACAGCAGCTCCTTTCACCCAGTACTTCGTGTCCAGCTACCAGGAAGAAATTACAAGATATGTTTAAAGGCAAAAAAACCCAAACCCAAAACCAAACAAAAATAGTTTGAAGAGACAGAGCCAGGATCAGAACCAGGCTCCAATATGATAGGTGTGCAGAAATGTAAAACAAATTTGATAATATTCTCAGAACTCTACTGAGTAAATCAACAGCATGTAGGAACAAATGGGCAGTGTGACGAGAGAGATGGAAATTCTAGGAACCAAAAAGAAGTAGCGGAAATCAAAACATTACAGCAGCGACAATGGATGCTTCTGATGGGAACACCGCTCTGCTGGACATGGCTGAGGAAAGTCTCAGCTTAAGGAGATATTAACAGAATCTTCCAATACTGAAAAGCAAAGAAAACAGTGGCAGAAAAAACCCAGAAAGCCAAATACTCAAGAACGGGCAACAAGGAGGGAAGGAATCCCAGGAGGAAGAGGAGGAGAGAAAGGCACAGAAGAACTGAAAGCAGTAACCACTGCAAATGTCCAACACCAAACCACAGAGAAGAGCTAAGCAGGATAAACGCCCACAAACTGCACATAGGCATCATCCGTGGAGAATCAGAGACACAGAGGAAGTCCTGGAAGAAGCCAGAGGAGGAAGCAGTTCTCCCCGTCCGGCTCGCAGCAAAAGGCGAAGTCTTCAGCACCCCTGCGAAGGCCATTCAGGGACAGATGAGAGAAGGATCTACTGGCTTCTAGATGGAAACAGAAACCACATGCTTCCTCATGACTCTTCCCGGACTGTTTTTACCCACTAAAAAATGAAATGTCCAGGCTTAAGAAAAATTAAGATGTGCTTAGCAGACAAGGACGGTTTAGTACATTCCTTCCTTGATGGCTTTATTGGTTTTTCTGCTGCCTTTCAGTGACCCTTGCTTTGAGCCTGTGGAGTCCACTTCTCTGCCTGTCTTTAGTGACAGTTTGGATTTTCACTCAAAGTCCAATTTTCGTACGGGGGTATTGGTCAATTGGTTAAAAAACAATACCACCAAGCAAAGACAAAACTTTGTAAATACTAAGAGTCTAATTGGCTCCACGTTATTGCCTGTGAAACTGTGACTACCCAAAATATCATGCATCAATGCCCTTAAAGGTGTAAAGTGCTTTCCATATTTTTTGAATTTTGCAACATGCCTGCATTGTTAAAATTATGTGCCTTTTGTCCTACATATTTGCATCTGATTTTTTATTGTTTGACCTCTTCCTCTATTTTGTCACTTTATTTTAGACGACTTATTGTAAGTTCTGCCAAACTCTTTGTGGAAAAAAGTTGAGAGTAGAAAAAAGAAAGAAAAAACGAAAAATAGTAAGACTCTCATCTTAGAAAACCTATTGATAGAACTCCCCTATGACCCAGCAGTAGCACTGCTGGGGATCTACCCAAGGGATACAGAAGTGCTAATGCATAGGAGCACATGTATCCCAATGTTCATAGCCGCACTGTCAACAATAGCCAAATCATGGAAAGAGCCTAAATGTCCATCACCTGATGAGTGGATCAAGAAGATGTGGTATATATACACAATGGAGTACTACATGGCAATGAGAAAGAATGAAATCTGGCCATTTGTAGCAAAGTGGATGGACCTTGAGGGTGTCCTGCTAAGTGAAATAAGTCAGGCAGAGAAGGACAGAAACCATATGTTTGCACTCATAGATCTAACAGGAGAAACCTAACAGAGGACCATAGGGAGGAAATAGAGCTGGGGAGAGTGAGGGACAAAAATCATGAGAGCCTATTGAATACTGAGAATGAACCCAGAACTGAAGGGGGAGGGGGAGGTAAGGAGGGGGTGATGGTCATGGTGGGGGGCATTTGTGGGGAGAAGCACTGGGTGTTATATGGAAACCAATTTGACAATAAACTATTATAAATTAAAAAAAATAAAAATATAATCTGGAAAAAAAAAAAAGACAAAGCTGGAAACACAAGGATTCTTCAAGATCATATAAACTGCACAAGGCAGGAGATGTGACTAGAACCCGGTCCTTGGACTCTGGGCCTGTTTCTGCCCTGACCCCTCCCAACCCCCCACTTCCTTCCCTGTACCCAGGATGATCGGCTCCCAGGCCCTGGGAACCAGCAGAGAAAACAGTGCTGAATATGCAGTAGGCCTTCAGTAAGCCTCATTTCATAAACCGGCTTCTTGGCAATCTACATTGTAAGTTTTCATCAGTTCGTGTTTATATTCTTGACAACCTCACTTCAGCTGCAGTCGCTGGGGTTGAGCCACATAGACAGGATTCACTCTCTGGATTTAGAGAGGAAGAAAGCAAATTTTGAATATGTTGATGAAACTTCTGAGGTACCACTGACATGTCGCAGTAGCCTTATTTAATTCCTGTTCATGCTTCTGGTTTTTCCACCCTGATATATGTGTTGCTCATGTTTTTGCTTCAGGAAGTCAAATATACTCAATACACATGATCAAAATGTGTGTCCCCCCACCCCCAACACACACACACGCCCTTTGCAGAGATGTCAAAGATTACCATTTTATCCGAACAGTATTGGATGATCTATTTAATTTGTTCTAAAATTTAGGAAATGCTGTACTAAAGTAAATCAATATATGTGCATGTGTACATATATTTGTTATTATTATTACTATTGGATGTAGGCCAGTGATCCTGAAACCAAGAACTATAGGCTTGGTACCCAGCCAGGCTGCCTAGCTGTGTAGGGCTGGGTACCGTGAATTCAGACGTCGGCACTGCAGTACTTGCTAGATTTCCTAACTCCGCAGGCTGAGAGCCAGACCCCATCCCTGGCCCTCTTACTCTAGCTTGCAGTGACCTGGCACGCAAAGTAGTGACACTGGGGCCACACAAAGTCCAGAGAAAACTGCCCTGGCCTTCCCAGGACACGCCGGAGCTGCTGTGCTGCACACCCTGGTCTCCCCCCAACCCCAACACTGCCAAGAACACAAACCGGAGCCTACGTTTTAGACTGATCATCATCCTTTGGGTACAGGCTACATTTCTGGGAGGCTGGGGGCTGCTTCCAAAGGTACAGGGTGAAACACAGAAAGGCATCATCAATCATTCATCAGTTACAATTACCATTTGCATCCATTTACCTAATCAGAGCCTGCAGCCACTACCACCCCTGAGCAGTTCAAAGTCAGCTAACACAGAAACATTCAGGGCGATTAACACTATCAAATATATACGCCTGCCACTGTTTGTGTTTCCTTTACATTAAGGATGGATGCTCCCTCCACCCTCCCACCCCCACCCCCACCCCTGTATCACGTGCTTAAGGAGGATGGGGGAGTGAGTGTGGAGCAGCGAGAATACAGAGCTAATCACAAGCTGCATTTCTTCAGAGCAGCAAAAGAAAACACCCTTTGGGCAGCTAGTAACTGGGACTGTGGTTCTGAAGCATATTCTCTACTGATTTACAGAATCACATATCGGCAGAGCCACTTGATATGTCCATCCCGCTTTCTCCCCCCACTGCACACTCAGCTCCCCATACCGTCCCTCTGCCCTTTTCTTGCTCACCTGCCCCCCGCCCCGCACCCCTCCAAACCAGGCTTCGTCTGTCGGGTTTCTCCATCAGGTTCTTTTCAGGATTACGATCAGCCTCAAAGTTCCTACATACCCATTTCATCCATGATGTCACAAACAATTCTAAAAGCAGTAAAGATGGTCACTGAGAGGACACTGATGACCTTTTCTCCTGTTTTGGAAATGTCTTCAAGTCTCTCCTGTCACAGCCGTGTGTGTGGGTGTGTGCGCGTGCACGCGCGCACGCGTGCCTATGTGTTAGCTACAAATCATACTTCATCAGTCAGACATATGATGAATTAATTTTTGTTCACGTCTTGCCACATCGTTAATGCACTGTAATACTTTCTACTTTATGTAACTTAAAGACCTTAAACACTCAAACTTCTGTACAACACAATGTCTTTTAGTTTGAAAAGAAATAGTTAAATAACATAACACCCAGGTGATAGCAGAGTGATGTCACTAAAGGATAAAATCCTAGCTCACCTCCTTCTGGATCTGCTACTGGGTCGTGTTAATGTAACAACTTTGTGGGGGGGGATTACAGTACACTGACCCTTTGCAATTTTGTAATTTTAACTAAACCCACTGGACTGAGGGATGAGGCATGGAGGGGAGGGCGAGAGAGGAGGCACAAAATGCATGAACTCTCAGGCCATCTCGAATGGATTTAACGGAATTTCTCTCGTTCTTCAGCTAAGATGCTTCAGGGTGCTGTTTGCATACTGGTTGAAAACATGCTCAAGGAACTTGAAACCTTGGTCAAGGCTGAAAAGTGCTGTTTTCAGGTCAGTATTCGCCCCCCTTCCCTGTCCCACACTCAAACGTGTTCCTCCCTGCCAGGAAGGCTGAAACCTCTCTTCTCCCCAGTTCTGTTCTGAGACAGCACCAAAGGTGGCTTTGTCGGGGTCTAGCCAGGCCCACCGTTAGCCTGAATAACAGGAGGATTAGGTTTCAGGGGACCTGAAGGAGAAGAAGGTGCATCACTGGGCTGCCACAATGCTCGTTCCTGCTTCCACATGCCTTTTGTTTTTCCTCCTGCCAGGAATGCTCATTTTCTCCTTTCTTACCTTCTCCTCCCTCTTCTTCCCCCACTAGTCCTCTTACCTAACTATAAAGGCCCAGCTCAACTCAAACCTGAATTGTGAGGCCTTCTCAGAACAAGGCATTGATTTCCTCTAGATGTACTTACTGCATATTTTCTGGAACACATAACAGAATTTCTTACATCCCGTATTCATCGTATACATACAAGATCGTATCTCTTCCAAGTGATGATAGTGTTCTTGAGATCAGTCCTACACAGCACTGTGCTAGGCAGGCTTATAGACATGAATGATGGTGGGGCGCCTGGGTGGCTTGGTTGGTTGAGCACCTGACATCGGCTAAGGTCATGAACTTGTGGTCCATGAGTTCAAGCCCCACATTGGGCTCTGTGCTGACAGCTCGGAGCCTGGAGCCTGCTTCAGATTCTGTGTCTCCATCTCTCTGCCCCTCCCCTGCTCTCTCTCCTAAAACTAAATAAATATTTTAAAAAATGAATGATACTTAAACTGCTGTTTCTCAGAGCTTGAATTTTTAAAAATTACTTATTTGGGGGCACCTGGGTGGCTCAGTTGGTTAAGTATTCAATTCTTGATTTCAGCTCAGGTCATGATCTCCCAGTTGATGAGATCGAGCCCTGTGCTGGGCTCTGCACTCACAGCATGGAGCCTGCTTGGGATTCTTTCTCTCCCTCTCTCTCTCTCAAAATAAATATATTTTTTAAAATTACATATTTGGGAGAGAAAGACAATGTCTTATGTCTTAAATGCTTAGACACTGGATATTTTTTAGATTCTGAGAAAAAAATAACAAAACATAATAGTAAAGCTAATTAGGATACAGCTCTATATGATCCAATTTGAATGGATTTTACTGTTGTATATTTTAAAAATAATTTTCTTAAGAATTATGTTTTCAAACTTTGAATGCTTTCATACTAGAATCCATTTAAGCATGTTTCCAGTAATAAAAGTGGGTTCTTCAGCAGTTAAGTAAGATGACCTTAAAGAGTAATGGGATTTACATCAAACCATAAGTATATTTAACTATAAATACACAGCTCTTAGAGGTTGCATACAAAGTGAAGGATGCAGAAAAACTTGTAAAAATACCCTTTGTTCACATATTTTGAGATGTGACAGTAGAGTGACTTATTGATGAGAATTTCCTAATGCATCAGTAAGCATACTGCTGGATATTTTGGAAAAGTAATGGAGGCTTAGTAATTGAAAGTTTTTCTCCAGCTTTCTTTCCCAAGAAATAAATGAGGTGAGACTTCTTTTCAGTTCAAGACTAGCTCTTCCTATCCATAATCTCATTTATCACTTCAGCCTACACATTTAGGCTAGTGGCTTATTCTTTTGTGAGCCTGCTCCAGCTCCTCTACCGGAGTCCAAGTCCGCCGGAGACAGATCCAGGATTTTTCCATCTGTTTGCAAGGCCTACCAGCTGAGTGCCCGGTGCGAAGTATGTGCGCACGGTAAGAGGGAGCGAGAGCCTGCCAGACAGACAAGGGGGAGAGTGGGAAAGGAGGAGAAGGAGTCTGAATGATGACCTGGTCAGTGCCAACTGTCCGTAAGGACTGTGCTCCACCGCCAGCTTGGGCACTCCTCCAGCATTACCTCAGTCATGGGCATGGCGATCTTTACCCGAAATCTCTATCTGGCTCCTAGACACCTTTCTCTGACAATCTTCAGGCAAAGTCACAGGCAGGTAAGGCCCTTAAGTAGAAATAAGGCACAGTGAGTTCTGGATTGTAGTGGTGCAGGGAAGGAGTACAAGAGGACTTTTTTTTAAGTGAGGAGTTGGTCCAAGAGAGGGAGGACGGATGGAAGGAGAGAAGACAGGGAGGTGGGAAGCGGGGGAGGTGCAGGGAACTGAAGGCAGCCCGCTGTAGCGAGAACAAAACGCGCAAGGCCCAGAATAGCGACAACAGGGTATTAGAACCAAGGAGGCTGTGCCACAAAGGGCCCCAACAAGCTGGTTAGTGAGCCTGGACTTCACCTTGTGTGCAGCCAGAGGGGATCCATCAGACGTTTCAGGAAACTGACAGGAGAGTTTGGAGAGTCTGCTCAGGCGGTTTTATGAGGGACATATTTGAAGGGATAGAATGAAGACTAGAAGACAATTAGGAGATGAGATAGGAGATAAAGAACTCAGACCAGAGTATGAGAACTGGAGATGAGAGGAAATATTTTGGAGGTATAATTACACCTGAGTCATCTTTGTCACGTGTAAATCAAATGTCACTATCACTCCCTGGTTAAACCCCTTAGATGGCTTCCTATTTCTCTCAGAACCAAATGCACATATGTCCCATGGCCTAAAAGGCCTTGTTGGTGTCTCTCTATCTTATACTCATGTCGCCCGGTCCCCAGAGCCAGGCTACGCTTCGGGTCTGTAAGCCCACCACGCCCTCTCCCCTCCCACAGCGCACGCGCTTCCCCCCCATCCAGAATCCCCTCCCCCAGCTCTGCCTGCCCACTTCCTTCTCATTCTTCTTGTCTCACCTCTTCTAAAGGGCTGTCCGCGGAAACCCTAAGTACTGTGACTGTCCTCAACTACTCCCTATAGTTTCCATCTACTCCTTTCTTCCCTGCCACTAATCACAGCGTCCACTTACCTTGATTGTTTAGCATGCTTGTATTTTATGTGACCCCTCCCCAAAGGTGTCACGGGCACCCTTGAATTCCTGACTTTGGTTTACCCTTGAGGCACCAGCATGGTGGTGCTTGGAACATGGACACCCCCATGCCCGAGAAAAGACTATATAAATGAACATATGGGAATAAGTGATATAATATATGACTGCACTTAATACTTAGAAGATGAGTTAAAGGAAGAAGTCTAGAGAGAGAGCCAGAATTTGCACCTGGGATGACCTGTTACCAACCCTACTTTCCGCCACGATCCAAAGCCCTCCTCCTAATGTATTCACTGAGCCTGTAAGGCAAGTGCTATTGGATAGATAATGACTCCGCCTACAGACACTGTCCTCAAAACAAATATAAAATATAACAATGAGTAAGAACATGTTTAACTTGCCTAAGAGATACATGCTATCGAAGCCTAGCTCTATGAACCTATTAGCCTGTCTTCAGATTCTATGTCTCCCTCTCTCTCTGACCCTCCCCTGCTCATGCTGTCTCTCTCACTCTCTCAAAAATAAAAAAGTAAATTAAAAAAAAATCAGGCTAATACACGCTTTGATTTTTTCCTTTGTTTCCTTTTTAATTATTTTAATATAACATTTGTATTCTACACTCTGTGAAATATCTGTGAAATTCTCTAACACTGGATACTGTTGACATATTAAGGGAATCTTTACTTATGTCTCGACCCTTCTATGTAGATTTTTATAAAAATTAGGTAGTACACTAGCCCGTAAGCTAGACAATAGACTGATTCGGTTTTTCTGTATTTTCCTTTATGACAAAGAAAGGCATCTTGTCAGAAACAACTTCCTCTCAGGGAATAACTTAGGGAGGGGCAATATTAAAGGAGGAACTTTCATTTTGGATTCAATTTTCATCTCTTTTTCATGCCAGGAGTTCTGAAATTTTTGTGTACTTTAGGATCATCTAAATATTTTTTAAAATGAAGATTTCCAGCCCCCTACCTATATGGTCGGAGGCCCAGATAGGTATATTTTAAAAGTATATTATGGGGGAGATGGAGAGTCTTATATGGTCTGCATTTATAGAACTCTACCAAAACAAAACAACAATGCTTGGGGGAAAACACCTAATTATAGAGTGCCTTGCAGTTTACGGTACTCTGCCATTCATGATTTCATTTAATCTTCACAACACAATGATAGGAAGAACAGGTACTGGCATCCCATTTTTTTTAAGTAGGCTTCACGCCCAGCATGGAGCCTGATGCGGGGCTTGAACTCATAACCCTGAGATCAAGACCTAAGCTGAGATCAAGAGTTGAAGGCTTAAGCGACTGACTAAGCCACCCAAGGGCTCCAGCATCCAATTTAAGTACATGAACCTAAGACTCAAAGAGGGTCACTGACTTTCCACACATGGTCCTCTTACTAGCAAAGAACAGTGATATTTACTCATTCACATACAGACGCCTGAGGACGTGCTTTGGTGCAAGCATCGTTCTAGGTTCTTAAGAAAAATCAGCACATAAAATAGATAGCCAATCTCTCACAATGATTATGTTCTGGCAGGGAGCAACGGATACTAGCAGTGGACACCATAAATAAAATAAATCATGAAAACTCACATTAAGTCCAGTACAATCCATGCAAAGTAACCAGAAAGTTAGATACTACCTCATACAAAGATTATCAGATGGATGTCTGAAACAAATGGGCTCTCGGGTTATTTAATTACATAACAAAATGAAACCCAACACTCCATTCCCTTAGGAGTCTACGTACAATAGCAGCATTTTGCAAACATACAACCTTTTACTAATATAGCAACCAAGTCTTACTGTCTGTACACAACTAACTGGAAACGCATACAAGCTTAATTCCCTTGTGGCTGCGTGATCTCAAGTGCACAGGTGGAATGTACAGTATTCGATCTGTCCTGTAGATGGCACTGCAGGCCCAACCAAGACGCTTGCCTCACAAGCCTTGTGATCACTGCCTCACATGGTGGCAAAGTATCATATCTGGTGCTATGAAAACCACATTTGCTCTAAAAGCAGAAATCACTTTGCAATGGCAGGACACAACTCTAATTTGTAATGTAATTAAAACATTCTAACTAACTATTAGGTCCCACAAAGGCTGAACTGATGATATCATTCTACTTATCTCGGTGGATCTATTTTAGTTTGTTGCCAGGTATAGTATAATGTCTGTTCTTGAAGTGGACAAGTGATTCACTGATAAAGTGATTCGTAATAAATCATTCCTGTGGATTCTGGGGCTGACTCAAACAAAAGAATACTTCTAATGGTGCTTGAATTTTATGTCCCAGCCCAGGAAGTTAAGTCATTTTCTGCAGGGACGTAGATTTAGTGCCCGCTGAAGGCAGAGGACAAAGGGGTGAAGACAGAGGCACCGCACAGCAGTCAGACCAGAACGCGAGGAAAGGCACCTGTCGTCTTGGTCTGGAGCAAGGAACTGCTGTCAATCAGCTGAAGCGTTTAAAAAGGGAAAGGCCAAGGCTCCTGTTCCTGAAACCCAGACTTTTATTTCACATTGACTGACTCACTGATTAACCTTTTCTCGGGGGTCACTAATGGCTATTGTAATGTAACTGGAGAAAGAAGGGCAACATAGTTCAAACTATGCCTAGGATCACACCGCTCTCTTGTCCCATATGCTTGAATTATACTGGTCTTTCCTGGCTCAACTACAAAACCACAAAGCTAGAAAACAAGTCCTAGTTGACCGGACATTCAGTAAGCATGCTGCAGTAGACTGGCCATGCCTTTACAGGGAAATCCTGAAACACGCAGGAGGGATGGCAAGTCGGGCAGTTAACCATCCTGGCCATTTGAGTGTCAGGATAACGCTTCTTCATGAAGAAAACTCCTCCTTCCATTGGACTGCTAAAAAGACCCAGCCTCCCTGTAGTCCTCACCCTCTTGGCTGTTTATGCTCTGCACTGAAGGAGAGGCCTTGCCCGACTCTTGTGGCTGATGAATTCTAGCTCACCTATGCCCACTGGGGTGGGCCCTCTGTCCTGCCCTTTGCTGAGCTGACAGCGGGGAGATGAGGCGTTCTTATCTTTTCTTCCCCTTCTTAGAGCTGATTGCTTCAAACTGCCTCTCATCCTTCCTGTCCATCTGGAACTGAATTGAACCTCAGTGACAGAAATAAAGAGTGAGGAATAACACAGAGTCACAGGTTTCAGATCCAGAAGCAGGGAGCATGCTAGAATGATGAGAAAGCAGAATGGCACTCTGGACAGAAAGACAAAGAAAGGAGATAATAGATCAGTGCTGACCCACAATTCCTCAAGCGGACCACAAGGGTTTTACTTTTCAATTATCTAGAGGTTGAGGAACTGAAGGGACTCCAAGAAGGACCCGAGGGCTCACAAAATCCTGGCGGGGGAACAGTCCCAATCAGAAAATCACCAAATAAACTGCCAAAGCAATAACATTACTCTCTTTCCCTGTGTCTCAGGCTTGAGTGACCAGCGGGGAAGTTTGTTTTAAAGAACGCTCCAACTTTACACTCAGGTCAGTGTATCATTTGACATAATAATTTCAATATTGCATGTGGTACATTTGACTTGAAAAAAAAAATACAGTACAACTCTAGGGATTCCCTGATTCAACACTAATTGTTCTGGGCATTTGGACTCAGCACTTACTAATGGAAGAGGCACCCAAGAGAGAATCTGGTGTTTTGCTCTCCCGGTACAAAGAACACTGTGGCAAATGGAAGGAATGAACTTTGATTTCAAGCAGATTAGCTATATTTTTCTTCTCCAATCGTGTTTTTTATTCCTTAGGCAAGTGTTTGTCTCCATCCTTCCAAGGATACTGCTAATCTATGTTCTAACAAAATCCTTAGAGAAAAAGAAAGCTTATCTACAGGAAATACAAAGTTATATAGAAAAAATTATAATTATAATCTGAATACGGAAAGGGAGAAAAAGGAGCAAACCACAACATAAATTTTAATTTGTAATTTACAAAGGAATATACTTATATGACAGCCTAAGTGAATTTATTGGAACTAAACAGTCATGGTTAAAAAGAAGAATCACAACATACCAAAACTGGTAGTGGGGGGAGAGGAATGCACACGCATGTTTTGGGGGGAGGTGGTGTTATGCCACCAAATAAGTATTGTTTTCTGAGGTGAGAATCGCTTGACGGCGCACGATGTACTTTTCATTATTTCCAGGAAAACAAATGAGTAGTTGAAACTCTAGATAGAAGCCTAACTGTCGGCACAAGCAATCACTGAAAAGAGAGCCTATCTATCTGCCAGGAAATCCATCTCTTCTTCCGCCTTCCTCCTCTCCCCGTGTCTGTGCACACGTGTGTGTACGTGTGCAGGTGACGCGTGCCAGGACTAGGCGTTCCTCCCTGGACACGAATCTTCTGGCCCCACCGTGGTCCTAAGGAAGGCATTACAGGGGACACAATCTTAGGAGAAGCAGTGCTGTGAGTCACTAAAGAAAGAAGAAGAGCCTCCTGTGAAGAACAGGTTTTTGAACCACTACTGCCAATTAAACAAACCAGACGTTCCCTTCCTACAGAATGTTCCCATTTTCAGTCCTATGTTTTATTTTCCAAAGCAGTGCTTTTCCAAACTTGAGATTTTATTCCTTTTCATGTCGCAAAGGTGTCAAGTGAGGGGGTCATAAAACATAGATACAATGAATAGGATCCACGGAGACTGTTTCTCAAGAACCCACCTGAGAATTTTCAGGGGATACTGGGTTCTGAAGAACTGCAGAAGAGTGGCTTACAGACCCGTACTGCCCAGGGTTCCTCTTACAGGAGAACCTGACTTGGAATGATTCGAACAGCCCATCTCAGTGAGGCCCTAGGTGAGCAGGGGCATGAACACGGCAGAAAGGAAGCTTAGCTCTATTATATTTTTAAGTTTATTTATTTATTTTGAGAAAGAGAGAGAGAAAGAGAGGGAGAAAGTAGGGGAAGGGCAGGGAGAGAGGGAGAGAGAGGATCTGAAGCAGGCTCTGCACTGTCAGCATTGAGCCCAAGAACCCTGAGATCACGACCTGAGCCACAATCACGAGTTGGATGCTTAACCGACTGAGCCACCCAGACACTGCAGAGAGACAGCTTAGCTTTAAATGCAGCCCTTAACTCTGACTGTACAAGAAACATTTGGAAAAGTTAAAAAATAAACAGAATGGGGGGGAAACACACCAACCCCCCTCCCCACAGCATCTAGGCAACAAGTGAGACAGACCAATTAAATTAGCCCTCCACTACCCCAGGTGATTCCAGGGGGCAGCCATGCTTGACATGCTCATTTGCTTCAAAAACAGAGTACTGGGTGCTATATGGAAACCAACTTGACAATAAACTATGAATTAAAATATAGTTCAAGAGGTAAACTGTGGGAGAATTTTTCAGAAAGCCATAAGACAACTATTTCTCTGCAAAATTCTCCTAGAGTAGATCTGACAAAACTCTCTCTGTAGCAGACCTGTGAATTCTGAGATCCTGGTGAAGGTTTATTTTTGTTGTCCGTAGAAGCTGGTATCTGAGTGGTAAGTACATGGGTTTGGAGTCAGGTGCTTACAGGCTCTGTGACTACAAGCAACAAAATTCATCCCTATATCTTACTTACCCTACCTGTGAAACAGTCTTCACATTGTTGGATTACAGGAGACAATTCACAGACATGCCTCAAAAGGGTTTCTGACACGTAAGAGAGCAGTCAGTATTCACTTGGAATTCATCAGCTATTAGTTCTTGCAGACAAAATAAAGCAGAGGGCATAACCAAAGTTAGAAATACATGTACAATGTTATGAATTCATTTCAGTGACTTCAAAAACCCCCACAACTGTATGGGATAAGTCACTATCTGTGGTAGCACTAGCATTAGCCTTCAAACAAAACAGTTGTTCGTCTACCGTTAGGGTTTAAGGTTCTAGGTAAAATTTTGGTCAAGCAAAGGGTTTTGCGATTTAAGAAAATGTTTAAAAATCCCTGTGTTAACCTACTTTACCCTTATTTTGTAGATTTAAAACATACTGTTAGAAATATTCACAGGCGATGGACTTTTCTTCACTGAGGCGTCTCTGATTTGTGTTAATTTGATGGACGCCTACTATATACACGGGTAGAGCTGTGTGGCCACGCTTCCGGCTTTCAGCCGTGGGCCAGGCTGTGCCCAGGAAACTGCCGGCAGTGATGAGGACACGGAGGAGGCTGTTCCTGGCCACAGACTTTCCACTGAATTAAAGCCACTGGGAACATGCGAGGCTGGACCAGCGCAGGCTGAACGCGGTCCTGCATCTTCAGAAACCTCAGAAGTTTGTAAGATTCGGAAAAAAAAGTGTGATATCCAGTTCTGGTGGGAGTATCCTAGTTCAGCTGTCCATCATGATCTCAAATGAAGACAGAAGAATAATTTATTATTGTTATTACACCGGCTGGTGATTGGAAACACATTACCAATGTACAAATTAGAACCTCTAATTCTAAGGTAATTATCAGCCAATTTTAGAGCTGTTAACACGATTAAAATTATGAATATGTTAGCTGATTCACCCTCGCAAATCAAATTTTGATTAGGTAATACTATATGCTAATAGGTATACTATTTAAATTTCGTAAAGGTTTTTTTAGTAGAAAACCTGACAAAATTGTTCAATAATGTACGCGGTGCTAGGAGAGGGAATGAATGATTGATGGCTTTCCCCCCATAAACCTTGTTAAAGGTCCTGATTCAGTTGGTCTCCAACTGTTTTGGCTCAGAATTAGAAATTCTAGTTTTGATGACAGCTCATGTGCACTGATTAGAAAAACATCTCACAGAGCTATTAGAAAGGCAAGTTAATCACTAGAAAAATAATGGTGATAGAACACTATTTAATACCAAAAGTTCTTAACGTGTCTGCTTTTATTCTAGGGCATATGCTCTTAATGAAACATCAATGAACAGTTAGTTCCTACAGAAGCATGGTGCTGTGGGTAATATCTGAATTCTACCTGTAAGTGCAGTCTTTCTACAAACAGCAGCAGGTAGTGTGCGTGTGGTTCTAAGTATGGAAATGTGTTGATTTTCTAACATCTCCAGAGCTTCATTTACAGTACATCCAGTTCTCTAAATTGTGGTATCTTGTTTTAAACAAAACACTGGTAGGTCATCTGATTGGGAGAGAACAACAGGACAGAATAAATGACACAGATGGAGACTTGTCACATTTCACAAGGATAACAGACACTTCCAGTCTTGTTTTTGTTGGAAAGAACCAAGTCATCCCACAAATTATGGGCCTGAAGAAGAGAATACCCTCTTTCATAAGCAGACATGGATGTTGAACTTGGAACTGTAACAGTTAATGGTACATAATGAAAAAGATAATATATCTAATATAGCCGTCATTTTTAAAAAATGTAACTCAGTAGATCTTACCCCTTTAGAATAAGTAAGAAATGCTTCTTTAAGTGCTTATTTGGATAAATGACATGAGGTTCTAGTTTCGTATCTGGGCTGATTTTTAAAAAGAAAAAAATTTACTGTGTCTTTCTCTAATCCAACGCATAGAATGATTCCAGAATCATCTTCATTAAACACAAAAGTGATCACTTCCCTCCTCTGTTTAAAATCTCTCCCCGCTGCCGACAGAGAAATCCAACCTTCCTCTTACAGCTCGTGAGCCCCACTGGGATGTGACCCCACCGACGCTTCCGGCACACCTCTCACTTCCACCGCCTCTACTGCATGCACGAGCTACACCAGGACCTTGTGACCTGTCACACACTCTTGCCGATGCCACACCATCTTCCTGGGATGCGCCGTTTCATTTTATAGTTGCTACAAAAGACTTCTCTTCAATGATTATTTGTAATTGTGACATATCAAAGCTACCCAAGAGAACAAATTAGCATATAAATGACGAGCCTTTGGCATCAAAGGAAATATTCAACAATAGGGATACATACATATATATATATATATATATATATATATATATATACACACAGACACACACACACACACACTTATAAGTAAGTTACAAATTATTTAAACTGGTAGAAAAGTATGTTTTTCCAAATTAAAAAAAAAACTATAACAAAAACTTGATCTTACTGATCCTATTCATAGCCTTGTGGCAAAATATAAATTACCGTAATACAGAAACTCACAAAAATACATGGACATTATAACAGACTTAGAATAGATTTAATATTTATCCACATTGGGAAAATCAAGTTGATATATTTCATATCCCTACTCTCCTGGTTTTATGGTTCTTGGCAATTCTTTGATTATTTTTGTTCTTCAAGCAGGGCTGCCAAATCCTTTCCTAAGCTGCATCCACCCCGTCGCTTGCATGTCCTCAGCTCTGGCCCCCACTCTGCTGCCAAGCTCCCCTTCACTGCCTTGGCATCAAAAATGAAGTGGTGCCCTAAGAGAAAGCTGCCTTAATAACTGGGGGTGGGGGATACAAGGCAAACAGTAATTTCCTTAAAGCCTTCTTTCAAAAATCAGAAAGAAAATGGCCTCAAATATTACAGTCATTTAGGTGATAATCTGCATCTGCTTTTGAGGTCTCTGCCTCCTCTTCCTCACCCCTCTCCTTTATGTATTCAATTACATGACTGTAGAGTTTTTAAGTATGCAAGCACATGAAGGACCAGGATTTTCATGTGTGTGGTTCCCATAATGAAAATGAAAGGATCTGATGAGTCCTGGAAAAAACTGAGTGATACTCTGATCAATATTCTAAATATACACTATAGTCTACAGTGGCATATGCTGATTCTCGGGACACAAACTGCTTGCCACACGGTATCAGAGAGCTTGATTAAATCCTGCCCTGTAGATCAGGAGAAAGTTTGACAAGTTTCAAACTTCTCAAAGTTTCTGAAAATTATGTCAGCCTCCCCAAAGCTCTTTTCTAACATTTTAATCCGAATCCCTTTCAATTCGTTCTGGGATCCATCTATCCTTTGATCAGATTGCTGTCCACTTTTCCAAATCAATGAGACCAATCTGTATTTTAACTGCAATTTCCGGTTATATCATCTAAATTGCTTTAAAAACAATTTAAAAAGGCACAAGACTCTAACCGAAGGTGCGAGGCCCCCAGGGCAAGGCATTATTAATACTTCAGAACACACACAACAAAGGAAATCACTCAGCACCATTTCAGCATATTCCACCACTCAGGAGATTCATGCATATTTAAATGAATTAATTTATTTCCCGCAATTTGCTCTTTAAGAGCTTAAGTGGCCATTTGCTGTTGCTTATTTCAGGATTCTGTGCCCTTGTTCTGTGAGTCACCAACTTATAGGTTGAGTGCTCCAGGTGTATTTATGTTCCCAAAGTATTTTAAATTACCCATTAGGAAATCCAATTTCCTATTTATAAGACTCAGAAGTGATTTTCCACTGTTAACTTTTTTCTTAATTAAGGATATAGGGCTGTATTCACAGCTAAATTTTTGATATTCTACATTATTGGCTCTATAACAGTCAATATTTGAGAATGCCATGGATATCAGAATCACAGACAGTCAGTTAAGATGGGCCACTCTTGGGTTCTCTTGAGATTGTATTTTGGGTCCCCATAAAAATCGTCACCATGAGAATATCCATTACGTATTATACTCTGTGCCAAGCACTCACTGTACACTATCTCATTTAGTCCTTTTGACAGGTCTAGGACACTGTTATTTTCTCTATCACTGTTACAGTTTCAGAGATGATAAAACGGAGGCTTAGAGAAGTGAAGCGCCTAACGAGTAGCAGAGCTGATCCTCAAACCCATCACCCCTCCTTTCGAGCTTTACATTGATTCATTAATGTCCAAGGCACGCAGAGTGTATTTTAGAGGGTACAAGAATGATAGGACCCAGTTTCTGCCTTTAAGGAATTTATGATCTAGTTAGGGAAAGGGGCAAAGGAGGTTATACCAATGCTACCATCCAAGGCTGTGGTGCCTTAAAGAGACTTGCAAAGTGCTTTTAAGTTTCAGGGAAATGAAAGATCACATCTTGTTGGGGGTATAAATCTTCAAAAGGCAATTGCTGCTTTGTAGAAGCCCAGAAAATACGGTGGGATTCAGAAAATGGAAGCTGTGGCGTTCAGGGCATCAGTAAATGGCCTATTGTAGGTCCCTGGCCTTGAACCATGGGTGACTCACAATAAGGAACCAAAAACGATTTGGTTTTCACTGTGGACTGAAAGCATATTCATCTAGTGATGGGCGCTACAGACCTGGCAAATCCCTGGGTTTTGGACACAGCAGAACTGGCTCACAGTGATGGACGTTCCTTAAATTTCTGGGTTTAGGGAGCTCTCACAGCATATCTTACTTCGTTGGACAGAAAGGAGAGCTCCCTGGGCAAAACATGTCATTTTAGATTCACCTCAGGTATTATCTTTCCCTCCTCAAAAACTGACATCCTCTATGTGGTTTAAAAACCAAAACCAAAACCAAAACTCAACTGTGTACATTTAAAAGTCTAATTGGCTTTATTCAAGGATTCAGGAATCAGGAGAAATCCCGCTCAGCAAGTGGGGAGGAGCTGGAGGAACTGAACAGCAAGGCTGTTATAGGCAGAAGGGGGCGGAAAAGGAAGTTTCTAGTAAAGAGTGGACTGTTTCAGGCCAGGTTCCCTCCCTTTGGGGGAAGGGTGGGGGTCTATCATGCAGATTACCTCACTAGCGCAGATCAGGAAATTCCAGATTGACTGGTTAAAGGTCACATTCCTGGGAGAGGCTGAAAGTGCAGTAAAGTCTGGTTTGCTGTTGTAGGGGCTCTAACTCCCACGTGGGTGTGTGGTGGGCTTGTTTTTCCGGACTTCTTTCCTTCCTTTTTTTTTTTTTAAAACACAGTCCTCAGGCCTGTAGCCTGTAGCCAGCTCTGTGTCAACCTCCTGCTCAGCTGCTGTGTCCACTGTTCCTAACTCTTCCTGGGAGAGGAAACCCCAGCTGAGCCTTCGTTAAGGCTGCAGTTAGAACAGGAGGCCAGGCCTTGGGCTAAGCCTTCTCTCCTGATTTCGCATCAGCACTTGCCATCTGACCCAACCCACACAAAGCTTCTAATCTGCACCTGTTTGCTCAGGGCTCACTCTGCACAGGGACCAGGCTCCTTCTCAGGGCACAGTAGGGAGCTGGCCAGGTGATAGCCCTGCTCTCCTGAAGCTCAACTTTTCTGAGGGGAAGACAGACCGCAATAATTTAATGAGAGGAGATCAAACAGGGCCGACGGCACTGAAGAAATAAAACAGGGCGAGTGCTGGGCCGGGAGGGCAGGGAGGCTCATTTCCACTGGCTTATTCGACAAGTGTCCATGAAGGAGTAACACCCAGGCAGAGACCCAAAATCTGCGATGTGGGAGGTCCACCGGAAGGTGCGGGGAACGGTATTCCAGGAAGAGGGAAAAGCAAGTACATAAAGCCTAAGACAAGAATCACAAGGCAGGAATCAGGCCAGATCCTGGAGGAGGACATGCAGCCAGGACAAGAGCGAGGCGTTTATTCTAAATACGAGGGCAAGCCATTAAAGGTCGGGGTGGAGATCTACATTTGAGCAACAATGGCATTTGGGTGTGTTTAAAGCTCTGGGTTGTGACAGCTGACAGAGGACGACTCTGAAGCAAACCAAATGGGGAGGGGCATTTTCTTGATGTGAAACGGAGTTGGTAAAATGCATCAGTTGACCTCTAGGTAACAAACTTGTCTTATACTTGTTTGGCTCTATTGACAGACATGAGCGTGGTGACCCCACCTACCCATACAGAGTTTTCAGGTTGTTTAGGTCAAGTACAATAAAGTTACTGAGGCACTGGCAGCATTTTCTTCTTCTTTTTAAAGTGTATTTATTTATTTTGAGAGAGAGAGAAAGAGTGTGCACTGTGAGTGGGGGAGGGGCAGAGAGAAAGGAGAGAGACGGAACCCCAAGCAGGCTCTGCGCTCTCAGCACAGAGTCCAAAGTAGGGCTGGAACCCATGAACTGTGAGATCATGACCTGAGCTGAAATCAAGAGTCATATGCTTAATAAACTGAACCACGCAGGCCCCTGCATTTTCTTCTTCTATTCCTACCTACTTCGTTAAAAAATATATTCATGGGTAAAGTTAAACAAGAAACATAGCTAATTGTAAAATTTCAACTATGACACTCCAGGTAATTTGTGATTGCCACAGGAATTCACGGTAAGTCCGTAACGGCTCTGCACGCAGCATGCGGCACCAGGAGATGATGGTGTGAGTGCACACAGGCCCCCGGCCCTGGACCTCATCCACGGTGGCCCTTCAGCCCAAGGAAACAGAATGAATCACCGGTAAGAGACAGTATTGTAAGAGTGACCTTTAACCTCTTTTAGTGAATTTTTAAAATATCAATCAAAATCGTTATTACTTATACTTAGTTACAGATTGCTTGTGGTCCAATTTATAACTGATGGGGACTTGAGAGCTGTTGCCCTAGGCCATCAGTGCCATGGTCACTGGCCCCAATCCACCCTGTCCGCTGTTTCGCTGGGGGTTGTGGAGAGGAAATCGGATCTGAGAAACCCTCAACACTTTGTCCTTGCTGTGGTAGGACATTCATGCAGAAGTTATTCTCAGCGGTAAAGATGCACGCCCCTTCCCAAGAGTGCCCCAAGTGTCTTCACCTTAACACCTAACTCCACACCTGTCACTGTTATCTTTGTTTCTGGTTTGGAAGGTAGAGCTCAACAAAGGCTTCCGAAAAACCTCCTCCCTCTACTCTGGATTCTACCGGGGGTGTCAGCTGTCTCCTGCACACCGTTCCCACCCCCACCCTCATCTCTCCCATCTCTCCCTGGATCTCTGCACTTTCTCGGCTCCCTCTGATTTTCAACACAGGCTGCTTGTACCTTGGGCATAAAGGCCTCTTTGATAATAAAACTCCACACCTATAGTTGTTCTCGAATCACTGATAAACTCCTTTTAAAAAGCTTAACGTATCTGCTGCCCTTGTGCTTTCCCCACGCACCCCTCTGCAATCACCTTAAAGACACAGAATTCTGGCTTCTGTCCCTACTGTGCTGCTGCTAGTTTGCATTCTCAAGAGTGACCAAATTATTCCTTCCGTGAAATCCAACAAGTTCACTCTTTTTCATATGATCCTATCCATTATCCCCTCTCTAAACAGGAGCTTCTTTCTCAGATAACTTATACAATCTTTTCTTCTTCCTGCCTTGCTCACTATTCCTTCGTTGCCTACCCCCCCACCTCCCCCAGAATCCAGTGTTTCTTACCAGCCTGTATATAAGCTCATTTCTAAGGCTGGTAGCCACGTCACTGGTTACTTCTGGTTGATAATGCTAGAGAAATGTGTAAGGTCTGAATATCAAAAAGACGGAGCGACTTTGATGAGGAATCTTATTATTAATCAATTCATCTAAACACCTAGGGTTATGGATTTTACTAAGTACGATGAGAACAAAACCTAAGGGCCCAGAAACTAAAGAAGTATACAATCTAGTTAAGCGGATAAAATAAAGATACAAAATCATTGGAACAAACACGAATGCATTTTTTACAGTTATAGAATATTGTCCATGCCCTGTAGGACACAGTAGAGAGTTCTCTGGTTTTCCTCTTTTTACAAAGCAAATCTTGTAAGTTTCATGAATAGACACACAATGAGAGAACCAATTTCAGTTGCCTTTGTTTTTATAATGATACTTGTCTTCAAATTAAGTTTTGTATGCTTTTCAACATCTATAAGAAGGGAATGAAGAAAATGAAATGTTTTAGACCTTGCCTCATGCTCAGAGCAGTAAAGAAATGGGCAAGAGAAATCATCTAGTGGAACAGTGAAACTCCGAATCCCCTATGAGGCAGGATATCTAGAATCAGGCCTCTGTGGACCATTCCTAGGTAGGCCCTTCTTCCAACATACACTCACTTACACTCAGAAAGGGTCTGTGGTGGGGCGCCTGGGTGGCTCAGTTGGTTGAGCATCCTACTCTTTGATTTTGGCTCAGGTCATGACCTCACGGCGCATGAGCTCGAGCCCTACGCCACTTTAAACCTCATCAACTTCTGGCAGAGTTTACAGTTATTTTCACCATTAAAATTCAACTTATCCTTTATTAGCCTAATTGTTTTAAAGGTTTGTGATAAAGCACTCTTGCTTCAACATCTTTCGCTCTAGTGCAATTGACTCTGTTACAGAATTCATGTGGAGGAAATGCACGTGCTCATTTAAACAAGGTCGCTAATGACATAAGTCATGCAAGGTGCTATTCTAGCCTCTCGGGAGACCATGCAGGTAACAAGTACCAAATCTCTGAGTGAATGCATTCTAGTAAAGGAGTAAGAAATCTGCACAATGAATGACGCTCTCAGGTAAATATACCTTAGGGCTGCGCAATGCAATGCACTTGAGGAATTCAGAGGAAAGAGAAAACAGATTCTGTTAGGAAATCTTTATCAAGGACATGATTTGAAGTGGCCCTTGAAGATGAGTAAGATTAGTGGGAAGTAGGGGAAGATGTCAAAGAACACACTTGGGGAACACTGTGTGTGTGTAGGGGGGGGTTGTGTCTTGTGGGAGAAAAGGCATGTGCTTTGGACCTCGAATGCTCTTTGAAGGCATTCAGGAGGAAAGAACCAAACAGTACAATTCTGCTCCTGAGAATGAAGAGGGACATGCTGGAGACTGAAAGAGACGGAGACAGTTTTGTTCAAAGTAACTCGTTTTCAAGGGAAGAGAACACGATGTGGAGGTCGGTGGGAGTGGTGCTCATATTTGTACCAGGACGGCAGCTGGACCAAGATGTGAAGAAGCCAGAATCACCAACCTCAGGCCCTTGGTCCTACACGCACAAACCAGATTTCCCCGTGTTAGCGCCGTACCTGTCCGATCCTTTCCTGCGGGTGAACCTGAGGTATGTAATTCACATGGTAATTAGCATGTACCAGGCAAGGCAGTAGGAAATAAAACCTTATCCTTATCTATATACAATAGCAGACTGGCGGGATACAGGTCAACTGAAAACACCACAGGTATCAGTTTGTATTTTTCTTTACCGCGTGTCACATTTAAACTGCCACTGGTATATCTTGCAAATAAATACTTTTTAAATGGGTAAAAATTAAAGTTAGTTACTAATTGTAGCTGGCTTAAAAAAAAAAAGGAAAAATCAGAAAGCCTTCTTGCTTGGACAGTTTTGCTGTAAGCATTCTTTAACACACACCCATGTATACATACACACAGAGAAGGAACACCAGATTTAGGGATCTGTAGTTGAGAGGGACAAGTTGTTACTTTGTGATTAAATGGGTCCAGAAAACAGACGAGTGCAGAAGGCCAATGAGATCTGCCCAAAGGGAAACCATGCAATTAAACTGAGGAGGCTGCCAAAGTGTGAGGCTGGCCCTGGGCTGTGGGAGGCGGCACCATGACTAATGAATCCGTATCAAAGAGCGTTTCATTGACTGCAGCCAGAGCCTCAACCTTGTCTCAAGTGTAAATGAGGGGTAGTAATTATTTCCCATTCCTGGCTTCACTGTGAACTTGTGAGGAGTGCGAACCTTCGGCTGGAGATGACGAACGGCAGTGATGCACCAGGACGTCTCCCTCCATGATGCTCAAAGCACCTCCACGCAGTGAACCACATCACAGGACACCTCTGAGAGATGGGTCCGCACGTGCAACGTCAGCTCCTGGCACGGCCCACAAACACCCCCCCACCCCCGAGTCTGGTCCTGTTACTGCTTGCTTCCACAAGCACACGCTCCCCACCCACCCCCAATCTGGTCCTGTTATGGCTTCCTTTAATTGCCAGCCCAGAGGGAATGGAGGAGGAGGAGGACTCCTTGAAAACCTAAGCTGTTGGCATTTATAACCTGGACTCCTCCCTTTCTCTGTGGCTTCAGCAGCCAGTGTTCAAACTGAAGAAAGCCCCGACATCAGCCACCCACCCTCTTTGTGTGGAGGAAGAGCGGACCTGGAATCCCAGTTCAGGATCTGAACCCTATGGTCCTCTTTCCTCTGCATTATTAACCCACGTAAGGAGCTGCTTACATATTTCTGCTAATTTCAAGGGAAACTCAAGGTACAAGCTGTATAGAAAGAAGTAACTTATTTGTTATGCCATAACCACCAGGGCCTTGTTTTGTCAAGGGGTTTTAGCAAGCACTGATTTGTCCCTTTTGGGCTCCTTTTCACCTCAAAGCCAGAGGATCGCTACCCTCTCTTGCTAGTTCAGTTCTATTCTCCTCTGTGGGAGAGAAAAATGTGGGGTAGTTTCCTGATGCAAAATTAAGCTTGAGAACTTGTGTCCTCTCTCTGTAAACTGCATCTTGAGTTTCCCTTGAACTGCAGCCCCCTCCCCCAAGCCCAAATATTTCTTCACTACAAACTTTATTTGGGGTACACAGTATTACAAGTAGGTTACGTGGGATGCTTCTATTTTAGCCTGCATACTGGACATTCCCCCAGTTTGATCTCCCCTTCTTTTAATTTAAGCCTAGTATTCTCCAATATTTTTTGCTTTCTCACAGTTTGGCCTCCAAGCAATCTAGAGGACAAAGTGGCAGCTCGCTGCTGAGAAACCTGCAAGCCGCCTAGCCCTCCTGACACCCAGCCAGCCTGCCCTTTTTATCGCTGTTCTTTCTTTTTCATCCTTGAATCTTCAGACACTCAAAAATTCTGTTTTAACCATTTATCCTCTTTGTGAATGCTAAATACATCTGTTTTTCCCCTTGAATCTTTATTACAAGTATCTTCAGAACCATGGTGACTGACATTCAGCTTATAATCACCCCAGAAATCAGAAATAACAGTGAGCGTAAGTTACTCCTGAATTACCCACCTCTCCAAAGCTGTGTGCTCATACTTTATGTGTCTTACAGAGTGGAAAGGTGTCGGGGGGGTGGGGGGAAGTTTCCAACATGATTTTAATTGCTAAGGTGTTAATTTCTATCTTCTATCTCTGTTGCCTTTGATGCTGCCCAATCTCAAGGAAAATTCTACTTTCATTTAGAGAAAAGGTTCTGAGATAGGCTATTTCACTATGTCCAACGCTTTTAAAAATAGATACATAAATCACCGGTGATGGACCCATCCTACGAGGACTAAGTTAGGAAATATGAACCTTGGACAATTCATTTAACATCCTGTGACTCAGTTTCCTCACTTATAAAATGAGGATAATACTCTGCATTCTCAATGCAAAAGTTTGATTATTTGGACCCAGTAGAAAATTATACCCCGTGGGCTATTCCCACAGTTTATTCACCTGCACCCCTTGATTCGTTCTCTACAATTCATGTAATGACCACACGTTATTGCTTTCTTGTCTCCGTATATTAGCTGGATGGTTGAATGCCCCGAGGACACTCTGAATCAGCACAAAAGTGCAACCTGGAGGAGGGAAAATGGAAAGGGACTCTGGAGCTTACACTGAAGTCATTCTCATCCGTCAACCTGCCCACATAAATACCAGGAAATCAACTCATTTAAAAACTTGGGAGGCGAACCTGAGTTATAATAGTGTTCTTGAATGCAGGTCAGTGAAAAATTGGTCTGCTCGCAAATTCCCATTTGTCATATTGCCTACAAATGCACGTTAATTGTTTTCATATTTAAATGCCTAGAATCAACCATAATAAATGTGTGTTGTCAGGCTGTAGGGAGTTTTCTCAAAACAAAACAGGATGATTATGGCATACAGTAAATTACTGTTGGTTCCTTGGGCTCTCAGCAGAATCACAAAAGGGCAAGGCCTTACGAGAAGAAAAATCATTCATGTCTGGTTCAAATCCTACAACATAGAAAAGAGAACTGGAGCTGAGCTAATGAAGTACTATCTAATACAAGTTGGTGGTAGGCCATATGTTATCAGTCTTAAGTGTCTGAAAATGTAATATTTGCCTACAAGTAGAATACTTGAAAATCCTTGTCAGTGACATAGTCTAAGTGATAATCTTGCTCCTCTCTTTGTATTGTTCTCTCCAGAGAAATAATACCTACTGCTCAATGGCAACACCCTCACCTTGGCCTTGCCTTCTTCGTGAAAGTTGGGTCCTAGAGTTCCCACCACCGTCATTTTGTGTGGTGTTTCCTTGGGGCTAATATTTGGAACTTATCCAAAGTTGCAGTTATGTGGTCTATAAGCCCAGACTGACCGAATCTAGGTACACACTAAGAAAACTCAAACTTGTCATATCTCACACAATACAAGTATGTGCACATGGCGTGTGTGTGTGTGGGGGGGGGTGGGTGGGTGTGTGGGGGGGTGTATGCGCGTGCATGAGAGAGAGAAGGGGTGGGGGAAGAGTGATAGTAGCATAAATAAACCAGTAATTTGATGGTATATGTGTGCTCAGTTGATTAATTAATAAATGCCTGCTGGATCTTTCATGACCTTGAGAGCCCTCAGACTAGTAATATGCGGCTACGTAAGCAATAGAAGCAAAAGTCAAACTTCTGCCTTTTGCGTTTTTACCATCTTGATCACAAATCAGACTGATGCCTGTTTTTGACGGAACAGTATCAGTTTCTCATGTAAGTACAGCTTCAATGGCTGCAAAAAGTTAAGAAATATAAAAAGGACAGAAAAGAGAGCAATATGTCTAATAAGAGACTGCTTGCCAGCCCACGGCTGGACGGAGCTTTGGCTCTGCGCTGTGCAAACCTGACTCCCTTCACGGTTCTCAGGGATCATAATATACACGTGGCAAAACCTCACTTCAACCCTTGGAGAACAGAAAGCAGATGGATGGAAACTGTTACCCTTGTTCTCCTTTGTGGACACCAAATAAATCGTGCTCACAGTTTGCTTTTTTTTTTATGCTTTCTTGAGTCTTTATCACAAGTTATCTGAGGCCAGATGAAAAACAGCACTGAAATTCAGCTTCTCAATGACAATATTAACAGTCCTCATACATTAATTTTCAGAGTAACTATAAAGATTCAATGATCTAAAAACCGTATTCAGTAAGTATTATTTCAGAAAATTATTTAATTCATTGATAAAAGACCTGATATGGGATGCTGAATAGTTATCTCCCCCCCCCCCCGCCAGATGTCCACACTGCAATCCCTGGAACCTGTGAATGTATGAATTATATGGCAGGAGGAGTTTGGCAAGATGTGATAAAATAAAAAATTTGATATGGAGTGTCCCAATTACCCAGGTGGTCCCAGTGTATCACAAATTCCCTATAATCAGGAAGCTATACGCAGTCGGAGTCCTCAGTCAGAGGAAGAGATGTAACAGGGGAAACGGAGGACAGAGAGAGATTTGCCGATGCAATGCTGATAGCCCTGAAGATGGTGGACGGAATCATGGGCCAAGAGATGTGGGCAGCCTCCAGAAGTCGGAGATGGTAAGAAAGGATTCTCCACCACCTGAGCCTCCAAAAGGAAGGCAACTCTGTCAACACCTGGATTTTCATTTGGTAAGACCCAGGTAGGATTCCTGCCTCCACTATTAGAAGATCATGGTTGTGCTACATTAGGCCACTAGTTTGTGGTAATAATTTGCGACAGTAGCAATTTGAAACCAATATACCTGGACATTTACATCATGCAAAGTTTAACATATATGGTTATTTGTTAACCTATCAAACGTCACACGTTTAGATTTATCTATCTTTCTGTGTGTTTAGAGCCATTATCAAGCATCAAATTTGCCTGCAGTGTGAGTAGTGAAGGAGATCGGGAGGAGAGCGTGTGTGCCAGGGGTCAGAACACCTGGGTTTTCGGTCAGCTCTGTTTCCAGGAGGCTGTGTGGTGTGGGGAAGTCATTTTTAGATTTCTTAGTTATTTCACAAAATCACAAGTCTCAACAACCAATGACATTATCATGATACTATCATCTTGACATTATGGGACTAGAATTATTCCAGAATAAATAAAAGCAGATAGCATGCTTACAGTCCAGCACATATATCACAGAGATTACCACTTGCTGGTATTTACTATGAAGAATGCATTAAAAAAAATCAAGATGAAGTATCAATAAGATTTCTTTTTTTTAATACATCCTATTAGTAAAGATAGTAATATTCTGCTATTTCCATAATGTAGTCCCAAAGCATAACAAATCGCTCAGTGAGACCTGGAGTAATGAAAGCGGTCTGTGCTGTTATATTAAAGTTTTACCAAATACTTGGAAATACTCATACTCTATAAATAGAAATGTACGGCCTCCTTGAAAAACCTTTGTGAAAATACTCATTTTGCAGTTATTATCCTAAATTATATAAACAATATAAACACAATACTGTAGGTACGGCCATTATGAAAACTACATCTATCACCCCTGTGTCACACATGTTTAAATAAATTTGTTAGAGAACTTTTTTTTATTTCTGAGATTTGAAAAGATTCTTACTGGAAAATTATTAATGAAGAAAAATCAATACTGGAATTTATAGCTAGCACTTTCCATTTATAAATAAAAATGGGCTATGAAAACATTAATGACTTTTCTAAATTAATCATGAAAGGCACAGAGATTGAAGGTCATCGATGGCTCGCTGAACACAGAAGGGGGAAAGATTTCTCCTATCTGTGTTTAGAGATAAATGTTTTTTATTATTATTTTATTATTTTTTAAAAATCTATAATTTATTGTCAAGTTGGGTAACATAAAGCATATACAGTGTGCTCTTGGTTTGACGGTAGATTCCTATGATTCATCGCTTATATACAACACCCAGGGCTCATCCCAACAAGTGCCTCCTCAGTTGCATTTCTACACACCAATAATGAAGCAACAGAAAGAGAAATGAAGAAATGGATCCCATTTACAACTGCACCAAGAACCATAAAATACCTAGGAATAAACCTCACCAAAGAGATAAAGAATCTGTATGCTGCAAACTACAGAAAACTTAGGAAAGAAATGGAAGAAGACACAAAGAAATGGAAAAACATTCCATGCTCATGGACTGAAGAACAAATATTGTTAAAATGTCAGTACTACCCAAAGCAATCTACACATTCAATGCAATCCCAATCAAAACTGCACTGGCATTGTTCTCAAAGCTAGAACAAACAGTCCTAACATTTGTATGAAACAAAAGACCCTGAATAGCCAAAGTAATGTTGAAAAAGACAACCAAAAGCAGAAGGCATCACAATCCCAGATGTTAGCCTCTACCATGGAGATAAGTGTTTTTTTAAAACCAACTTTACACACACACACACACACACACACACACACACACATATATGTGTGTATATATATATATATATATATATATATATACATATATACACATATATATAATTTTCATGTAAATGGAACTTCTTCCCCATAAAGTTGTCCTTGCCTCAATGTTCAGTGATCTATACTCCTTAGAAGGGTCAGCCAGCTACTGTTGTTTATTATTAGACACAAGAAGGCCCTGTAGGTCTCCTTCTCTCCCCCTCTCTGTGGCAGTGAGCACACAAATAAAAGAGGGCAAAGGATCAGAACACACCAGGTTCTCCTGCAACCAGAATCCCTTCTATGCTGTGTCCTCCCCAAATCTGCATCCTCCCTGCTACACTACATTTGTCTTGCTTTTGTTGCCTTGGTTGACTTCCCTAGTGTTTCCCTCTTGAATGCCGAGATTTTAAGAGTAGGTGTCGGTGCAAAAGAATGAGCCTGGACCACTTTCTTACACCATACCCAAAAATACACTCGGAATGGATGAACGACCTAAACTTAAGACAGGAAGTCATCAAAGCCTAGAGGAGAAAACAGGCAACAACCTATCTGACCTCGGCCTCAGCAACTTCTTACTTGATAAGTATCCAGAGGCAAGGGAAACAAAAGCAAAAATGAACTCCTGGGACTTCATCAGATAAAAAGTTTCTGTACAACGAAGGAAACAATCTGCAAAACTAAAAGGCAACTGACAGACTGGGAGAAGATATTTGCCAATGACGCATCAGATAAAGGGTTAGTATCCAAAATCTATAAAGAACTTGCCTAAGTCAACACCTAAAAAACAATCCAGTGAAGAAATGGGCAAAAGACATCAATGGACACTTTTCCAAAGAAGACATCCAGATGCCTGATAGACACAAGAAAAAGTGCTCAACACCACTCATCATGATGGAAATACAAACCAAAACCACAATGGGATACCACCTCACACCTGTCAGAATGGCTGAAATCAACAACTTAGGCAACAACAGATGTTGGTTAGGATGTGGAGTAAGAGGAACCCTTTGAACTGCTTGTGGGAATGCAAAGTGGTGCAGCCACTCTGGAAAACAGCACGGAAGTTCCTCAAAAAATTAAAAATAGAACCATCGTATGACTTAGTAATTGCACTACTAGACATTTATCCAAAGGATACAGGAGTGCTGTTTTGAACAGGCACACGCACCCCAATGTTTACAGCAGCACTACTAGCAATAGCCAAAGTATGGAAAGAGCCCAAATGTCCATCAACTAATGAATGTATAGAGAAGATGTCATTTATACATACAATTGAATATTACTTAGTGATCAAAAAGAATGAAATCTTGCCATTTGCAACAATGTGGATGGAACTAGAGTGTATTATGCTAAGCAAAATAGTCACAGAAAGACAAATATCATATGACTTTACTCATATGTGGAATTTAAGATACAAAACAGATGAACATAAGGGAAGGGAAGCAAAAAAGTGATAAAAACAGGGAGTGGGAAAAACATAAGAGACTCTAAATACAGAGAACAAACAGAGGGTTGGTGTTGGGGGGGGGGGCTAAATGGGCAAGGGGCGTTAAAGGGGACACTTGTTGGGAGGGCGCTGCCTGTTCAAAGTAAGTGATGAATCACTAAATTCTGTTCCTGAAGTCATTACTACACTATACCTTAACTAACTTGGATTTAAATTTAAAAAAAAAAGAAAGAGAAAAATACACTTGAATAATGAAGAAGAAAATACATGGCAAAAAGAAAAAGAAAGGGTAGAAGTCAGTATTATCCTGATACCAAAACCAGTCAAAGACATCACAAGATAACAAAAATCGACAAAACAATGTATTTTAGTTTATGGGTGCAAAAATCCTCAAAAGAGAAAACTGAATCCAGCAATATATAATAAGAATTATACATCATGACCCAGTGAGACTGATACCAAGGATGTAAGTTTGGTTTAATATCCGTAATCCAGTTAATGTTAATATGTTATATCAATAGAATTTTTAAAAGCCCCACAAAATCACAAAATCATCTCAATAGATGAGATTTACAAAAGCACAGTCCACACAATTTCATGATAAAAAAAAACACTACACAAACTATGAATAGAATAAAATTTTCTCAATCTGGTAGAAGACATCTATAAAAAACCAACAACCGGCACCACGTGTGTGGTGAAAGACCGAATACTTTCCACCTAAGATCAAGAACAGGACAGGGAGGTCCACTTTTGCTGTTTTCAATATTATTTGAATATTTAATATTGTGCTGTCACTTCTAGTCCAAACAATTTGGCAAGAAGAAGAAATAAAATATTCAAATTAGACAAGTAGTAAAATTACCTCTATTTATAGAGGACACGCTCTTGTACATAGAAAATCCTAAGAACTCCACTAAAAAGCATTTGTAGTAATAAATGAGTTCAGCAAGGTTACAGGATATAAGTTCAAATGATACAAAATCAATTGTATTTATATAACTTGTACCGAACAATCCAAAAATGAAGTTACTATTGAAATGAAATAACTTAAATAAATGAAATAATTACTATTATTAGTAGTAATAAACTTAACCAAATAAGTATCAAACTTGCAGTATAAAAACAGCAAGACTTTGTTGAAAGAAATTAAAGATCTAAATGAAAATACCCTAGGTTCATGGATTGGAAGACTTAACATTATAAAATGGATTTACTTCTCAAACTGATCTGCTGAATCAACACAATCCTTATCAGAATTCTAGCTGACTTCACAGAAGCCAATAAACTAAACAGATTATATATACAAATCTTGTCTATGCATATAATTTGATAATTAAGTTCTATGCTATTTGATCTGCCATATTTTATCAGTTCTGACATGTACATTTTCCCCTCATCTCTGCAATTATAATTAGTATTTTTTAATAGTGAACATAAAATAATAATGCATCTTACAATTGATGGCATCTTAAATGTGATAAAATACAGTTATGTCACCTATTTGTAAACTTGAGAAAATGGTTTGGGAGTGGAAAACTTTCACTCACAGCTTCCTTGGTGGGGGAGACTGAGGCCAAAAAAAGCTGCCTTATTATCATGCTTCATCTCTAATGCACGTGTTTTATGTAAAAAATTTAACAATATCTTCAATTCAAAGTAGGTTGATGGCTATCAAATAATTAATAAGACCTGAAAGATACTGTCCTTGAAACAGACAGGAAATATTTACTTCCCAATTTCAGAGTGCCCTTTTTTAAGCACTGGATTAGAAAAGCAATGATTAATAACAAAGACACCTACAAATGTAAATCACATCACAAGTTAGTGGCTCTGGCTCACAGCAGGACCCATGTGCTACAACTCTCTAACCTCCATCTCAGGCAGGGAGCTCTCTCCTACACCAGACTTGCAATCCTAACTGAGGGGAACCACTCCCAGTTATAATGGGGTGAGAATGGGGTGAGAATTAAGGGCGTTTCTCACTGAAACTCATTATTACCAGGTGAAAAATCGTTTCAAATGGTTTTCTCTTAATTTTTTCCTTTCAAATATATTTCACTTGGGTTAGATTCGAGTCTCTTTCAGTCAATGCTATGAAATTATTTCATTCGGCCACTTATTTCTATACTTTGAAAAACTGTAAGAGAAGGAACAATGAAGGCATAACTTCCCACTCAGTTTGAAGGTTATAAACAAGGTGGCTGAGCAAATGGAGGGCAATTCCATTTGATATTTTCATAGGCCAAAGTGTAGAGAAGTTAAAAGTTCCGTCCTGGAGAATTTACATTCTTCTTCCCAAACCTTTCCATTTCCTGCTCTTACCTCCTGCCTTCCCCTATACATGTGCCTTCCTCTGGTTTTCCTCTCTTTATCCCAACTTTGTTTTAACATCGACTTACTATTTTATACGAAGTCTTTCATTTACAAATTGGAAACAAGGAAAAATAGCATACAAGACCTGAATTCAAATTTTGAGTGCATCAATCCCTAATAATGTGAATTTGGGCAAATCATTGCCTAGAGCTTGGAACTGCCATGATCTTATCTGAAAAATAGGGGATATTTGAAAAGTTTTCATAGTTGATGAACTGTGCCAATTATCAGAGCTAAGGAAAACTAGCACCAATGACAGGTCACACTGACACATATGGTAGGAAAACTGTAGGACGTCAAAGAAAAACATAAGGTCTGAAGGACAGACAGAACTAAAGACAGATTATAAACGAATAATGAGTTTGCTTAACTGTGGATTCTTCAGTAGCAACAAGAGAACCCCCTAAGAGTATGGCCCAAAGAAAGTGAAAATAAGATTTGATTATATGAACAGCTGAACTATTCATCAGGATGGTAGACGAAGACATTTTTTTTTTTTTTGACGAAAGAGCAGACTCCTAGACGCTCTCTTCCTCCTCAGTCACAGAGCCCTTGTTTCACTCAGGATGCTGATGTCTTTAGATGCACAACTACATCCCAGGCTCTTTGCAGCCGGGGCGGCTGTTTGATAGTTCTGGCCACTGAGGCAAAAGACTGGATGCAGGACGGGCTTCTGGAGATGGTGGAGTCCCTGAAGTCTTGTTTTCTTCTCTGTGTGCTAGCCAGCCCAGACTCCTCTCTCCCTTCCCTTTCTCCTGAGGCTGGCAGGGGACCAGAGGGGCTGTGACGGACACCTTAGGATGTGGAGGCAAAGGCTGAGGAAACCACAGACACCATGTCCTGTAAATGCTTGTCTCTGCACTTTCTTACATAGGGAAAAAAGGAATAGGTCTTTTTAAAGCTACTTTCAGTTAGTCAGAACTGAACAATTTCTTATTTGTTATATACCAAAGGAGAAAGAAAACTTCATTACCACCAAAAATATGAGTGTCTACGGGTGCCTGTGTGGCTCAGTCGGTTAAGCGTCTGACTTCAGCTCAGATCATGATCTGCGGTTCCTGAGTTTGAGCCCCGTGTCAGGCTCTGTGCTGACAGCTCAGAGCCTGGAGCCGGCTTCAGATTCTGTGTCTCCCTCCCTCTCTCTGCCCCTCTCCTACTCATCTGTCTCTCTCTCAAAAATAATAAATAACTATTAAAAATTTTTTAAATGACAGTGGATAGAAAACCTAAGTGAATCTATACATTTTTTTAAAACAATGAAAGCATTCAGCAATGTATTGATACAATATACTAAAACTCAACTGTATATATATGCACCACCAAGGAGCTCAGGAAATTTAATTTTTTAAAAGGTATAATTTACAATAGCAACACAAAATATAGGGTTCTTAGAAATAAATCTTACATAAGATGTACAGGATCTTATGGACAAATTTTTAAATGACTGAAAGCAATTAAAAAGTTCTAAGTAAAAGAAGAGATATATTATGTTTATGGATGGGAAGAATCAATTACGCACAAGAATTTTCTTCCCCAATTATTGTTTCCTCCCAATTACTCTGCAAATGAAAAATAATCCTAATAAAACATACAATGGCTGTGTGACACCTGTCAGGCTAATGCTAACATTTATGAAGATGAAAAAGACAGGAATAACTACAAAGACACGTGTTCTCTCAGTGGGAACCAGAGACTGTCATGAAGTGTCACTGACATGCATCAGACTGGCGACAATGCTGAAATCTGACAAACGCAAGAACCGCGGGAGGATACAGAGCGCGGGGGCTCCCGCGTTCTCCTGGATGAGTGCTGGGCGGCTCGCCCACGGCCCAGCGGCGAGGAGCACCTGGTAAAGGTCAAGATGCTCAGGTCTGGGATGTGGCAGCCTTAGTCCTGGTGCGCGGCCAAGAGAAGGACACTCTGCTCCCAGATCCGCGCCACGCAGCGTTCAGGGCACACGGCTATGCATTAAAATACAGGCCGACAGGCAGCTTCAAAGACAGTTGCTCAGTTTCACTTTTAGGTGGTGGGGACAAAGGCACCTTTCACACTTGTTCTAAAGACAGAACGTGAGGAGAGATCTTGCAAATTGAAACTGACAAATCGGATTAGTCTTGGAACTTGTGGCATCGTATTTTTGAGCGGGTAACACCTGATTGAGAGCCAGCCGCCAGACCACCTGAGGGAGACGGTGACCGGTTTCCTTAGGAGGACTTGCGTCCTTTCCCTGACCCAAGAAGTGGTCAGCGCCTGACTGGAGTTACTGCACCTCCTTTCTCTTTTCCTGGCCTTCCTGTCACCTTGTGGGTGTGACTGACAAGTTGACATTCACCTCAGGGCTCAGCTTTCCCAGACAGTGACACCGAGTCAGGCAGGAGCCCTGTCCTCTCGGTGACAGAAATCTAGACACTGCCCTCCAAGTCAACACTGCGTTGTTTCCCAGCTGTTATTACTATGTTTTAATGAAGTAATATTACCTATCACAAGACCCCATTAGTTAGCACTTTCACCACAGAGAATTGATGAAGCAGTTTGTGTCTCAATTTTCTTGTTTTGCATACTCCATTAAGTTGCTATTTCCATATTTTACATAAAATTGTAGAGGAAAAAATAATTATTTCAGAAGTCCGTGCAATCTGTACACATACACATAGGTAATAGTGGGGAGCGTCTCTGCAGGACTGGAACATTATCACGGATAGGGAAAGTAAAGCCACATCACGCCCCGGGCCCCCTGCCCAGAGCCAACTTCGTTAGGCGGAACTAGAAAGTGCTTATTACCACGGGACGGCGGGGTCAGAGGGTGTCCTCAAAAGCCCTGAAGCATCGCCTATCACCCCCCCACCGCCCACCACCGAGTCCTCCGACCAGCCCTGAAAAGTGAGCTCCCTGCCAGACCCAGAAGGACCTCACCAGGTCTAGACTCCGGCCCGGGAAAGAACGGAATTCTAACAAGTACAAGCGGTTTAGGCTGCAAGAGTTTCCACAGAAAGCTTCTAATGGGAACTCCTGTCGGTTTTAGCTACCCAGCTTCAAAGCCTGTCACTGACTTCCGTGCACTAGAGCGGATCTGTCTCACCATCCTTTCAAATTCTGATGAGCTCTCCAGATATTTGCCTCAAAATATCTCTAGTTTTTCCTAATTGTTTCAGCAGTGGCTGGTAGAAAAGTCTTTCAAAATATCTTTTTATCTTCAAATTATTTATTTCTCGAAATATTCATTTCCTTGTGGGAACCTAAGGGCTAGCCATGTTCTCAAAGAACATGGTTCCATATTTTGGGTTTTACAACCTTAGAGCTATTGGTCAAGCAGGAGACAATCCCTTTGACATTGAACCGAAGCTCTTTGATTAAATTGCTGTTATTCTTAAAGAGACTGGAGTCGACTCATTTCCCAAGCCTGACGGTTTATTTTGGCATTAGCATTTGAATCATGAAAAGATCCACCTCATTTTTTTGTTCTTTTCAGATCACTTTTAGTATAACCTGCACTTATTACAGTTAATAAGTACTGGGAAACATTTTAAAACTTTGTATGAGCAGCTCATCTTACAGAATCTCAGAGGTTTGATTATGGAGAGATTCACTACTTGAGTTAGAAAACCTGCTTACCTAGAAAAGTAAAGGAGGCTTCAAGAACACAAAATCATGAAGAAGGTTTCGCAAAGAGTTCTGAAGACATTACTCCAAAATATACAAGTGGCCCCTAAGCCCACGAAAAGGAGTTTGACATCCTTAGGCATCGGGGTAAAAAGCAAAACCACAACGAGATACCACTTCATATCCACGAATATGTGTCAAAACAGAACAGAAAGAAAATAACAAGTGTGGGTGAGGTGCGCAGGAACTGGAGACCCGCACGTCGCCGGGAGGGGTACGGAACAGCAGCTGCCCCGGAAGGCGGCTGACAGCTCACTCCAGGTTAAACCAGAGCTGCCTCGGACCAGGGGCCCCGAGGCTGGGTGTACACCAGAGATCTCCATCGTGGTAAGTTATGTACATTTCTTAAGAAAGAAAACTTCCCTCTGGCAAGGGTTTTACTTACTCAGGTTCCACTTCAGGCCTGTTGTGGTGACATGATTGCAAGGCTGTCCGACAGGAATAAGGCCACACCAGTCGCCCTCCATTCCGGTGTCTACATGCAACCTGTGCTTTCCCTGAAGCAGAGAAAGACCGATCATTAACGCAGTGAAGGCGAAGGGAGGGTGTGGACGTGCGCTGAAGACCTGGTCGTACGCACCAGGTGGCATCTGAGAACTTCATGTGGTTCGTCGGACTTAATCCTGACAACAAATTTAGGTGGTGTGCGCTGAATAATCCCATGGACTTTCACCTGACCTAATCCTGGCCACGACTGTACAAGGTAGCTTATAGTTAATTATCACTTTTACATATGAGAAAAGTGAAGCGTGCAGAGATTAAATGTGTCCAGGACCATACAGATAACACGGGGGCAAAGCCAGCATTGCTACCTGTGCTTGGTAATTTCAAAGAGTAAACTGAATCCACATGCTAATGATGCTGCGTTCTATATGACAGAATTCTAGGGTCTTAAACACTTGGTTAAGTGTAAATAAAACATTGCTTCCTAAGTACGATCTCTACTTTATCTCAGAATTGGGCTTCTAGCTTTCAGAATTCAGTGTCAATCCTGCTAATGGTTAGCCTGCTTCCCACGTCCACATTCCTCTAGAGGATGTGCTCTGAGAAATGCCTCTGCCCGGAACCAGTATCTACCCCAAGGAATGAGTACGCTTCCTCCATCTGGATTATGAAAACGTATAATTTACCATGTTTTCAATTTTTCAGTTTGTAAAGTTAAAGTTAAATGTAATGTTCAACTAAGGCTATAATATTTTTTAAAATTTCTTTTTAGTTTATTTATTTATTTTGAGAAAGAGAGAGAGAGAGAAAGCAAGAGAGAAGGCACAGCAGGAGAGGGGCAAAGAGAAGGAGAGACAGAATCCCAAGCAGGCTCTGTGCTGACAGCAGGGCTTGAACTCATGAACTCATGAACCTTGAGATCATGACCTGAGCTGAGATCAGACGCTTATACGACTGAGCCACCCAGGAGCCCCTATATTGTTTGATTTTAAATAAAATATTTGGAAATTCCTCTTCTTCTGTAAAGTAATAACTTTCCATTCCTATTCTATTCACTATCCTTAGAGTATGTGGTCTTTGCAGAAATGTACCTCAAGTCCTTATGCGAAAATGTCAAAGTGCATAGTTATTCAATAATTACATGAAAAAGATATTTTTCAAAATCCACAAAACTCTGAAGAAGTGTGTGTGTGTGTGTGTGTGTGTGTGTGTATTTGAACACTAAATCAGAAGGCATAAACTCAATTAAGTGGGTTTAAATATATTCAAACACAAAGAATATTTAAAGAAAACAAAATATATTTGAACTTGGTGACTGTTACTGGAAGAAAAGATAGGCAACACACATAGATACACAGAGGCACACGGAAAAACATAGGTGAACTGACAACATAATGCATTGTGAAAACAATGCCCAGTAAGAAACAGAATTGTGATAAATTATGGAACCCATTTATGTAAATTAAAATAAATGCAAACACAATGAGACACTTTTAATAACAAAATTTAAAACTACATATTAAAAATTAAATATGTATGTGCACATACACATACACATACATATTCACACACTAACATGCTTGCCTATGGAAAGAGTAAGGAGAATGGGAATGTGGCATAGGGATAAAAAGGAGGCAAATGGATCGATCGATCAATGCGGATTCTTGCCTGGACCACACATGATAATGTGCCATTAACCGGTGAGCATAACTGACTCAACATTGAGATCTTATATATTCTTTAAAAAAATTTTTTTAATGTTTATTTACTTTTGAGGGAAAGAGAGAGAAAGAGTCAGAGCATGAGCAGGGGAGGAGAAGAGAGAAAGGGAGACAGAATCTGAAGCAAGCTCCAAGCTCTGAGCCGTCAGTAGAGAGCCCGACACGGGGCTCGAACTCACAGACTAGAGGATCATGACCTAAGCCAAAGTCTGATACCCAACCACTGAGCCACCCAAGCGCCCCCATTGAGATCTTATAAAAAATAACAATATATTTTTTATATACAAAGTGATACAAGACACTAAGTCTTAAGCCTCTACCAAAGAGTCTAAAATAAAAATAAGGAAAATATTCTAATAACTTTAAATAGTAATTAAAAAAAGAGGAATGGTTGGGATTACAGTCATGGAAAAAAATTATGAGTAAAAGAAAAACTAACCTTGTTCATTAATAATGGTCTTTGGTGGGTTTTTTTTTAATGTTTATTTTTGGGGTGGGGTGCATGCACAGGTAGGGGAAGGGCAGAGAGAGCAGGTCAGAGGATGGGAAAGGGCTCCCAGGCTGACCTCAGAGCGTCTGAGGAAGGGCTTAAACTAAGGAACCATGAGACCACCATTGAGCCAAGATCAAGAGTCAGATGCTTAACCGACTGAGCCACCCGGCTGGTCCTGGTGTGTGTATTTTAGATCAACTTAGAGCAAAGCACTGAAACTATTAGTATGGTTATAGAACCTTTGACATATTACAGAGCAAGCAGTACCTGTCAGAAAGTACGATAGGGAAGACTAGAGGAAAGAGTAGTGGCCCTCATTTTCTCATCATTTTAGAGAAGAGTCAAGAAATTGTGCCTGAGGTGGCAGATTTTTAAGGGGGAGGGGGACTTAAAAATTGCTCCTGGCCTAAGTGACCGGTATGTGGATAACATGCCTAAGCAGCAGAAATGAGAGCGAGGAGAGAGCCCTGAAACACTTCGGTCCTTCCCTGGCCACGCCCCTCACTCATAAACCTCCACACCAGCGTCAGAGACCTTACTCACGCGGTGTCCACGTGAAGACTGCGATCACTGCGTGGAAGGGAAGCACAGAAAAGTAGGAAAGCTACTGATCAGAGACCTGACCGGGTGCAGAGGAGTGGAGGGCAGAGCGTACGCATGGGGCTCCGCGCTGCCCGCATGGAAATCACTCTGTGCAGGAGGTTGTGCAGGTGTGGAGCGGGGAGGTAGGGTCAGGACCCTCCCTGCTTGGGACACCAGGGTAGGGCCAACTGGCGGGGCCCAGGGATTTTCAAGGGCAGTGAAACAATTCCGTCGACACCATAATGACGAATATGTGACCTTATGCACTTGTCAAGGCGTACAGACTCTGTAACACACGGAGTGAACGCTGATGTAAGTTGTGGACTGTTAGAAAGAATCCTGTGCTATACTGGTTTGTCACATGCAGCCCATGTACCACACACACTAACGCAAAATAAGAGGGGAAACTGTGAGCGGGGGAGGGGTATATGGAAACTTTCTAACCTGCTCAGTTTTCTGTAAGCCTAAAACTGTTCTAAAATTAAAGTCTATTAATTAAAAAAAAAAAAAGTCCTTTGGTGACCTTTCAGTTTCTCACCCCATCATGGGACTGACAGCAACGTGACGGTAGGTAGGTCTGGACCCTACGCTAGCCACATGAAGGCACCTCAAAGAGATGTCTGCAGCTGCTCCTCACAACCAGTAGAACTTATTCTACTTCCTCCCCCAAACCAGGATTTTTTGTTCGTTTATGCCATGTGCTGCCTTAATTTCCTTGCATAGAATTTCCCCCTGAATTGACTTACACTGACTAGCTTTGCCAGACACATGTGACTATGGTTTCTCCCTACCACTCTCCCTTATCGAAGTTATTCTCTCTGAAGATATAGATGCTGGAAGTAATACAAACTATCGTCCAGAGATGCCAAACATAACACACTGTAATGAATTCTGAAGCGGTAACAAAGCCTCCTTCATGATGACAGGGAACAGCGTTGAAATTCTGAATTCCCTGCAATTGGTTTGGTTTTAGCAGCAAAGGAACAGAAAGCGGTGGCGGCTTTTCGTGTTGGTGGGTCGTGGCCTGCTAAGGGCTGTACTCCCAGGGTCCCCGTGAGAAAGTGCAGCCTATCAGAGGGGTTACAGGTCATCAATCCGTAGCTTCTGAAGCACTGAGTGGCAGCCAGCACCGGAGAAAGGAGGGAAGGAGTGCTCACCTGGCCTGGATGGCTCTCCGTGTCTCCCGTAACGCGGCCTCTTACAATGAGGCCTGACGTTAGACACTGGGACCTCTTCCTTCCTTTTCAAAGAGGGATTTATGTGCCATTGGTCATCCTATTTTCAGTATGTTACAATTAATTCCTATCTTTTTAAAAATTATTTACATGTCAGTTAACATACAATATAATACTGCATTCAGAAGTAGAATTCAGTGCTTCATCAGTTACGTACAACAGTCAGCGCTCATCCCAACAAGTGCCTCCTTAATGCCCATCTTGTAGCTCATCTCACACCCACCTTCCTCCAACCCTCACTTTGTTCTCTACTGTTAGGAGTCTCTTGTGGTTGGTTTCCCTTTCTTCTCTTTTTTCCTCTTTTTCTCATGTGTTCATCTGTTTTGTTTCTTAAATTCCACATAAGTGAAATCATATATTTGCCTTCCTCTAACTTATTTCGCTTAGCATAATACACTTTAGCTCCATCCATGTCATTGTAAATGGCAAGATTTCATTTTTTTGATGATTAATATTCCATTGTGTGTGTGTACACACACACACACACACACACACACACCACATCTTCTTTATCTATTCATCAGTTGATAGACATCTGAGCTCTCCATAGTTTGGCTACTGTTGATAACACTGCTATGAACACTGGAGTGCATGTACACGTTTGAATCTGTTTTTTGTATCCTTTGGATAAATACCTAATAGTGCAATGGCTGGATCACAGCATAGTGCTACTTTTAATTTCTGGAGGAGCCCCCATACTATTTTCCAGAGTCGCTGCGCCAGTTTGCATTCCCCCAATAGTGCAAGAAGGCTCCCCTTTCTCTGTATCCTCACCAACACCTGTTGTTTCTTGTGTTGTTAATTTTAGCCATTTTGACATTAACAATTAATCAATGTCAAAATTAACATTCCAAACTTAATAATACAGTTAATTCCTATCTTTAATTGAAGACTTCCTTCCTTCTGTCTGCTTAACCGTTCGGTAGTGGTCAGCTATACACAGCATGTTTGGTGTTCCATGGAACTTGGTAAAAGATGGAGAGGGAGGGAGTTGGGGGAGTGAAATAGCGGATGGGGATTAAGGAGGCCCTTGTGATGAGCACGGGGTGATATATGGGACTGCTGAATTGCCATATTGCACACCTGAAACTAACAGAACACTGTGTGTTAACTACACTGGAATCTAAAAAAAAAAAAAAAGAATTGGTGAAGGAAGGAGTGATTTCTCAACTGGTGAACATTAACTCCCTAAGAGAAGATTCTTCACCTTGTATCATATAATGCAAAGGAAACAGCACATATACATGTTAAGTTTTATTATCCCAGGGAGAGGCTGCTGTTATAAAATCCACTGATTTAAGTGACACAGTGGTAAGCTTTCTTTTCTAGCCTTGCTATATATTCATTGCCTTCCTCATTATTTTAGCATTCAACACACCTTGAAATTTTTAATCTGGGAATAAACTAGTTTGTGGACTTGAGAAGTCACAGAAAGGTTTTAGCCTGCAGTCAATTAATATTTTTTTCTTTTGTTCCAAAAAGATGTTTAGCCATACATGAATGGTCTCTGTGTTCATAAATATGCAAATTTGGCTTTGTTCGGTTAAAGGAGAGCAATATTATGCTTTTCTCCCATATCTTCCATCTATGTGACATCTTTAAAAAATGAACAGAAGGGATTTTTGTTCATTCCTCACATTTCTCCATTCATAATATATGCTAGCCTATATGTGATTTGACATGGGGGGGGGGGCAGGCATACAGCCTGACATTAAAGAACTTCCCCCAAGATTTATGCCATTACTGGGGACCAGAGGCACATGAACTAATCATTGGCTTCCATCCACGCTCATGAATCACTGCACAGGCTCCTATTCTGTCCCCTGTTCTGAGCTAAGATAACTCGTTAAAACCTAAGGCAGTTCTATATAGTAAAGACTGGACAAAATTCAGACAGTTTGCTTTTCCAGTCATGGTTATTCTTAACATATTACCAACCTCAATAAGATATGAACTTGTAATTTAGTGAAAGGTAGCCAAGACACAGCTGGGCGCCTGTGCTGAAAATCATACATAGGAGCATGTTAAAGGTGGGAATCAGTAGGAGATGACTTTTGCTAGACTATAATGGCGACTTAGAGCAAAATATACACAAACTGATACCTAATGAAAGGGTAAGAAATCATTGTCACTCTGTTATTATGCTTCCTCTTTGCAAAACCCTGAGATACCACTGAGAGAAAAGATAATGTTCACCCTAGACTTTGCTCTTGCAAAAATATCAAACAATGAGGCAACTGAATTCTGTTTACACCTCTAACTCATTAAATACAATAACTACACCAAGGTATCTTTGTGTGAATCTCACAAAACACATTGGCAGCTTAACAAGATAATTCACAAAGCAACCAAACACAGGAAGAACACAAATGTACTTTCTATTAGATTTCTATTTAGTGAAAGAGTCAGGAAGCAGGTGCCCATGCTAGGTATAAAGTGGATGACCATTCATCACACTGCCGTTAATGCTGAACTTATACCCCGCGGGTAACCAGCTACGGTGTCTGGCACACAGACCCGGTATGAATGAAATACCACTGTACACGGATAACCTCCGGTAGGTCATTTTTTGTTAGTTTGTCCAGGTGCTTAAAAAATTTAACAACAAACCCTGCAGGAAACGAAGCAGGCTGCAGGAGAGAACAGTGAAAGGAGGAGATGCAGGTATCTACATTGTACCTGCTTCCTCGCTCCCACAAACACAGACCTCCGTGAGGGTGTATTTTCACCCCAAGACTGCTCATGGGACAGAAGGTACTCACAAGAGAAATGGTCTCCCTGATCAATTTGTCACTATAAAATCTCAGAGCTCGAAGATCCGTATCTTTAATTTTGCTTCGCAAGCGCAGAATTCAAATCATACATGTATTGGTTTTAATCAAAGTAGTCTATAATGAATGTTACATGTAAATATATTTACATATTTTATTTAAGGTAGTTTTTAAAAATTCACTAAAACCTTATCTGAAGATAGATCACAGAGTTTTCAATAGAAGCACAGTCTCCAAAGTCCGTTCTAAGGGAGCACGACTCCTAGGACCGGACAAGATCAGAAAGACCGTGGTTTAGATTCTCCTCCTGGAAGTCACAATGCACGCCAGCACGGTTAGAAGTTCCACGCAGTTTGGTAGCGAAGAAATGCTGTTTGGCTGAGCGCGAGCTCCCCAAACTTACTTGACTAGACATCCTCTTTCTTGCCTCTTAAATAATACCTCATAATTACCCATGGAATCTGCATTTCATGAAATTCACCTAGGACAATACTGATTTGGAATAGTAATATGGTACATCCAAAACTAGAATTCTTTGTGGTTTAATATTTCCACAGCCAGAACATTTCAATGATATGTCTTGAAATTAATAACCTCCATCTGATTTTCATTTTGGGCATTATCTGATAACCTCAGGTTGAAATTGTGTGGTTTCTGACATATGAGGTAGGCTTATTTTCTGATCAAAAGGTTGGGGATTAAGGAGGTACTTGTGATGAGCACGGGGTGATATATGGGACTGTTGAGTCGCCACACTGCACACCTGAAACTAATAGAACACTGTGTGTTCTTACTGGTTATCCAAAAAGAAAACTTTCTTCACGCTAGTTAAGCTGGTTTGTTTATTCAAAAGTCAAAAGCACGTATCTATTATTGTTAGAGACAGTAGAATACTGTAACAATCGGCTAATTTCCTTACTAACTCCAACACTAGCTGTTTCAAACTAAAACTAATGAAATCAATGTTTATCCTTTTTTTCTATCACTCTGTATTGATGCTTTTTTGTTTTCTTCCTTCCTTCTTCCCGCCCTCCCTTCCTTCCTTCCTTCCCAGTGCATCCTATTGTCTTTACACTTCCCTTTTATTCCAGTCAGAGGAGACCATCTGGGGACTGCCCTCATGTTAAAACATATTAAATGTCTAATAAACATGTGATTGATTAATGGCTTAGAAGGAAAAAAATCTTGATAAAAAGTGCCAATGTGCTTAGTATAATCTTTACCAAAGTTTGAGTAGAGGAGGGACAGTCTAGTTGAACTCAGCTCACTATGGACACCTAGTCTTTGTGTGGATGGTGTTTGCTTAGATGGACATTTGGACAGAGGCATGCACCCAACAATGACAAACACTTGACAACAGTACTCGAAATACACTGGAAGACGTATACAGAGTACACACTTTATGTTTGTACATTAAACGGGTTTACCATAGTACCTCACTGGGTTATTCTGAGGACTCAGTGAGAGAGATAATGTGCATTCGGTGCCAAGAACAGAGCTTCAGACATTCACACTGATCCTTCTCTCTCCCATTTTAACTGAAACACATGTGTTCCTACCACTCATTTCCACTTTTTATTTTATCAAAGCCTAGGCACTTTGTCCCCATACTATTTGAAGGAAAATAAATGTGACTGCTCCTAAGACTAATCTGAAATATCAGCAGCAAAAAAGAAAAAGAAATGTTTTTATTTAAACATTTTATATTAAACCTTCTTAAAGCATTGATTCGTTAAGAAGAATCGTACCTCCATTTGCTTTATAAAAGCTCTAGTTTTCAGTAAACTATTTTTTTTATGTTCTATTTTGAAATTGTTTTTTTAGGAGTATAAACGTGAACTCTGTTCATCAATTTTAGAAAAGTTCCAAGGACTCCTTTTCAGGTCTCATATATAGTCATCATATCCAAAATGCAACTCCTTTTTTTTTTTTTTTGGAATGCTCAGTATTTATTGAGCCTACTACTAAGTTACATGAGATTCTCTTTTTATTTTCCAAAGCAAGCAAATAATTTAAATACAATTCAATTCAAACTCTAAATCCACCGGGCTTATTTTTCAAGTTTCCTCATCATTGGTCAAGGGTGGATGGGAATACCGGCACTGCAAGATATATTCGAACTTTCCCCTCTGATGGCCAACCACCCCAACCCTCTGTCTGTAAAAGAGCTGTATGTATAGTCTCCTACGCCAGACAGCCCGCTCCCCACAACTACTCAAGCACCGACTTCTCCCCTAGCTGACCTCGTCTAGCTAAGCAGCCCCCCACCCACTTTTCCTTTCTGGGACCCCAGAAGCTGAAAGTCAGTAAGACTAGCAGGGGAGTGGAGGGGAAGGAGAGAATTCCTGGAAGGATCCTGTTCATTATCCTATCTGAAGAGCCTCCAGGAAGAGTTTCTTCTCGTGGAGATGCAGCAAGGCTAACATTCAGCAGGTCTGAGTTGGGTGTCTTTTATTTTGCCTCACTCATGTTCACAATGCTCATGGGATGTTGTTAGTGCTCCTGAGGGTGGGTGGGGGGAGGAAAAGACAACTTTGCAATTGTTTATTTATTTCAAACCCCAGCGTAACTACCAAACTTTGTAAACTGGAAGAAATAATGAGAAAGTTCCAGTTAAAGAAAAAGAGGAAGAAGTGACGTAACAATTTTTGAGCACTGGCTTTGTCCTGATTCTCTGCTGGGTACCGAGGCTCGACAAGCTTGAGCGGTAGAGTTAGCACCAGGAGATTAGACACTCAGTGCGTCATTAACTTGCTCAAGGTCACTCAACCAGGACCCAGCAGGTGTAGGGCCTATACCCAAGTATGCCATCATTTTAAAGTCTACTTTTCACTACATTACCATGTTATTCTAGGCTTCCAACTTCAAAGGCCTGTCAGAACCATTTCATTCCTTGGCTCTTCTTTTCATTATTACTTTTTATTCCCTATCTTCTGTCTAAGTTAAGCTTATTATTATTTAAGTTTATCCTAAATAATAAATACTTCTGCAATAAATGAAGGAATTACTAAGTGAATGAGTAGCTATCTTTCTTGACCTCATCCACCTATCTTCTACATTTCCCATTCTATTTACATGTCCCCATTCATTTACTTGTCCTTCGCTAGTGATGGAATAGAGGGAGGGTGCTAATAACAATGTATGGGTCACACATTTGTGTTTTCAAAACCCACTATTGGGTTGTGCAGAATTGCACAAAAAACAGTTAAAGCAAAACCAATTGGCCTAAGATTAATAAAATCGACATACAGAAAATATTTTTTAAAAAAGACTTTACTCTTTTTAGCCAGGACCAATAGGACAATTTTGATTCTCCCCTAGATCCTACAATATCTTAATCGGAAACAGCTGGGTTAATATTCAGATGGTACGAGTTCCAAGACTACGTTCAGACATCACCTCCTCCACCGTCCTCCTCCGGGGTTCTCCCTGGACCTGCAAGCCGGCTCCCTGCACACCCGCAAGGCTCTGCCGTGCATGGTTTTATGTCTCTCTTGCTGGAAAGCAAGCACTTCAAGGGGAGAAGCCACGGCTCATTCATTTTTATATCTTCAAAACTTTGTACAGAGTTAGACACATAGTAGGAATACAATAAATATTTATCGGAAAGGGGACATTAAGCTTAGCTGTTTCCATATAACTACTCTCAACCTTTAATTTCTGTGCCAGCTACCACCTCACTATCCCATTTCTCTGTTTTTCTTTACACAACAACTGGAAAGGGTTGTCTAAATCACCATTCCCAATTCCTTGCCTCCAGTTCTCTCCCATTCATTCCAGCTAAACTTTTGCTTACACCCCTTTTCCAAATTGGCTTTTATCAAGATAACCAATGATCTCCAAACTGCTAAGCCCAATGGGCAATTACTAGTCCTCACCTTCCAGGAGAAGTCGCCATGGGTTCTCTCTCTTTTCCTTTACACACCATCTTTACTTTGCTTGCAGAACACCACACTCTTGGTTTTCCTCTTCACTCACAATTTTCCTTGCTGTCTCCTCTTCTCTCCAGATCCTAAAGTTGGACTGCCTCAGAGCTTAGTCCCTTAGTCACAGCTAGATCTCCTCTCCAGTCTATCTACAGCTATGCCTTTTGTGAGCTTGACCATCTCAGTCTTACCAAATCCCGTTAGCAAATCCCAAATCTGTATCTCCAGCTGAAACTTAGCTCTAACTCTGGGCTTGAACATCCAGCTGCCTATTTGACACTCTGGTCTTTTACCTCAAACCCACCCTATATTGATTAGAGTTGATACTTACTCCATCTTTCCAACTGTTTGGGCAAAAATCTTCTCTTCTTATATCCATAAGGAAATCCTATTTGCTCTATAGTCTAACTATATCCAGATTCTTAACACTTCTCATGATTTCCTTCACTACCTGTCCATACAAGTCCTCATAACAAGATCTCCCGTGGTCCCAACAGAATCTATTTTCAACTCAACAGCTAAGGTGATCCTTTGACAAAGTAAGTTAAACCTACCTACCTCCACACTGACCCCTAAGAGAAACAATTTTTAAAAAAATGTTTTAGTCTTTATTTTTGAGAGAGAGAGAGCACAAGCAGGAGAGGGAGACACAGAAGCTGAAGCAGGCTCCAAACTCTGAACCGTTAGCACAGAGCCTGATGCAGGCTCAAACGCACCAACCGCAAGATGGTGACCTGAGCCGAAGTGAGACTCAACTGACTGAGCCACCCAGGCGCCCCAGAGAAACACTCTGAAAGTTTTCCGTTTCTGACTTCTAGCCCTTAAGAAGTGTGGCTAGACTTGAGGTGCTGTCCATGGAGTGGCTCTAAGCGAAATGCTGTGATCAGTGAATCCTTGTTTTGAGCGAGCCTCAGGGAGCCTCTTATATGCATAGTGCTCTGGTTAAGGGTTAAGTAAGACTTCGAGGATTTGAATCCCTTTTCACCATGTTTGTGTTTTGTTTTCCTTATCTATAAAACCAGAACAAAAGGATTGTTGAGGATTAAATGACTTGATATGTAAGGTATTTGAATATGCTCTATAAACATTCACTATTGTTACAAGGATTAACATGGGCAACCAAACAACACATTACTTCCCATTTCAGACAGTCAATTTACTTGCCTCTCATTTTTTGTGTCAATGTTAGGTATTTTGTCTTCTGAGAGTAACCCGGAAAGTACCCCATTATACATCATCTGTGTTGGCAAAATATAGGAATAAATATACCTTTCAAGTTAGATCACAATCTTACTTGTTACAGCAGTCTGATGTTCGGACCTCTTACACGGGAGGTAAGAGCCTTCAATAGGAAAAAGGTAAACACACCGCTGTTTGCAGGGAAGACTAGGGAGTTTTTGATGTCTTGAGGTAAAATTACAGTGAGATTTCTGAGAGGCACCCTGTCTTAATGCGGCTTAACTTTGTATACAGTTGTGTGCTGCAAGGGGATGGCTGTCACGAAGGCACAATGAGGCATACTAGGGGGACGCTGTGGACACATGGTGAGGAACAACTGGTGTAACCACAGTCTTCGTGTTTGTCGCAAACCAAGCGTGTTGCACAACGATCATTCTCACAACAGAAGTGCCTAGTCCGTCACCCTCTCCTGTTCATACAAGTCTGTGTGTTCATGTGTGCCGACCACCGTGTTTTCACATTTCTCTGGTAGTCAGTCTCCAAAACGGCACCCCATGAATGCTGCCTCTTGGTAGTTATGTCCCTGTATAGTGAGTCCCCATAATGAAGAGGACTAAACTGTGTCTACCAACTGGGTGCTGCACGAGTGCTGGTGTGCCACTTTTCGGGTGGATGATAACAAATATGACGCTGCCTCGTGCTTGTTGGTGCTTCCAGATCACCTGCTCTGGGGGACGTCAATCACCAGGTCATGAGGACATTCACTCCGCCCTGTAGGGGCCCATATGGCAGGGATAAAGCCATCCCACTCCCCAGTCAGCCATGTTTATGAATGGGCTGCCTTGGAATCCTATGACTGGTGCCCCAGATGAGTGAACTTCATGAGACGCCCCAAGCTTAGAGCACCCAGAAAAGCCCAAATTCTAGACCTGCAAAGAAACTCTGGGATATAATAAAGGTCCACTGTTGTTCTCAGTCAACACGGTTTGGGGCCATTTGTTACACAGCAGAGGATGAGTAACACACTCTTGATCTCTTGCTGTCCCTGCCCAGGTGCCTGCGTCTGCTCTGCTTTATCTTCAGATTCCCAGGGCTTTTCCCTTGGCATTTCCTGTGCCCTCATCCCACTTCTTTTAATGTCCATAAAACAGAACAGGCATATGTGTGTATATGTATATGTTTTGTTTTTTTTCAGCACACTATATGGTTAAAAAGTGGTAATACAAGAAGTTGTTTCTAAAGGAAAACTACCAGCTTTCCTTTGCCCCTTCTCTGTGGGTTACTGGGACTGATTTTCCCCTCATCTTTATTCTTTCTTAAGATACCAACTGGGGGAAAGGGAAGGGTGAAGTCAAAGGCACAAAACTTTCCCCAACAATCATTCAATTTCATCTTAATGAAATTAAGATAACAATCATTAAAACAGAACACTTACGCTTAACAGCATTCCATATACTCACTCAATAGACTATATGTGATTTAGAAAGACTGCATCAAAGCAAAAAATGAGCCCTATTTCATAATGAACTTGGCATCATAAGGGAAAAAACCATTAAATATTGTACATTAGCTATCTCACTTCCTATCCCAAAGTCATATTTAATATCATTTAAGTAAATGATAGAGTGTGACCAAATAGTTATTTTAAATTTGATTTGGATGCTATAAAGTTTCCAAAACTGGATCCTCTAACGCCAGCCATCCTTCAGGAGCAATAGCAAGAGGCCGTTTCCTGTGTTCTCTGCCTTACATTCTCTGCTCTTCTAATTTTTTTTATAGAATAAAAAAAAATTTTTGTCTTAGTTTGGTTGGTACCAATTTATGGTATCCTAGAAACTCCACAGTGATGGAAAAGAACAGGTACTCACAACAAAGCAGAATTACCAACATATTTATGGCCTTATCATTTGACAGGGAAGGTCAAAGCTTCTCAGAGTTTATTCATAACCCTGCACCAGCTTTCAATTCTTTGAAAATTGCTCCTTGATACCTGGTTTCCATGAAATCACGGAGAGTGGCAGCCACTCTCCTAAGGCATAAATCAGATTCTAAATAACTGATAGCACTTTTTTTCCTTTAGACCTGGACAAGAAAAGCACTGCATTTCCATTGTTGAGTGCAAGCCCCTCGAAAAACCAGTGTAAAAGAATATTTTTAGGGTTTAATTTCTGAAGTTATCTGTAAGAAAAGAGTCTTTGGGAGTATACAGAATAAAGGTCCTGCTCTAGAATGTCATTGGCATTTTAATATCATCTCTGCTTTCATTCTCCAAATTCAAGTTAAATATTATCACAGACCTAGTGACTGTTCATCATGATGAATGCTGTCATGACTTTGTTGTTCCAAACTTCAAAAGTGAGAGATGTGTATGATTTGGGCACAACTATAATACAAGCCCAGGACACAAGGGCACGTGAACTAGATATGTGTATATGCAATTAGCTACTTAGAAAAAAAATAAGTAAAATTAAAGAGAGCATTTTTGTTTTTAAGTCGGGACAAACTATTTAATTTTTTTCCCCTCTGTATGGGGTCAGTAAATATTTACTGCCAGGAACATTAAGAAGTCTGCCCTGGGAAGCCTTTATTCTAATAATTAGGAACATTAGTTTTGAAACATTTGGCATTTAACATCTCAGTCATGGTGGCTGGGCATCTTCTCTGAGAGATGTTAATGTACCTGGTAAAGGGCTGAAAACCATCCCATGTGAAAAATGTTGAAAACTCAGGATCTTTAATGGGCATACATGGTTTTCAATTAATAAGCTATGTTTACTTATCTATGAAAATAATTACATTTTGCTTTTTCACTTAGCTGTTTATCTTAACAAAACTTATTACTGCTCTACTAATGGCCACTCAGATGACTGTTTTATCAGAGAACGTTCAGTCTCGGTCACTGCATGTTAGCATATTTATAACTGTGTCCACAGCCACAGTGCGGGGAGAATTGGTGTAGACGTAGGTCTGCCTATCTGCATCAGAGGCTCTTCTGCTGCTTATGGTGGGTGTGACTTGGACAACTGGATTCATCTCTTTATGTCTCAATTCCCCCATTTGCAAAATTGAGGAGATACTATCTAACATCACAAAGTTGTTGCAGTGGCTAAGTCAATAGTAGGCATGAAACACATAGAATAGTTTTCGATAAATCTCAGCCATTTTGATATCAATGTTCCGTCAGGGTGAACAGAAAAAATAAAGGAGGATGCACTTGTACGAGGACAGTGGGTTCTACTGGCCATCTGTAATGATTACTTAATTTCATTAGATAAGGCAACAGAGAAAACAAGGAGCAGAAGACACATTATAATTTCTATGTGGTGATTTATAGGAAATACCGTAATATAATTTCATCTCTGTCTACATCACCCCCTTTCAGCCTCAATATCCATTCTAAGGGCTTGTCTACACAGCAGTGTGACATCCCCTTCTCAGGATCTCAAGGCTGCTATGAAAACACAGACCAAGAAAGTGCACATAGAAGCTATCACATGAAAGAAAACCCAGTATGACCAGATCATTTTTTGCCTTAACAAGGCCAAAATTTCACGGCTTTATTCTACAGCCTGCCCCCCCCCCATAAACTCCACAATCCAGAGGGCTGCTTGGTTTGGACATCGTATCTACGTAGCAGTCAAAATTGGAAACCTAATCTTCTGAATCCAACTTCGACATCACAGCTGGTATAAAAAGTCACTGGGAAAATGTAATTTTGTGGTAATTTCAAATCCTCAATGAATTTTTGACTCACTTAAGAAATGAATTGTTCTATTTTTGGCAACACTGGCCATTGAAGTAACAGGAGCAAGGCTGCCATATGTATATAGCAGAGATAAATTAGGACTCATTCTCTAGAAATGTCTCACCCAACCTTCTCGCTTTTCCTTATGAGAGAACTGAACAAGAAACAGCATAAAAAGAGTTTTGGATGTCTGGGTGGCTCAGGTGGTCAATAACCTGACTCCTGATTTTGGCTCAGGTCATGGTCTCGAGAGTTGGGGGGATCGAGCTCAGAGTTGGGGCTGCGCTAACACTGTGGAGCCTGCTTGGGATTCTCTCCCTCTCTCTGCCCCTTCCTTCTTCTCTCTCTTCCCCTCCCCGCTTCTCTTTGTCACCTCACCCTCCCTTTCAAAATATATAAATAAACATCAAAAAAAAGGTTTTAAAACCAGGCAGTTTTTTCCCCACTAAAATCACTTCTCTTTATGTTCCTCTTTTAAGAGCTGAAGGCTGATGCCTCAGTAGCATTGAGTATTCATAAACAACCTCATTCTACTCTTTAAGTAACTTAGGAAAAAATGCATTCTGAAAGGAAAGATAGATACCACTTCCTCAAATGAGGAAAGTTAGTATCGAAACGTTAGCATAAATATTGTACTTTTGCAAGTGCAAGAATGATATATAGGCTACATATGCTTTTAAACCAAAGTAGCCCGTTTTAACCTGCCACTTCTCTGATACTAATGAATAAATAATATTTCCAGTCCTTTCCCAACCCACACTTATAGACTAAAATAGAATCAATTAAAAGAATCAGAATAACTCTGCTCTGTGAGAAGTCAGCATGGTGGCAGACGGAGAGTGTGCTGGGCAATGCAGAAAGAGCACGGAATTGAGGCCGATATCATGTTTTAGGACCTTACAGAAATCGCGTTCTGCAGGCCCGTTTGAGTATATTAAAGTGCTCTTCCCTTGACCATCGGGATTAAGAGTGTTGATGTAAATGCATCGTGCCCAAATGCCCAGTATGTTCTTATGGTATTTCTGACCAAATGGGAAGGTTTTAGATTAATCTGGTTTTAAAAATACTAGTAACAGAACAAAGCAAGCAGTGATGGGGAACAATGCAGAAGTAGCAGGGTGGAAGGGGACAGAACGCTCTGGCCCGCGGGGGCGCCCCGGGTTGGCTGCTAGAACTGAGAGGGGCCCAGATTTACTACCGCAAACCTTAAGTCCAGGTTACAAGTCTTCTAAGCACTTAAAACTTAAATGAATATGGAGTGGATAATGAGATTTTTTTCTCTCTAAAATGTAAGTCTGACGAATGATGCCTAAAAGTATCATTAGTCATTTTTATGAGTGCTCAGCTCAGCAATATAACGCTTCTTTTTTGTACCTAAAAGAAAGATTTTCTTTGTTTTGGCTTCTCAAGGATGGTGACCCATCCCCTTTTGAAAGAAATGTCATCTCTATAAAAATAGCTAAGTTAATATAATTTTCTCCAAAATAGTAAAAAGTATACTGTGAATGTATTTTAAGGTATACACCATGGATTTATATTAATACTTGAATACCCTGATTAGATTTTAGATATCATTTGCAACAACCAAAATGATTAGTTTTACTTAAAATACATGTAAATATGATAATGAATTGTTTACAGTTTATAAAAAGAGAAATGACAGATGGATATACAACTATGTTTACTAGAAGTTACTCTTTTATTTGATGTAAATAAAAAATAATAAATCTTGTTACAAAAGAGAGTCTGAAGGAATCTAAAATTAGTCATAATTGTGAGTGAGCCTTGAAAAAGAGAAAAGTTAAAGTACATTGATGTTACTGTTTGACTCAAGTATTTTTTCTGTTGTCTGCAAGCTCAGAGGTTGCCAAAGATAAACTTCTGACAAGAACTGTAAACGGTCTTGTTTCTATTAAAAAAAACCACTTAATAATTAAGGTTTTGCTTTTAAAAATAATAATCCCATGGTAGAAATTATTTCCATGTTTAAAAAGCTGCACCTTTTCATACTCCATGGACATTTTTTTCCTCATGGAAGATGGTGGTGAAACTCTAGTATTCAGTACTTGATAACTAAACCCCATGAACATATTATAGGTTCACCTGAAAACTATTTTCATTTTCAATTTGAAAATGAGAGTTACCTTGAGTTATTTCTTATGCTGTCAATGTGAAATGGAGGAAAAATCATTTATACGGTGAATAGTAAATGTTCTATGAAATACACCCGGAGAGCCCTTGAATCATGCCAGGGGGTGAGAGGGGCTAGGACTGTACCGTGACACTACGCAGATTAAATATTTGGGGTTAAAAAATAAAATTATGGTCAAAATCCCATATGTAGCAAAAATTACTATTAGGATACAAATAAAAGTAACTTCACATTCAATTTCTGAACCAAAAATTTTCTCCATAACTTTAAACAACACACAGCTCCAAGTTTTTAAAAAAAATTAACAAAAATACGGAACGAAAATCTTCAAGGAGTAATGAAAACAATATAAAATATTAAGACTAAGAAAATCACATGTTCACTCCAGACTCAAATATTCCACTGCCACTCAAGATCCCTATCTGAAGGTTCAAGGGGCATCGCTGACTTAACACAGCTGAATGGACCCTGGTTCCTCCCCACAGCCCACCCGCTACCCCTCCCCACTTTCAGCGTGCCAGTAAATGGTGCCACCATCCACCAAGCCCAAGACTACACTGATTATTCTATTTAACAAAGGATATCATGAGCAAAGCTAACAGATAGATGATGTGATGAGAAAAGACATTTTGTAATGTTCAAAGCTGACAGCAGATTCATCTTTAAAATACGTAAGAAACATCACCATAAAAAGTTGACAGTATCCCCAACGGAAAAAATGAGTGACCACTAACAAGCGGGATGAAGGAGCACGCTTGTCCTGATGAGCAGTGAGTGATGAATCGGTACACTTACACCTGAAACTAATAGAACACTCTTTACTGGAATTAAAATAAAGCAAAGTATAAATACAAATAAAAGCACTTCTAATGTAAAAAAAAAAAATAACAAGCATATGAAGAGATGCTAAGACTCATCAGTTATTACAGAAATACAAATGAACATATCAAGGTATCACCTGATTCTTATATACTTTATATCCAGAAGTTTGGGTAATGTGAAGTGTTGGTAGGGACGCAGGGGAAATTTTTAAGGCACAATAAAAATTTAAAAACCCTCACATACTGCTGGCGTGGTAAAAGCATTCTAGAGGGCAACCTGGAACCAGTTAAATAGGGTAAACATACACTCTATGATCTAGCAATACTTTTCTAGCTATGTATATGTCAAAATAAAAGCTCACAAGTCCATAAAGATATATATATATCAGGGGGTTCATTACAACATTATTTGCAGTGTGGAGCTGGGTGGGATCAGAGGGGGTGATGCAAGGTTTGGAAGTGATTTGGTATCCGGCACTCAGAGCGGATGGGCAAATACACATATAATGCTATGAAAAACCTAAAAAGAATAGATGTATATACAGCAGCACAGACAGTTTTTTAAAATATGCTGAGTAAGAAGATAATCAGAAAAGACATGGAGAAAATGCACACTGCTAAGCAAAACAAGCCAGTCTGAAAAACTACACACTGCAATGATTTCAATTATATGATGTTTAGGAAAAGGCGAAACGATGGCAAGAGTAAAAACATGAGTGACTCCCAAGGGTGTGAGGAACGGTGGGGGTCAGTGACTAGAAGAAACCCAGGGGAGGAATAGAAGGATGAATCTATACCGTGTGACACTGTAATGGTGGATGTGTGACACTATGAGTTTGACATACCTATGGAACGTTACCAACAAGAAAAGAGTGAACTTTATTGTATGTAAATTTAAAGAACCGTTTAGGAGGTTCAGGGAGTCTTGGGGGAAAGTGCAGGGTGTGATAGGAGAGCCTCACTGCACTACAAAAATAAGAAAGAACCTCAAAGAAGGGAATGGGGAAAGAAAGGTACTGACCTAACTAGCTTTGGAAATGGTCTCTAAGAGCACAGGCAAAGGAACTCCATGTGAGTACTGCACTCTAGTTGGTTAAAGTTTCCTGTAGGGGTGCAGGTTAACGGTTCTAATATTGTTATCCATGGATAGTGAAGTTAAATAAATAAATAAATAAATAAATAAATAACTGGTGGAGGGGGAGATGCAGGTTTCTCAGTGATGGAGCGGGGGATTACAGGCAAGCAAGGGGAGTAAGCTAGAAGGATCCCTGCAGTAATGGATTCGAGTTGGAAACACCAGCAAAAATTCATGTTTAATTTAATACAGATGCATATAGAAATGTGTATAAATACAGGAATATGCACAGGTTAGTACACACACCTATATTTCTTGGCTGAGAGGGTGTAAAGAAATGACATCCCAGTAGCAATAAGCACACCTAGCATTAAGAATTTGGTTTCTAATACCATTCTCTAACAAAAGGAAACAGAACTCTAAAGAGAAATGGATGATTCCATGACTAGGGCAGGAAATACACAGGATGAGCTTAGAGCAGCTTGTAGTCGGAAGAGAACCTCACACATACATGCATGCATGTATGGGTGGACGGACACACACACAATTTATGGGGCCAATTCACAGCAGCACAGGACCCAAGTGAAAGAGTTCCCAACAGCCAAAATGGAAACAATTTGAACCAGATAAATAAATTATAATACTATTTGTACTATTAAAATACAAATTAATATACAGAAAAAATATTCATTAGTCTGAGAAAAATAAATTACTGAATACATTTTTAAATGGGTAAAAAGAGAAAATTTTCCATGCAGAAGAATTCCAAATAAATTATGTTAACTACCCTAATGTAATGACAGTATAAATCTCCCCACCCCGTAACTGCGGGCTCTACACAGTGACTTTCTTCATAGTGTGGGTTCTACACAGTGACTCCCTTCCAGAGTAAACACGGAAGGGGCATGGGTGGGAGACGCAGGGCAACAGTGAAGTGAAAAAAGCTGACCCATATGCTTTTAGCCAGGTGATCAAGCTTAGCAAAAATAGCCATGAATCACACTGCTTGTATGGACCTTTGGGATGATGATAAAAATGGTACTCTAACTCTTCCTCTGTAAAACACATGGACCCAGTCTGACCATGAGAAAAACATCAGAAAACTTCTAATAGCATCCTACAGTATGTCTGACCAGTACTCCTCAAAACTGTCAAGGCCAAAAAAACAAGGAATGTCTGAAAAAAATGTCACAATTAAGAGAAACTTACGGAGATATTATAATATCTAAGGGTTACATGGGATCCTCAATGGGATCCTGGAATAGAAAAAAAAAACACTAAGTTAAAAAGTAAGGACCTATGAACAAACTATGGACTTTAGTTAACAGTATAGGTCAGTATCAAATATAATAAATGCACCATACAAAAGATTAGTAATAATAAGGGAACTATGTGTGTGGGACAAGGAGACATATATGGGAATTCTTCATATTTACCCACTCGATATAATCGGTAAGTCTAAAACTATTTTTAAAAGTAAATCTATTACTAAAAATATATAATTATATACAAAGGTAATAAGAAAAAGGTAAAAAAAAAAAAGTCATTTATATAAAATACATACACACACATCCAAAAATCAAAAATGAAGAAGAAAAACAGAGAAGAGCATATGCAACTTACAGTGTAGACAAAGGGATAATACCACTAATACATAAAGAGGTTCTAATAATAATAGAAGAAAATTAGGCCAATCACTTTATAGAAAAATGGACAGTCCAGAGAAAACGAATTTAAAAATATAAAAATATGTCCAATCTACTGATTACAAGACAAATGCAAATTAAAACTATTTTGGGATATTAATCCTCACTTTTTATTTATTTTTTAAATGTTTATTTTTGACAGAGAGACAGAGAGAGCACATGCGTGCGTAGAGGAGTGGCAGGGAGAGAGGGAGACAGAGAATCTGAACCAGGCTCCAGGCTCTGAGCTGTCAGCACAGAGCCTGATATAGGGCTCGAACTCACGAACCATGAGAACATGTGACCTGAAGTTGGATGCTTAACCAACTGAGCCACCCAGGGGCCCCTGATAAATAGGTAAGGCTGAGAGGAAGTAGGTACCCTTACTACCGCAGTGCACAACCCTTACCGTGGAGCAGCTGAAACATGCTTCAGATGCATAGCGCTAGAAATCACAATTCTAGGGATCTAACCAAAGATACACTGGTGAAAAATACAAAAAGACATATAAAATAAAACCAACGACAACTATTCATTGCGCTGCATCTCATCAATGTTATCCTGGCTCACAGACAAAATGAAACATGAATGGTGTACATCAGAAAGGCTAGAAGCAGATCCACATGTACAACGAAAACTGATTTTTGACAAAGCTACAAAGGCAATACAGTGGGGAGAGAACAGTCTTTAAGACAAATAGTGCTGGTGCACTAGATACCCAAATACAAATAAAGGAATGCCAACCCATACGTCACATGGTATACAAAAAATAACTCAAAATGGATCACAGTTCTAAGGTAAAATGTAAAACTATAGAACTTCTAAGAGAAAACATAAAAGGAAACTCCTGTAACCTTGGGCTGGATAAGATTTCTCAGATAAAACACCCAAAGCAGGATCCATAACCTAAAGGATGAATAAAGTGGACTTCATCAAAATTTTAAAACTCTGCTCATCAAAAGAGTATTTCCCTGTAGTCCTGAGCCTGAAAGGGAAGTGTAAGTAAAAGAACTTATCCTAGCTTTGTCAAGTGTATCAATTTAGTAGCTACAGGCGTTCCCTTTAATGCCCAGATTATGGTCTCTAACTATTATATCTTAGTAAAAGGGCCCTTTGGAGAAATTCCAGGACTCAGCCGGGAAATGTACAAGATGAGTCAGGAACGTACCACAGAGACAGAAAGCAAGACAGTTATCAGACTAGTGGGTTTGTGTCAAATGGATTCATTCAGGAGCCAAACTGAATATGCTTCCACTGGCCAAAGACAGGCAATAAGGACAATAACTAGAATGGACTGATTGTACATATCAAATGTGCTTAAATCCATGAGCTAAAAAGAAAATGGGCTGATCGGTGTTGAAGAACGTTGGAACTGGCAGGGCGGAGGGCACCCGAGTTGTCTTGACAGTCTGGTTTGCGGTGCAGCGCGCAGGGAGATGGAGGAAGCCAGGGACCGTAACCCCTGAGAGGGACTGCTGAACGGCACGCGCTGGAGGAGGAAGTCCACGTCGACATAGAAGGACAGTGTCACTGAACAATAGGCGTCAGCTGTCTCCACAATGATCTCAGCAGCAGTAACTACCTGTGGTGGATTTTGCCAGAACCAAGACCAGCATTCTTAGCTGAGACGCCACGAGGTGGTTAACGCAGCTCTAGAGCGCGCACGCAGCTGATCTCCACGTGAAAAACTAGGCTCCGCCTACTGTGTGAAGCTTCTCCCCCAAGCTCGCAGTGTTTGTAGGAGAACCTGCATCAAACCTTTATCCGCAGCCTTCCTTAGGTCTTAAGGGTCCTCAGACCTCACTGCAGACACTGGATTTGGTGGAACAGCAATCATGACTGTGGGAAAGAGCAGCCAGACGCGGCAGCACACCGACTACCCAATGAGACAGGTCCTGCAAGATGGCCAGATTTTCACCGGCAACTCTAAGGCTTTTGACAAGCGTATCAACTTAATTCTTTGTAGCTCTGATGAATTCGGGAAGACTGAGCTAAAGATTGTGAAGCAGCCAGTGTGAAGAAAAGTGAAATTGGGGTTTGGTGGGCTACATGGGAGAAACTTGGTCTCCTCAGAGATACTGGCCCTGCTGGGTACCCTTTGCTGGAGCTGCAGGAGGCCCTGGGGTTGGTTGGGCAGAGGAGTGTGGCTGGTGTTCCAATCCGCCACACTACTGCTGGACAAGCAGGCCTTGTCGGAGGGGTTGGGGGCCACCCCAACAGGTAATGAATGACTCCCCGCTGCCCCCACTCCTGTGGGCTGAGCAACACCACAGCATTACGGCTCCTTCACAGGGTAGAAGACCACCCCTGGGCCCACCAGCTGGGGATCCTCCTGCTCCAGGGACACAGAGAGGCATGCCTCATCCAGGAATGAGACCTCTCCCTTAGGAATTAGTGGTCCAACATTATCCCAGAATGCAGCCACCAAGACTCTAGGATACTGTCGATCCTTCTTAATTAAATCACTATTTTCTCTGCAATGTGTCTTGTGAAACTATAGAGTATTTGTGAGCCTTTGTTCTCTCTTTGCTGCACATATATTAGTTAATAAATGCATACAGCAATCTAAAAGCATATTAGGGTATCAGTTCACTATTTTGAAAAATAATAAATAAAAGAAAAAAGAATTAAGTGCAAAGCCTGCCTTCCTTTACAGACTATCCCACAGGATAACTGAGTAGCTGGTCTGAGGGAAACTTCTCTTTATAGAGGTATTTCAGGCAATAAATGAAGAAATAATGGCAGAATTGTCTAGGATTACCATTGAGCAGCCACGAGTAAGGTCATGGAGGCGCATGATGACATCAATGGTGAGGCCATCACAATAAAGAGCAAGCAAAGGTTGTCATGTAATGTCCCCTATTTCAGAAGTCTCCCCTCGATGTTCTAATTGTTTCTGATCACAGCTCTAGAATTAACCAAAAATCACAAAAATTCAAAGGAAAATGGAAAGTATTTAATGACACGAAGCCACACAACGAGCCCAGAATCTGAAAATTCCATAGAACAAATGACAAAGTTTCTTCAGTGAAAATGTTGAGGGAAAGGAAAAGAAGAAGGAGAAAAAAAAAAAAATGGAGACAGAGACATACAAGGAGACCTACTTTTTAAAAGAACAACAAAAACAGCCCAATGTACAGAGCTTGTTTGAATCCCTGATCACACAGTAAAGGGTAAAGCCCTCTTAAAACAATGGAGGAAATGGAAACACTTTATCACATTAAGTAATTATTTTTAACTTTTATGGGGTCTGAAAATGGGATTGTAATTATTATTTCTAGGAGTCCTTTTCTTTTAGAGATTTGTACAAAAATATTTTTTAGTGGCCATGAAAACAATATACAATTTGCAAAGGATATACAAACCAAAAGATAAATTATATACTAGGAACGGTTCTTTATGTGATGGAAGGGGAATCCTAGAGGGGAATGGGATTTGAACCAACAAATCCTAATCAAATAGTGAAACAAAGTGACCAATGATGACAACATGCCAACAATATATGATTAATTCAGGCTTTTCCACTTGAAGCCCAAAAGGAAAGAAATCAATCCAACACACACACACACACACACACACACACACACAAAACAAAACTAAAACCCAAAAACAAAAACCAGCTTCCATGAACATGGCCTTGAACATTGTGATTTCCATGAAATGCATGTGCATTCTCGTTCCAGTTGTTCCAGTTGCATGCAAAGAAATGAGTCTTAGCATTCCCAGGAGCAGTGGCCAATAAGCCCGGCAGTGAGGACTGAAGCCTTCCACACGGAGCCAGAAGCCCTAGACAACACCTACGTGTGCACTGAGTAATTTAAAAATTTCAGACCTAACAAAGCACAGGATAATAGACACGGCCTTGCTTATGCATACATTGCTCATTAAGTATCTATCCTATAATTAACTGTGATATATGGTCTCCTTCTAGTTCCCTACGTAATGATTCTGAATGTTTCCTTTCTTTGAGCATAACTCCTCTCCCAAAGAGCCTTGTTGTAATAAACTTCTATTTTAGACATAAATGCAATTTTTCACGTAAGAGGCATTGTAGATAAAAGGAAGAGAGGACAAGATTTGTAGCATTAATTTTTTTTAATGTTGCACATCAACATTTTTATGCTAAGTAGTAAGTTAGAATTTGGTTCATAAAATTGTTTTAGATGAAGTGTGTGTTAAAGATAAGGTGAATTTAAAGGATTATGCACTATTTGGTTTTAGAAATGAAATTCTTTCTGGCAGCCTACTGGGCGGTATGCAGTATGAGGTGTTGCTAACAATCTTGGGGCCATATTTAACACTATCTGAAGTGTGGTTATGAACGTGGCTGTGACGAATTGGTGCTTACAAGAGCAGGGATCCTTGCACCAAATAGGTAAGTTCAATGAACAGAACATACGGTCTGCATACGGAGTTGCATCTACGGTCTTTCCATCACTGAAAACAGCCGCAAATTGCAAATTGTCTTTCTCACAGAGATTGCGATGTAGCAGTTAATGAGTACAGAGCAGACCCTGTGCAAGCCGCGTGCCTGGGTGTGTCTCGTATTTGCATCACACTAGCTGTACCTAAGACCCGTCTATGGCCCAGCGTGCTTGTCTACCTGCTTGTCCAGGCTTCCACGATATTCTGCATATACACCTGGAACTGATGTTATCGTGAATTCATCATCTATTTAGTGATGACACTGAGTAGCTCTTTGACAGTAACTTATTCCTCCTCAGTCTAGCAATTTGTAAATACCGGAAACAAATAAGTCTTTAATAATATGTTGGTTGAATGACTATATGAAAAAACTTGTCCAAGTCCTTTTATTTTTCATAAGGCTTACTCTGCTCTGGGAAATATTTTATAGTACGAAATATGCTCAGAAAAAAATATTAAGCTCTATTCATAGCTTTTCAATTACGATTATCAAAATTTCAGAGAGTGCCCACTTCTTAATAGCCTAGCTTCACCCTGGAGAAAATAAATCCTTCCCCTGAGCAGCATTTTTGTCCATTAACCTTCCCTGATAAAATAAGACCAATGTTCCATACTCCGTGCCTTTTACCTTGAAGGCTTCTGGTTAGGAGTGAAATTGGCTTCCTATCACCAGACAATTGGAAAGGCCAACGTGTATGTAATTAATCAATTTTGAGGCTCCTCTATCAACATGACTTTCTCTAAAAGGAAAAGACTCTGATTCATTATCATTACTACCTCAGCTATAATAGAATATTCTTCTTCTTTGATAAGAAAACTGATTGTGCCCATTCATTTCTATTTAAAAACACATACACTCTACAAAAGGTGCCAGTGAAACCTGATTCTCTGGTATAAAGAGTTATGTGGTATTTATTTATAGGTTATGTTTAATGAGTTTATCTTTTAACTTGTTTCTTTGACACTGAATGACATTGTACCAAGGTCATGAAATCATGTAACTGGAAACAGAGTCATGGAATGGAGAAAACTCAACAGTCAGTCTGACACAGATTTGGAATGTAGCTTTTCTGTTAAGGAATGGAATAACCCTTGAAAGTCAACTCATCTTTTTAAGTCTGGTCATCTCTAAAATGGGGTCATATTGTCTCTACTTCATAAGGTGTTTTGAGAACAAAACAGGTCTCAAGTGGGAATCACCTGAGGAACACTCCCAAAATATACGTAATCGCAACTCAAAGAGCTACCTTGCCTGAACTTCTAGTATGTTCTTTCAAAAAGCTGCACATGGATAAATGATGGTACATTTAGATGCATCCACAAATACTGTACTAAACAGTCATACTAAAGGAATGAGGATAATTTCTATGGCTGAGCATAGTAGTTTCCAAAATAATAGGTGAAAAAAGGAGATAGAGACAGATGTATATAGTAGTCTAAATTTCATATAAAAAAGGGGAAATGAGAAATGTGTTTTGTTTTTGCTTTTTTCCCCCCAAGAATCTAGAAGATTCTGAAGGAGGGTGGTGGTGGTAAGGGAGATTGGAATAAAAGCAAGACCTTTCCTGAGGTTATCTCTTTATCAAGTTTTGCCTTTGGACTATGTAACCATGGTAAAATATTTAAATAATTAAAAAATTAAAGCCTTATAACTTCAAATAAACTACAACAAGTAAGTATAAGAGTATATTAAATTAGTAGCATAACCACAGGAAGAAAACTATTTAATAAGATTTAAAGTGAGAAATTTTAGATACAGTACTCTGGCTGGGATATAATTTAAAGACAGACCTACAAAGAATTCTTAAATTTCGCTCAGTAGGTTTCCTATTAATAGTAATGTAGGTACTATAAGTTTAAAACTAGCTATTATATATATCATAGTATAATACAAGTATGGCATTTCAAGCCAGGATTACGAGGGGGTAATAAAATAAAAATATAAAGTAAAAGCAGTTTAAAAACTACGTATTAAAGCAGAATTCAAAATATCAAAGTGACCTTGTGATTTGTATCTTACACACACATACCTTTTTGTTCTTTTTTTAATGTTTATTTATTTTGAGAGAGAGTGAGCACATGAGATGGGAAGGCGCAGAGAGAGAGAAAATCCCAAGCACGCTCCACACTGTCAGTGCAGAGCCTGATGCAGGGCTTGAACCCATGGGAGATCATGACCTGAGCTGAAATCTAGAGCTCACATGCAACCAACGGAACTGCCCAGGTGCCCCCATTTTGTTGTTTCTTACTTATGTTCAATGAAAAAGTCTAAAAACAATGCTACCACAGTAGCAATGGGCACACATATGACCTAGATCTTGGTTTCTAAATACCATGCTGAAGTATTTACTATAATGTGATAGGATATTTGCAACTTACCATCAAATGGTTGCCAAAAGGGGAAAAAAAGTCTATACACAGAGTGTACATGGTAAGATGCATAAAAATTAAAAATAATTGGTTGGAGTATGTTCTTCATCATACTAGTCTTTCAAATTCTGTGTAAATAGGATTATTTCCATAATAAAAAAAGTAGACTGAGGAGAAAAATAAAGCTGTGCAGGTGATTTGGGTGCATACTCCTCAGTGAGCCATTCTCGACACACAGAGAATGCTTGAAAATCGTTCCCTTCCCTTCATTCTTTTGGAGCCCTCCATACAGCTTCAGTGAAATTCGGAGAGGAGACACGAATCCTAACAGAAAGCTCTAAAGCAAATGGCACACGACCAGGAGTCAGAAAATTCCTGACTATTCATCGGTGTACCACACAGTTGCATTATTGCTCTGTGGGCAGTTTCCTCATCTGAGAAACACAAACAATGAATGTGAGCATTCTGCTTACAAGGACTGCTGGAGAATCAAGTAAGAGCATGAAGCCGGGATTTAATAAATGTAAAAGGGCTGTAAAACTCTACTGATTTTTAAAGAATTTTTTTAAAATTTTATTTATTTTTGAGAGGAGGGGAGGGCCAGAGAGAGAGGGAGACACAGAATCCAAGCAATCTCCAGGCTCTGAGCCGTTAGCACAGAGCCTGATGTGGGCTCGAACTCACAAACCATGAGATCATGACCTGAGCTGAACTCGGACTCTTAACCAACTGAGCCATCCAGGCACCCCTATAGATATTAATAAAACATAATTTTCCAAACTTTTAGGAACACAGGCGATTTTATAACTCACACGTGGCTCTCTAGAGATTTTAGTGGTATAGTAACAGTCAGTATGTCTTCGACACTTAGATTATCCTAAGCTACGCGGTGTCACCTTAGTAGTCTCTCAGTCTGCTTCAGGAGACAATATGGGACTGGGCCATCTTAAGTCCTATTCTCTGTCAAAGTAAGTTTAACACTCTCTCTCAGTCCAAATATCATCCTAGGTTATACTCCGCTTTGCTAACTTGGTTTCTGACTCTGATGCATTTTTATATATTTCACTGTTAAACCATTCCATACACATCTAAGTCAAATAGAATTCTGATCATGACAAAGTTATGAAAGACCAAGTGGAACTTTTAAAAGACAAATACATAGAATAGTGGTTTGAGAGAGAGGGAGAGGGAGGGAAAGACTGAGAGAAAAGAAAAAAAATAAAAATCCTGGCCAGCTGACCTGAAAGAATACTTACTTTCCTTCCTCTCAGTAAAATCAGCTTAGAAGTGCTGAGATTCTTGGTATCTAGGCACGCACATGTATGTTACATGCAGAGTGTGTGTGTGTGTGCGCACGCGTGCACGCATTTGTGTAAGAGGGCAAAGCACCTCACACCATTCCTTGGAAGACTGTAAGATCCAGTTTAAATAAGTCCCCTCAAATCCCAGCACTCCAAGCTGAACTTTATTTGGATACGTTTTCCATTTTTTCTTCACTTTCAGTTTTGATCGCTTTTGGAACAAACAAGATCAAAAGGCTCCCAAATTCAGGGAAAAAAAATCTTAATTGGATAAGAAGTAATACAACCCAGCTGGAGCTGCACGAAGCCCTCTATACAGAAACTTTCACTCGTGCCAATCTTCCTCCCAGAGGCTCATTTCATTTCCCTGCTGGCAACACTCAAATCGCTTCACAGTTCATTGATACCGCATTGGCAACCTTTTGTTTTCAATCAAAGGAAGATGCTGAGGCAATGCTCAATTGAACTAAGTATACATGACACCGTGTACTGTGTCCTTGCCACAGAGGACGGTGGAAGGGGAGATACAGGAAACCAGGACGCCTGGCGTCCAATATCCCATGACTTCCCTACAATTGGATTATGATAAATCACGACGACAGAGCTCAGACAAACGCTGACGTGGTCTTTTCCATTGTGTTACCCGCACGCCGCACCCTTACCCTTACGATTGCATCAAGTCTCCAAAACCCATTCTCTGTCACCCATGGTTGAAAATGAAAAGGCCAATGTTCAAGTAAGTTTTTAAACAGTTTCCACAGAGATTGAATTTGCAATTTTCTCCTGTGCTCCTTTGGAATCACTGAGGGTTCAACTACAGGTTTTTGCTGAAGGGCATCTTTCTATAACCTCCCTCCTCTCATACCCCAGAGTGAACCACTCCTAGAAGGTCAAAGAACATGTACGCTGTATGGGCATCAGGCTGTTACTTCACGCCATTCCCTTTGTGACCTCACCGTGTCCCGGCTGCCTTGCAACCTCCCACTCCTGCCACCATCAGCCTCATCTATTTGCTCAAGGGCAGAAACGCACCTGTCGCCCCTCAAAGCAGCAATCATTCCCCCAAATGAGCTTTCTGCGAACTAGGAAGAAAGCCCGTGTCAACGGGGAAGTAAGTGGACTCAGTCGCAGCCTGGAACGCCCAGCCACGTGTATTTTTATAAGAAGAGGTGATTATGAATACTTTTGATAATGGGAGTGGCACGTTCAAATCATTTGAAACTTCCTATGTGTTTGGATTTGGCTAACATCAGATGAACTAGGTGTGAGCATTATCTCATCTTTGATCATAAATATGCAATTGTAAATTTTTCGAAGTTTATTAGAAAAGGAGAGAAGTTGTAACTTAGTAAATTTTGTTTTATGGATAGACTGTTTAGGGCCTATAGGAGAAAAAGGTCTTTAAAAAGCAATGAAAGTGATCCAGATAAGGGGAGTGCAGGAAGGCTTACTTGGAAATTCTGTGGAGTCAGAAAATTTGAGGAGGGCTTTTAAGAGAGTGACTTAAAGATCGTATTTGGCACAGGAACACAGTGATTGTGGTCAGTTTCCCTAGGCTGTAGAACACCGAGATGACAGACCAGAAAGAGGGACACTGAGAAGTCGAACCAAACCTTACTACTTGGGCTCAGACCTCGGTGCCCACACAGAGGAGGAGGGAAGGGCCCCCCAAGACTGTGGACCTGCAGACAGGCCAGGAAGGGAAGATGGAGCTGAAGTAGGTTGAAAAGTACTTCACCAGCATAGCGTGAGAGAATCGGGGCCCAGCAGTGTGAGAGCCATCTTAGACAGCGTGGTGGCTCACACCGGGAGACAGAGGTATAGTCCCCAACGTGCATGGAAAAGGCCTCACCAGAATAATTTTATAAGCCATCATTAGTTCCCAGGTTAGTCCCCCAAACCCACCTGCTCTGAGTGAACAGTAAAGAAGGGTAAACAATGCAAGAGCAATGTATCTCTACCTCTCTTCCCACTTAATAATCAACTCATGGTAATCCGGCTTCTAGCTACATTTTCCCATGAAACCTGCCTGATTAAGTTTTCTTCTTAGCTGCCAAACTTATTATATCTTTTATATTCTCAATACCTTTCGTGCTCATTCCCTGGTCTCTGGGAACTCCAAACCACCTTGATCTCGGTGACATCACTTGTTCAGTTCTCCTTTCTTTCCCTTTAAGATGTTCTATTCTCTAGGGTTCTGTCATTGCTCTTTTCACCCATACCTTCTTCCAGGCTGGGAGGGTTCACTCCTGAGTTTTTAATTATGATGTATAGGCTGATGATTCTCAAGGTATATCACTAGGCCAGGCTGTGTGTGTGTGTGTGTGTGTGTGTGTGTGTATAAATTGAGTCGAATCATACACACACACACGCACACACACGGGAGTGGGAGAGGGAGGAAGAGAGAACTGCCTGAAAGGAGATGTATTCTATAGTTATCCATGTATCTATATTAAGGCACTTCTAGACAGTTTCAAAGACAAAGTTTCCTTATGTCCCCAAGTCAGCTGACCAACTTCCCATCTTCACCTGTTCTTCTCATATTCTCGATTTCAAAGACAGCCAGCAGCCAGGTGCCTCATCCAGAATCCGAGTCATTACACTGATTCCTCTCTCTGTGTTCCTCCAAAGAAGGCTTTTGACCACAAATCCCAAGAAACTCCCATGAGCAAAGTTGATTTATGCACCATATCTGCTTTGGGTTTCAAAGAGTTCAATGGCTTCCATCTCTTCCCTAACCAACTTATCCTCCATATTGCTACCAAATCAAACTTTCTAAATGGCAATCTAATGCCATTCCCCTAATAAAAGAGCTTAATACCTGAGCTTTGCCATCAACATAAAAGACCATCTTCTTGAGAATGCACACAAGACCTTTTTCTTACCTCCAGCTGCATCTCCTATGTCCCCAGGATCCAGCAGAGCAGTGCCCCCCCAATACGCCAGTTCTCTCAGGCTGCCTTGCACATGACATTGATCTCTTTATTCATCTCTCTGCCTAACTACCCATCAGATAGTATCTCTCTGGAAAACTATCTACATGATCAGCTTGTCCCCAGTCTGGATGAGATGCTTTTCCCATGCCATTCCCACAGCAGTGTTTTTTTTTTTTTCAATTAAAAAAAATGATTTTTGGAGAAGGAGGGGCAGAGGGAGATGAGAATCTTAAAAGGAAGCTACATGCCCAGCGCAGAGCTGGATGCAGGGCTTGACATCACGACCGTGAGATCATGACCTAAGCTGAAATCAGGATGCTTAAACCACTGAGCCACCCAGGTGACCCCAACATATTAATTTTTTTTAACTCAGTGTTTGCTTCTAACAGATTTCTGAATTTTGCAATTTATACCGCTGGCTTTTCTGAACTGTGAGAAGAACAGAAGCAATGGGTTTTATTTCCACATCTCAGGACCTACCACCACATCTACCGCCTAAATAGTGTTTGAAGAACGTTTGATGTTGAAGTATTCTATGCTATAAATCAACAAAACAGGGCACAATACCTACAAAACTCTTTATAAATGTGTGGTTTAACTTCTTACCTTCATAAAATTAGTTTAACTAAACATGGATAAAACCACAGAGGAAATATTTCTATGGCAATCTAAAGAAGACATTAGGGCACTCAGAAAAATGAGAAGCATACAGCTCTAGAATTTTGTCTTATTGTGCATTAAAATGTCATGTTTTCGTAATGACATAACTAGGCTAACACAATGTTGTAAACAGGATAGGTTTTTGGTTTATAATGTTAAACAGCGTGGAACAGGAGGAGGAGGGAAAGCACGGGGAAGAGAAAGCAAGAGAAGGAGAGAATGGGCCCTAGAGAGCCAGGCAAGGTTTGAAGCGATGGGAAGAGGAAAATGCAGGGGGAAGAAGCGGGTCTCTGCACGTGGTCCGAGCTGCCACCGGCCACCGCAGAGCAGACAGGCCAGAGAACACGAGTGAGGACTGTAAGGACACAGCGGGACGCTGAAGGGTGCTGAGGTCAGACAGTGAGTGGCAGGACTTCCCCTGAGAAGCAAGCTTAGGCGGGTGTAAAGTAGAGGAAGGACTGGGTGCCAGCACTCTGCCTCTGGGAGGAGGAGCTGGAGGGCTCCACTCAGCAGCCCAGCCTGAGGAAGGAAAAGCCTGGCAGTCCTTTTCAGACCTCCGCTGCCTGGGATGCATTTCCAGCATCAATTCTCCTTCAAAGAAACGCTCTGTGTGACCTTGAACAGATGACTTCAAGTCCTTGCAATTACTCATCCATAAAATGATCTTTATGGTTTTATACTATTTACACTAATATTTAATGGTTCTCTGCTACTACAGTTTATATATAGAATATGGTTTAAATTCTGAGAGTCACGTCTCTGGTGTTGACACTGAGGAGATGATCCCAGACCCGCGTACATGTGGGCGGACGTCCCACACGCTCAGGTCCTCAGCAGAAAGCGCCCTGCACGGCAAATCCACATCACCGATCCCCAGCTGCCATCAGTCTCTGAACAGATCCCTATCATCTTCATTACCGGCACTGCAAATGTCTAATGTGTAAAATGTCAGAAATTTAAACAGCAAGTAATTGTTCTAGTGGGAGAAAAAAGCCAGCAGCAGTAAACATGACTGAGACCACGAGGAAGAAATATTTACGACATATTTAGAAGTCTGCTCTGTAACACCATTCCTGGGCATCAGATGCTGGAATCCTGACTAGGAATCACCGAACAAGGTTTAGGATAATGTAAAAGGCACGCCTTATTAACTCCTGGACATCTCATTTCTTGGTCATAAATCCTATTAACTTGCATTACCAACTGCCATAAAACTTGCAGATAAAAGATAATTTATGCTCAGTGTACAGAAGCTAATGTTTCTGTACTCCTGAGAAGCACGGGACCAGAAAATGAGAAAGTGCGTCTGAGAAACCCGGAACCACTCACACTGCACGGCCGGCATGACAAACAGGCTGGGGGCGCCTCGCTGTCTTCATAAGGGAGAGAGTCTAGCGAGGAATTGATCTCAGTGGTGTTCCAGGTAGAAAATGTCTCTCACTGATTTCATAAAACCTCTTGCTCATAAAAGGTCATTATGCCTTCTTAAGAAGATATTTTTGGAAGGAAGAGAGGAATGCTTACTTGTAAGGGAGGAGCCATTATGCATTCCATTTTTAATTTTCTATTTAAAAATGGCAGGCGGAACCGTCCTTCAAAGTAAATGCTCCCTACGGAGGCTTTCACTCATGATGACACTTGTGACCCAGAGCAAGTGAGATATGTCACAACATAAAAGACATTATGTATTTAAAAATCAACCAGCTAAAAAATTGCAAACACTTGCCCATATTTATATAGATCTGGAACTACACTGTTGTCTCCTTGTTTTAAAATTCAATTTGTAGTAACCAAAATGAGTCCCAGAAAAGGGACTGAAAAGAGAATGTGGATGGAAGACTTCAGGCTGCACCAACCTCTACAACCTTAGGGCAATTGCTCCTGGATGTGCAGGTAGGTCCCCAAAGACCAAAAAGAGTCTAACCCATGAAGAATGCTTACTTATTTATAGAACGGTCTCCAGAGTCTCACACGTAGATTATTATAGAAATGCTAAGATGATTTGGGGGTTGGGGTGGCTTTTTTTATAAAGATCAAAAAAAAAAATCCCATTTTAGTCCCATGGTCTAGGGCTATCCTAGCCACTTAATAGACACAGATGAGGGGCACCTGGGTGGCTCAATCAGTTAAGCACACGACTTCGGCTCAGGGCATGATCTTACGGTCTGTGAGTTCAAGCCCCGTGTTGGGCTCTATGCTGACAGCTCAGAGCCTGGAGCCTGGTTCAGAGTCTGTGTCTCCCTCTCTCTCTCTCTGCCCCTCCCCCACTCACACTCAGTCTCTCTCTCTCTCTCTAAGATAAATATTTAAAAAAACCACACAGATGAGTTCTCCTAGCAAAGCACAGCACTGAAACACTGGTCAAATACACAGTTCCCATACCATGTCTCCATTCTCCTATTATCTTCAATGTCAGCCAAAAACTAAGGTTGGACTGAAAAAAGAAAACCAAATCTAACATTCATCTTTGAAATATTTGGTGTTTCCCAAAGCAAATGAACTTGACCTTTCATTTCCAAGACATCCAAGTTCAGGAAGTCACCGGGAGACAAAGCCCAAGGCCTGTCCGAGTCGGGAGTGTGGAAGGAGAGTGCACCAGATGAGGGAGGGCCTCCCAGTGTGAGATGAATATAAGTAATACTCCCACTGGACCACTAGAGAAACTGCCCGACTGCCGGGGGCCGCACCGGCCTTGCTGGATGACACGGTCACAGCGAGGAAATGGCAGACGTTTGCACAGCTCCTGCCATGAGAGGCAAAACTGGTATCTCCTTCTGTTACTACTCTTCATGTTGAAAATAAGCCTGTTGTCATTAATTAGGTCTGACAGTGTTCCAAATGAGACCGATATTCCCCACACAGCTACCCCATAAGAAAAACATATTCCTGCCCCTGCATAAGAAATTTTAGGTCAAAGCGCTGTAGATGTTCGCTAAAAGGCTCTTCTAATGAGCCCTGCAGACCCAAGACATAGATTATGAAGGGGTTAAAAATGTTAAGAGTTGCATTTAGGTCTGGCCTGGAGAAAAGGAGCCTACTTTGGAGATTAGAAGTAGAAAACAAGGACAGAACATAGTCTCTTCCCAAGGTCCACATTCTACAAATACCCTCCCTTGTACTGACTTCAGTTATGAGATGGATAAGAATATGGAAACCCAGGGGCAAGGGCCCCCATTGTACTTACATCCAAGAAAGGGCTTTCTCAAGCAACTTGTTAACAAACCTTCTTTCTCTTGTGGCTTATGAGCCAAACAAAATAACTCCTAGCCTATCTATATATAACTCAACCTATGTTTTAATCTTAGCATTACTAATTTAAATAATATGTATGTTATCCTGGTTTTTACTAAAAACATCCTGTTATTCTCTTGGTTATAAGATTTACTCAACCTCACTGTAAGTACGTTACATGACTCGGTTATAACTTGTTAATTAAAAACAAAGTGAATAAATATTGGCAAAAAAACCAACCCATACAAAATAAGATAAGTTTGTTACTTTCTTATTCTGGGGGACTGCTGCCAAAAATGAATGGCATGGTTCTATAAAAATACTTCTATAAACCTGTTTCTGTCCACTTTTGCTAAAAAAAAAAAAAAGCATCTTATCACAAAGAATTAGCCACTGTAAAAAATTCTATTTTCTGATGTCATGTTAATTGCTTGACCAAAAAAAAAAAAACAGACACCAAAACAGACAGAGATGTCTGCCTGGTGATCAGAAAGAAACCCGAGGCTCTCACAGACACTGCTCATCCTTCAGGGAACCCTGGGCCCGCAGGAGCTGGGCTCTGGCACCTGACCAAACCCAGGTGCTCTAGCGGAGGGGGCAAGTCCCCCTGCGCACCTGGAACCGGAAGTCAAACTCCTAGCCAAACTACCTTCAGAATCCACAACACCTAGATGGACAAAAAGATCTCCAGCAAGATGTTCTAAGTTGTTAATGCCTGTAAATAACTGGGTTAGGAGTCTGCTCTAAACGCTCCTGGGACTCACTTTTAACTCAAAATTCAAAATAATTCCCACAAGTCAAGTTCCCAGAAATATAAGGTCATGACCAAAAATCACAACACACAGAAGGAATTGAGTTTACAGAACACAGAAGCAAAAATGAATATAAAAGACAGTGGGCTTATAAAGAACTGCAGGTATTACAATTATTCTTGACCATAAAATAAGTATGAAAATTACATTTTAAGAAAGAATCTTGAAGAAGTGATCAGAGCACCGGCGTACAGGAAAGAACTGTGCAGGAATTTTAATGTCCGTCGATGGCTCTAGCAGCAAAAGAGACTTGGCCGAAGGAGAAGAGTGACATGGAGTGGAGGTGAGGAGCTTCGGAGTGAAGGCCCAAGAGGTTAAGGCATAGAAAATATGAAAGAGGAGTTTTGAGATGATAACAGTTAGAGCATCATATATACAGTTAACCAGAGTTACAGAGGAAGGGAGGAGAATCGTGCAGAGACAATATTGAAAAAATAACGGCTGAGAGCTTCCCCAACGGAGGACACGCAGCAATCTGCAGATGGGGGAAATCCAACAAATCCCAAGCTGAAGCCCACCATTAGACACATTACAGTGACTGTAGGGAACACCGAAAACACTGAAAAGCTCTTAAAAGCAAAAGTCGTTTTTCAGATCTGGCTTTTTCTCTAAGTTAATCTTCCAATTTTACCTTTTAATTTGCTTTTTACTTTTACCATAGCTTCAACTAACTAGTAATCTATTAACTAGAATATCTACATTCAGCCAAGTTACAGTTGACTACTTTAGCAGTCATATCATCAGTAGAGTATACTGTAATAAAGCTCAATGATTCATAATGGTAGAAAGGTTCACCCTTCAGAAACTGTTAGGAAAGATAGGTATTTAACAAACATGTAATTAGAAACCTAAGAAGCATATCAGCTCAGTTTAGATCACTAAGTGAAATCTATTAATGACTTCCCATAACCTCAAGCAAAGAAGTCCACACTCCACTGTGAAGAACTCAAGGCTCTTCATGATCAAAGTAGTTTTTAGTCTCATCTTCTGGCATTTTCCACACTGCTGCACAGAATTACCTGCAGATCCTACAATGTACCTCAGGCCTCCATCTTTCTTTAGTGGCTCCTTTCTGCCTTACGTGAGTTTCTCATCAGCTCCCATAGCAAACATCCACTCATTCTCGAGGATTCTGCTGCACTATAACCTCGAGAGCATGTATGTTCCACAAAAACAAGGGATTTTTGTCTCTTTAGCTGGCCGCATTATTGCCAGGTAAGTGCCCGGCACAGAGAAGGTACCCAAAAAATATTTGTTGAACTAACACAGTGAATAAAATGTGAGTGCCTCTAGGTGGACTTCCCTTACTACACATATGATCAAATTTTATAATCTTTCATCTTGTTTATGTGCCAATCTTTTAACGGTGTTTTATGCCATGTTTTTATAAATGACTTCTTCATTGGACACGCGCTAGAGAGCAAAGATCATGTTAGTATTTTATTTTAACCCTCAACTGCCTAGCACTGCAATAAACAGCAGGCACTCCAGGGGCACCTGGGTGGCTGGGTCGGTTAAGCGGCCAACTTCAGCTCAGGTCACGATCTCATGGTTTGTGGGTTCGAGCCCCGTGTCAGGCTTTGTGCTGACAGCCCAGAGCCTCCAGCCTGCTTCAGATTCTGTGTCTCCCTCTCTCTCTGCCTCCCCTGCTTGTGGTCTGTCTCTGTGTCTCAAAAATAAATAAAGGTTAAAAAAAGATGGCAGGCACTCCATACTGTTGACTAAATCCATGGAGAATATGAAGTTTGAAAACTGAATTCTTCAGCACCCTTTTCACATCTCTTAGGAAGTTTTCCAGAAAAAAACAAAGGTAGGCAATGCAGAGAGCCAGAAAAACAAACAAGCACACAAGAAAACACGCAAAGCTGTATGAACAACAGAGAGCGTGCATTGTACCCACTATATTAACCAAACAACGATTTCTAGGTAATGACGCGCTACCGACGGTGTACAGCAGATGGGGTAGGAGAATGCTGTAGGCAGGACATGACAATGAGAGGCAGAAAAGCAAAACCACTGTCCACTCTTTTATATGTTACCAAATGATTTTTTTTCTAGAGGAACCCACTGACTAACCTTATAAAACTGGTTTAATTTCACAAAAATTCTGTTCTAAGCACCGTATCGATAGAAAATTTCCTTGATCTTCATTGAGGGAAGTGAATGACATTGATCTTTAGAAATTTATTCTGAAGTAATGAAATTAATAAGCAGGCAATTTATGAAGAGTAAAAGCTAAAGTTTTTTTTTTTTTTTTAGCACTTAACAAAATCAAATCCGGTTTCCAGTTTTAACGACAGACTGAAAATATATGAGAATTCCATTTGAAATATCTGCTGAGCCTTGTCCTTCCTGTTGAAGTGTTTCTCAAGCGGCATTCACACTCAGCGGCTCAAAATGCAAGAGGGCTAAATTTAATTCTTAGGCAATTTAATGAAAAGTTATGTGATTTTTTTTTCAGGGCATAATAAAATGAAACATTTAGCCAACTTTGCTCATGTGTCAAATTCGAAGACACATGCTAGGCTTGTGTTTTGTCCTAGTCTACTTAAATGTTAGAGAAGTTTTGTGGAAGCAACATGCTGACGTTATATTTATTATTCACTTACCGGCTGGAGCAGGTAGATGAGAGATTCCTCTTGGATTACGATAATCGGCACGGCAATGACGCACGTCGCTTGGAAGAGGGTGTTCACAGATGCCATGATCTGGTCAAAACGTCCACCGAGACCGCCCAAGGTCACAATTGCATCTACCTAAGCAAGGCAAAGCAAAAGGGAGAGTCACATATTTAAAGAATTTTCAATAACTAAATAGCATCTAAATCTCACTACTGTATTTTAGTTCATAAGCCATCAAGAAGTGGTAGATATCATTTCTGTTGTTCAGATGAAGCAAAAAGCCACATGTAAGGTCACATAATTGGTGAGTGGCAGTCACATTTTGAGACCAAGTCTTTTTATGTTTTTCCCATCTGCCTGTTCACCTGGAAAACTGGGCAACTCTTTCTTTACAGCTGTTCGTGTATTCCTTCCACTTGGTATATTCTCTGGTTTCCCACCGCGGACCTGTGGGGTGTCCTTGGCAGCACACGTGACAGATACCACGCCTGTTTCATAGGTTTGTCACACCATTAGGATTCAACTATTTTTTTTTTTTTTAACTTTTACTTATTTTGAGAGACAGAGAGAAACAAAGCATGAATGGGGGAGGAGCAGAGAAAGAGGGAAACACAGAATCCAAAGCAGGCTCCAGGCTCTGAGCTGGCAGCACAGAGCCTGACACGGGACTCAAACCCAGGGACTGTGAGATCATGCCCTGAGCCGGAGTCGGACGCTTAACCGAATGAGCCCCCCAGGCGCCCCAGGATCAACCACCTTGAGGGCAGGCGTCATCGTTTTACCGAACCTAGCGATGTTGCCTAAACCCTCAGTACATTTTTACGCTCACATGTGAAAGTTGGATAGTATTTGCCAATTGATAAATAAGGGTGTTGTGGGCTTTAAGAATTAAGTGTAAAGCATTTAGGACATGTTCGTGACGTAGTGATTGTTTAAAGCATCTTAGCTACTGCGGCGCCTGGGTGGCTCTGTCAGCTGAGTGTCCTAATCTTAATTTCAGCGCAGGTCATGATCTCACGGTTCATGGGATTGAGCCTCGTGTCGAGCTCTGCGCTGTCAGCACAGAGCCTGCTTGGGATTCTCTCTCTTCCTCGCTCTCTCTCTCTCAAAATAAATGAATATACTTTAAAAATAAATAAGTAAAGACATTAGCTACTCTTCTATTGCCTTTATTATTTTTGGTATCATTACAGTTATATGAACATTTCTGTTATTGTCACCTGTAGTTTGCTGGTATTTTTTCACTTAACATTTTCAAGACAGCATTTCCTGTAACTAAAGTATAATTTATTTAAATGTTTCCCTGTTGTTGAAAATATATTTGCAGGATATTTATACATAAAATTACTGTGCTGCTTTCCTCTACACAAGACTAAAGGTAAAGACGGGCTGCGGGGAATGACGGGGGTGGAGTGACCTTCCATGTAGGGCAGCGTGCCACGGGCTCCAGGAGAACAGAGCAGGGGCACACACCACCCCCACCCCCGACCCCGCTTGCCTTCTTCCGGTCATCCTGATCTCGTAATGCGTCAACACAGTCAAAGTGGGTATATTCACCATGCGAGTGGAAGTAGTAAAGAGCTTAATTAAAATATTATAAGAAAACCTTACAAGCAATAAAAGCTGACTGTAATAGTCACTCTATCTGGAGTAAAACAGAAACTGTTTAAAAATAGGGAGTGTTTGGGGGTGCCTGGGTGGCTCAGTTGGTTAAGCGTCCGACTTCAGGCTCAGGTCATGATCTCATGGTTCATGGGTTTAAGCATCGAGTTGAGTTCTGTGCTGACAGCTCGGAGAGTGGAGCCTGCTTCAGATTTTCTATCTCCCTCTCTCTCTCTGCCCCTCCCCTGCTCACACACTCTCTCTATCTCTCTCAAAACAAATAAACATATTTTTTTTAATTGGGAGTATTTTTAAAATAGTTCATGAGAGAAAGGCCCAAATAACATTTAGTCCAGAAAGATGCCATGATTTAACTTTTATTTATTTATTTTAAGGTTTATTTATTTCTAGAAAGAGCACATGCGAGCGAGGGAAGGGCAGGGAGGGAGGGAGGGAGAAAGGCAGAGCGAGAGAGAACACCCCAAGCAGACTCTGTGCTGTCAGTGCAGAGACTGAAGTGGGGCTCAAACTCACGAACATAAGATTATGACCTGAGCCAAAAATCAAGAGTTGGACGCTCAACTGACTGGGCCATCCAGGTGGCCAATGCCCAAGACACCATGATTTTAAAAGAATAGTATGTTAACCAAGCGCCAATATGACCTGTACAGCTCTCAGAGGAACAGTACGTGGTATAAAGCCCATGAAGCCGAAGGCTGTGACCCTCTGGTCCCAGTGTTACAGCCCCCACCCCGGGACTCTGAACAGTGTCTGACACAAGACAGCGAGGTGTCTGATGGAGGAGCACGTGGAGACACTGTAAGAAAGGACACGTGCACGTAAGGAAGAAACATTAATTGCTGTACTGTGAGACTCTGTAAATCAGAATGGGGTCCCAGAAAAGCACAAAGGGAAAATTACATAGAAGAACCAAGACATTTGAAATGAATTTGCTACTTCTGACTTTACTGGAGCGTAGGAAGAACAGGAATTTTTACTTTAGATAAGACGGCTTCATGTCCAAATTAGAGTATTTTAAGACAGGCATATCACATGTGTGTAGGACCTAATACAAGTTTTGGAGATCTTTCAAGAACTCAGAGTTATAGATTTGGGGTCCAGGAAGACCATGCATCCTGGGGAACCTGTAGGACTCTGAATACAAAGGCAAAGACAGGGACATGTGCTCATCTTCAGAGGGAGGGGGTCACTGGTAAGTGCCAGGCATAGATCTGCCAAGGAGACAGCTTCTGTTTTGAGTATCGAGTCTGGTCAATGGCTTCTAATAGTAACTAGGAAGCTTCACTAGCCCTTACATACTAGTAAGTAAGACTAGTGCAGAAAGGCCCAGAAATCCCATATGACCTCAAAAAACTAAAGAGAATTTGCTTAAAACTGAAGAAAAAGACCTGAGAAGAAGTTACATGTGAGCGCGGAGGCTCCTGAGCCAAAAATCAAGAGTTGGACACTCAACTGACTGGGCCATCCAGGTGGCCAATGCCCAAGCACATGGCGCCCGCCTAGGCACATAATCCTAAATTCACATCAGAAGCAAGGCCTAGGGAGAGTTTATTCACGACGCAGATTCGGGAATCCCTTTTTTTAGGTTCTCAGTTTTTCATTACCATACTCTAAGCCTTGAGGGATCCCATAACCTTTAAGGCTGAAATTTAATCCCCATCTTCTACACCGGGGTATCATGATGAATAAGCAGTATCTGTAGATCAGTGATTGAATTTTGCAGAATAAAGAAGCCGCAAGATTACTTCTCACCAGTACTCATTCTCCCTACAGGAAGCATTTAGCAAGACTGATTAAAAACATTAGAGGTTCAATGCAGGCGGCAGGCAGGGTGGGGGTGGGGGGCGGTGCTGGCTCTGGCTGGAAGCAGGGCAGCTGATAATCAGAGACAGAGGGAGACAGACACACCAGCCCTGCACATTTACACGGGCTTTCCAAGGCCAGAGTTAGGTCTTTAAGATTACGGTGCCACTGGAAGGCATTCAGCCCGAAATGGACCCTTTACAGGTTGCCAGGGTGCCTTTCTCTGTGGATCCAAAGCTGTGTGCCTTTATTTCTAGGACCACCCAGTGTCTTGTACAGTTTTAAAACTTTTTATTTCCTGAGGCCCCAACATCCTCACAAAACGGTCTGTGAGACCTGGCCCCAGCAACCAGGTGCACAGGGTGATAAGGCTGGTCCCCGTCACAAGTTCCCCCTGTGTGCCCTCCCCTGACGGTGACCTAGTGACATTGAAACACACCAATGAAATCGACTCACGCTTTTGCTGTGTACCCATCCCTGACCCCCAGGAAGCAGCTTCTCACGGGGCCTCGCTCCATCTTCTGGCTCCCGGCCCTGGTTGGTTGGGCCTGCTCACGGGGCACTCCTCCCATGCACCCCCCCCCACCACCATGGCATGCCCTGCCCCCCTCTAGGACCCGTAGTTATAACAACCCTTCAATTCCACATGCTTCTCTGCGTCTGCATCAGATTGATCGTCAAAACTCCGAACTCCAGTAACATAATTATTCTTCACGACACACCCAGTGCACTTCATTACAACTGGTGATATACTGGAGCATCTCTCCTTCTAGAAGAGGCGCGCGTATCCCAGATGCCAGCCACAGTGTTTGCAACAGAGTAGACAGCCAGTAATTACCCAGCTTCCCTTAAGGCTTCAGGAAGAAACTGAATAAATAACCAGAGAGGCAAAAAGCTAATGAGTCTGAGTTAATGTCATCTAACTCCTCTAAAATGGTACTTTCCTACTTAGCAAGGGTTCAAGTAGTCTTCAGCTTTTGAAAAGAGTAACTTACTTCATATTTGCTACTTCTGGTAATATTCATTCATCATTTTCCCTGTTAGGTACTATACTAAACATTCAGGACATTGTCAGTAAAGAGGACAAAAACCCGTGCCTTCATGGAGTTCCCATTCAAATGGAGGCTAATGCACAACTGACAGACATACAAAATAAGTCTGGTAGTTAGGATGTGAAATGGTGGTAAGTGCTAAGATTGGAGAATGACAGAGTAGGAGAAGGGAGATCAAAAATGACAGTTGGGAGGGTGCTTCAACTTCAAATAGGAATGAGGGTGGACTATGTTGCAGAAGTCATAAGAGTAGCACAAAGACCCAAAAAAGAGCAGGGGGCGGGGTGGCCCCTTGCATGGATGCCTGAGGCAGGATTCTTCAGACAGCCCACTTTATTAAGGCCCTGAGGCAGTGACATGGCCCCAGGCATTTTCAAACAGTATCAGGAGGGTATCTGCTAAAATTAAATGAGAAATTAGTAGGAGAAATCAGAGTAAAATGTAAGTGTTAGATTAGTAGAGACTTGTTAAGCCATTGTTAAGTCCCTGACTTTTATTGGCATTAAATGGGAAGCTATTTTGAGCAGATGAATGACCTGATCCATGTATTTCCAAATGTCAATATGTGGCCAGAATTTCTCCTCAACGCTCACAACCTCATCACAAGTATGGCTCAAGCCATCAAAACCGTCAGAGGGTGTAAGCCACCATCAGATTGCCCTCGAAATACTACACAGCCTCCAATGTCAGATGACGACATTTTTCTGCTCAAAATCTTCCAATGGTTTTACAATATTATATATTAGGATCCATAAAACCATGTCCTGTTTGATATCCAGAGACCTCTCTGACCTCACCTTCTACTTCTCTTCCCTTCCTTGTCTCTTCTCCAGCCATTCTTCTTTCCCCCTTCTGGTTTCTGGAATACACCAGAGTCCCTACCACTTCAAGGACTTTGCATTTGGAGTGTTTCTCTGCCTACAATGCATTAGCCCCAGATACTCACTCGGCTACTCATCTACTTTCTTCATTGGCCATGTACTTAAAAACTCCCCATCTCCATGCCAATGGTTCATATCCCCATTTCCTGACTTAAATTTTCTCCTTGGCAACTCATTACCCAACACCAGGCTAAATATCTTACTAATTTAGCCTGTCCTATTATTTCTCATGCCAGGAAGGCTAAAAGGAACATGATGGCAGAGATTTTCTATCCCTATGACTCAAAATGAAGCATGGTACATAAAAAATGTCCAGTAAGTATTTTTTGAATAAATGAAGGGCTGACACAGGATGGAAGGATAATAAAAGAGCATGACCAATGAACAGATCAGAGTGCTGGGGGAGTCGGAAGAGGGGCTGGAGTCCAGACAAGAAAGGCACTCAAATACACAAAATACACATGAGGGAGGGTTCATAAAACTTTGCTATTGACTAAACGCAGGTGTGTTCATAGTGAAAAAAGTAAGGTAATCAGAGGGGATACGTTTAAGGAAACGAGACTGGTGTATTGGAAGACTTGTTTAAGTATATACGGAATTTAACATGAATTAAGACAATATTGTTGAAAAAATACTGGTGACCTAGATGTTTACCTGATCAAGACATGAAGAGAAGTGACCAGGACTGTCACAATGAAGACCAGAGCAATGAGTAATGGGAGTGATACAATTCGATGCCATGAGGTTGAGAACTAGAGTGTTTAGGGCAAAAGAGGAATGGAATACAACAGCACTGTCCAAGGTGAATATAAGGGGAGACACACAGGCAATTGTTAATGTCCTAGTAGCTACATTTTTTAAAGTTTTTTTTAAAAAGAGGTAAAATTAATTTGAAAATAGATTTTAATGCAATATATCTAAAATATGATTGTAAGATGTAATCTGTATTAAAAACAATGAGGGGGCACGTGGGTGGCTCAGTCAGTTGAGGTCTGACTTTTACTCAGGTCATGATCTCACAGTTTGTGAGTTCGAGCCCCACATTGGGCTCACCGCATCAGCACACAGCCCACTTCAGATCCTCTGTACCCTCTCTCTCTGCCCTTCCCCTGCTTGCGCTCTCTCAAAAATAAATAAAACACGGAGGTGTTAGGAAAACTAAACAAGGCAGAAGAATAAAATTGAACCTCTATCTTTACCTCTCACAAAAATTAACTCAAAATAAACTGAAGACTTAAACATAAGACTTGAACCTCTGAACCTATAAAAATCTCTAGAAGAAAACACAGGAAAAAAGATCATTGACATTGGTCTTGTCAACCCGGTTTTAGGTATGACACTAAAAGCACAAGCATCAAAAGCAAAAATAAGTGGGGCTACATCAAACTAAATAACTTCTACACAGCAAAATAATCCACAAGAGAAAAAGGCAACTTACAGAAGAAAACATTTGCAAATCATCTTATCTGATGAGAAATTAATATCCAAAATATATAAGGGACTCATATAAATTAAAAAATGGGCAGAGGAGCTGGCTGGCCATTTTCTAAAGAAGACTTCACATGGCCAACAGGTACATACAAGAAGAGATGCCCACCATCCCTAATCATCAGAGAAATGTAAATTAGTTCTCATTATACATCTAAAAAGAATGAAATCAGGATCTTGAAGACAGATCTGCATTCCTATGTTCCCTGAAGAATTATTCACAATTGCTAAGATAAAGAAACAACTAAGTATCCAATGAATGAAGATGCGCACGTGCGCGCACACATGCACACACACTGGAGTGTTATTCAGCCATGAGAAAAAAGGAAATCCTACCAGTAAGAACTACATGGATGGACTGCAAAAGGATTATATTAAATGAAGTAAGTCAGACACAGAAAGACAAATCCTGTATGATCTCATTTATATGTATTTTACATAAATATTTACATGTTAAAAAAAAAAAAGCCTAACTCACAAAAACAGCAACTACGGTGATGGTTGCCAGGGGAAATAAAGAATGTTGGTCACAGTTAACAGAGGAGTTAAGCTCTGGGGATCTAATGTACAGCATGGTGACTGAAGTTACCGAAATTGTATTATATACTTCAAAGCTATGCAGAGAGTAAATCTTAAAGGTTCTCATCATATGAAAAACTCAAAACAAAACAAAATGAAAGGTAATTATGTGGGGTGATGGAGGTGTCAGCCAACTCTATTACGGTAATCATTTGGTACCACTTGTGTGTATCAAATCACGTTGTATACCTTAAACTTAAACATTATTATGTCAGTTATATCTCAAAAAAGTTGGTAAAAATAACAAGATATTTTACATTTTTTTCCATACTTGATCTCCAAAATCCTGAATGTATTTTACACTAATAACACATCTCAATTTGAATCAGCTACATTTCAAGTACTCACGTGACTAGTGGTTACAGTTTTGGCCAGCACCAATCTAGAAACAGCAAAGAGCAGTCTAGAAAAAGTAGTGGGAGAAACAAAAGAAAATAAACAAAACAACAGACAGCTGAGAACATTCTAGAAAAAGTAGTGGGAGAAACAAAACAAAACAACACAACAGACAACAGATAATTGCCGTCCTTAGGGAAAAGCTCAGATTGTGCTGGCGTTAAATATAACGACATTGTGAAATCCATAGTGAGGATGGACCATGAACTTCACAGGGTACTGCTAGGGCGGGCATACAAAGTCTAGGGCCAGACATTTGTTTTTGAATATGCCTAATATTCCCTAAAGAATGAAAGCCAGTCTCAGAGGCTGACATGTTTTCTATTGCTTGTGATGTACCAAGGACCCAATAGCTGTAATTCTAAACAAGTGTTGTTACAATCTGATTAGCAAGGTGTGACAACAGGGTTGTCTTTGGTTTGTCTTTCAGATGCAATCATGTCTAGCAAAAGGAACCATGAAACCCTGGACTAATATATTAGAGATCTGACCACAGTGTGCTGTGTTCTTTTAAAAAGCCAGGTAACTACATACAAGTTACAAAACCTCCCTGTGATGTAAGTGGCTCATCTATGAAGGTAAGGGATAAATGAGATCCATTAACATATTTTTCAAGATTCCTCTCACTTCTAACAGTCCACATAAGGTTCTCTGGCTTCCACCATAACAGGTTAAGTCATAACTGTGTCTATTTTGTTTAGAAAATAAATGAAAACTTTAGCTTTGTGTGATTTGCCTTAATAGAATCATGATAAGAGTGGTTGAGGGGTAGAGAACAACTAAAAGGAGAAGCAATGTCATTTTCCCTTTATAGCATTAAAAACCTTTCAGTAAACACACGCTATGTTTTTCTCCGTTTGTCCTGAAAAAGTCTTAGATACGGCACACATGAAGTCCAGAGCAGAGACACTGGCTGTCAGCATATTTTAATTACATTCACTTTTCATAAACTGAATTCTAGAGTTGCACAAATGGACAGTTTCTTTATGGCTCTCCCTGATACACAGGATGTAACACGCAAACTGAGACTCTGTTGAATGCAAAAAGGGGACAATATAAAAATAATTATGCCAAGAATACAAGCATGAACCAAGACCACCCCTTGTAAACCAAGACTTAGGTTTACCCTACATTACAATATTAGCAGAGCCAACTTAACAAAAGTAAACTCTAGAGACTCAAAAAACTTATTAGAGAATTTTAAGCTTCTGTTACCTTTCAAAGATTTGTATTTTACTACACCTAGGCTTGATGAGACTCTTTGGTCCAGCTGTCCGCTACTTTAAAGATGGAAAACCCAACAAAGGCCATGATGGGAAAGGTGGATAAAGACAGAGCGAAAACAATAAAGTGACCCCCAAAAATCAGCAATGCCAAAACGTTTTCATAGGCCTACAGAATAATTTCAGTGACCGGGATAAAAAGTACATGAGACACCAAGGGAATTAAAGACCCCAGCTCTTAGGGTATTAGGAGTCCTGGACTCACAAAGAGAACGCGCCTCGCTGAGTGGCAGCTCTTACAAAGGCTGCTACAGGATCCTGTTTAAATTTCAATAGGGCTCAGTGAGTCACAGTCTAATGTAAGACTGTTTGCGACAGAAAGAAACAATGCCTCTTCCGATGGCCACAGAGTCTTCCTTTCACAGATGAGAAGTCTAAGAAAATTCAGGGTAAAGTATGTCAGTAGTGTAAGCAGTTTCAAAGGATGCCTTCCACTTTCTTAAAAAAAATGTCTGAACAGAGTATTTTTCCAACTTTATCAAATTGTGAATATGTTTTTATTAAGAACTGTCATAAAAATCAGGCACCTGAGTGGCTCAGTCAGTTAAGGGTCCAATTTTTTATTTCGGCTCAGGTCATGATCCCACCATTTGTGGATTCGAGCCCCACATCAGGCTCTGCGCTGACAATGTGGAGCCCTGTTGGGATTCTCTTTCTCTGCCCCTGTCCTGCTCGCACACACTCTCTCTCAAAATAAATAAACTTAAAAAAAGGAAATGTCATAAGCATGTTTATATAAAACTTGTTTCAGAACATATCATTTTAGAGAAGTTTTTAAAAAGGGAGGAGAAAAGCACATATTCGTATCACTGAAAATTGACCAATGTATCCAAGCTTGTCTAAATTTGAGGGGGAAACTACGGAGGCAGTGATAAGGATGTATGGTAAGACTCCTGGATTGCTATAAACCATAATCCCCTGGTAAAAGTTTTAGCCAAAAAGCCCTGGCGGCCCACACGCTCACTGACCATGGCGAACTGTGCCTCAGAGAGCTCGGACAGGGGACTCCGACCACCTCATGCAGACTGGAAGGAACCCTTGCTGGAGGAACTCTTTGACACACTAGCTAGAAGTGAGCAGTGGAGGTGCCCAGGAGAGACTGACCCTTGCCAGGAAGGTTTGTGCATCTGCGTGTGTGTGTGCATGTGTGTGTGGTCCCTCCTCCCCCTACCAGTCCATTGTCGGTTAGCTTGTGTGTATGATTAGTACTTGCAGTATTGTCTACCCTTTGACATCCCAAACCTAGCAGCTTCACCCAGAAAGGAACGCTCCCCGTCACTCTGGCAAGTCCCTAATCTGTCTTGCCCAAGGAGACTGGACACTGGAGAAGGTTCACTCCCAAGAGGCTCCTCATGGGTCCCAGAGGACTTAAACTAGGGCACTGCTGACAACATATCAGGATAATCTGCTTAACTAAAGCAACTATTCCAAACGCTGCACACTATCAGTCAGAAACTGCACCTCATTCAGTTCACATTTTCAACCTACATACTTAATAGAAGGGCTGCATGTATATAACGAGCCTTTGTTAACTGAATGGTTATGGTTCTCACGCAGTAACTCTGGCCAACAAGACCAAATCATTATCCAGTATACACTTTGTCTATTTTTATGGCCCTCTTCCTTTCTCAAATTCTGGATGGGGAAAATAACTAAAGAGTTATTTTTCAAAGCATCCTGTAATTGGTTCTATTATTACTGTCACTGTCATTTCTGTCCTTTAATTCAGCTTACACACAACTATTATTCTATTTTTCTAAATTATCTGATGGCTTTCCAGCCCAAAGTCTCTAATGGATTATCATTAGCTGTGGATCAAAATTCAGATTCCCTATCCAGAGACTGAAGGCTCTCCATGTTGACCACAATCTAACTGTAGATGCAATCTCACGACTGCTGCGAACAGTTCTCGTCCTTAGAGCTCTTAGTGCACATACGGTTTGAATTTGTCTTTGTTTACTCTCAGACTGTCATTAAGAATGTGTGAAGCACTTTAATTTCAGGTACCCTGCTCATGAGAGAGTCTAGGACAATGAGTGAGCTCATTCCCAGAGTAATGCAATGCTGTTTTGGCTGGCCTCAGAAAAGGCTTTGCAATTTATTAGTTAAAACATTTTGAGCCTGGTTTTAGTAATAGTTCTGTCTTCCCTTACAGATCCGTCCTGAGTACTAATATTTCCTTGATTAAATGGACTATAGGTTCAAGCCTTATCAGGGAGATCCCTGGGGATGAAGCATCTTTTTTGCACAAACAAAACAACACTGTGATATATACAAAAATGTGGAACGTGTTATTTTTCCTTCCCAAGTAAATACACCAAGGGATGGCAAGAGCTAATTTGCATGTGTTCACATTTCTCTGTATCAGGAAGTAAGCACCATGGAGAGCTGGATGGAATAAACAAACACGCTGATGGATTTTTTTACATGATTTTATTCTATTATCTCTGATGAAAATTAAATTCTTTGAAGATTCAGGACTATATTTACGAGTAAGTGTAATTACAGAAAGTCACAGTTTGTATAAATAAATGCATGGATATTATAAAACTAATGGAGTTAATTATGGTCACCAAACCTCTCACACTATCAGGATATGAAGATTTTTCTAGGGAAAATGTATCCAAGTAAGGTATTCCTTTTGAATTAAGGGGTCCTGAGAAATGGAAAGATGGATTACTTGCAGTTTAGAACAGCCAGAATAAAGCACATAGTATCTTCAACATAGTTGGTGTTTAGTGTAAAATAAAAAATTAAATTGTTGGGACTCCTGGGTGGCTCAGTTGGTTAAGTGTCCGACTCTGGCTCAGGTCATGATCTCATGGTCTGTGGGGTCAAGCCCTGCATCAGACTCTGTGCTGACAGCTCATGATCCTGGAGCCTGCTTCAGATTCTGTGTCTCCCTCTCTCTCTGCCCCTCCCCTGCTCACTCTCTGTCTCTCTTTCTCAAAATAAAGACTTAAAAAATTTTTTTTAATCAAAATCATTTATATCATATTCAGAAACAATTGCTATTTGGAAATAGAGTTTGAAAGGCTATTACAATTTGCATAATATCAATTTTGACCATAGAAGCCAAATGATTGCTCAATCAATGAATGAAAAAATTCCCCTCTGCATTCTTGAGCACCCTATTCTAAATGGATCAGATACTTTTCACTCTGGCTAAAAATTCGGTTTCCCTACTGAAGGCGAATATTTGAAAGAGCACTGAACAGTCATTCTTCTTGTTCTGTGGAAACTCGGATATGAACCTGTACCTACTTCCTGTAGTTATTTCCGTCTACTGAACAAGGTGACAAGAGACAGATAATTGTCCAAACCCTTTTGCAAATAAATCAAAAAAGCATTTCTGACCAGTGTCTTGGGGCATCTCATTGGCTCAGTTGGTTAAGCATCTGACTTCAGCTCAAGTCATAATCTCACAGTTAGTGGGATCGAGCCCCGCATCAGGCTCTGTGCTGATAGCTCAGAGCCTGGAGCCTGTTTCAGATTCTGTGTTTCCCTCTCTGTCTGTCCTTTCCCTGCTCACGCTCTGTCTCTCAAAAATTAAAAATTAAAAAAAAAAAAAAGGAATGCTTTGTTCTTTGAAGGTGAGTATTTTTGACTGGCAATCATGTCTTAATAGCAATTATCCTCTCTTGCATCACCAGGACTCATTTTTACCCAACGCTATTTCTTGCTGTGCGTCAGCCATAAAGAAGTCTCGGCTGCATGTTCTTGTCCACAGTGACAAATGAAACTCTTGGTTTCTGCATCCAGACGGATTAGATCTAGCTGTTCACGGTACGTTGAGTGTATTCTTTTCCCCAAGTCGAGCCATACAAACTCTCCTCACGTTATACTGACCAGTTTGTAATTGGTGGCCATCAGGCTTACGTACTGCAAGCCTTGGGTTTTGCAATCTGGAGCAATATAGTTTATGTTAATTATCCCCTTTCCACCTCTGGGAGAACAGAGAACATTTTGACTGCGAATTTTGCACTTGGTCATTAACACTCTGGTTTCTAGATATGCGTTCGACCATTTAAAAATGCCAGATGAGAATGTTAAAGCTGTTACTATCATGACGTTAATCACTTAAAGCTGATTATTTGCAGAGTGAGGAAGTGTGCTTTACCTAATACATGTACGCAGAGGGGTGGTCACCTCATCATCCTCAGGTTCACCTTAGTGTCATAAGCGACGCTTTTGTCTACTATTTTGTTAAGTGTACTCCGTATCCGTGGGCATCCACACTAAATGGAATGCCGTCTAGGATCAAACATTTGTTCAGTAATAATTTCCTCTTTCTGAGATAATTTCTTGTATTTGTATGAATGCTTTAAAAACTCAGAATAATGGGGTGCCTGGGTGGCGCAGTTGGTTAAGCAACTGACTTTGGCTCAGGTCATGATTTTGCAGTTCATGAGTTCAAGCCCGACGTGGGGCTCTGTGCTGACAGCTTGGAACACAGAGCCTGCTTCCGTTTCTGTGTCTCCCCCCTCTCTCTGCCCCTCCCCCACTCATGCTCTGTCTCTGTCTCTCTCTCAAAAAGAAACATTTAAAAAATAAATAAAAATTAAAAATCAGAATACTTGGGGTCTATTTTATAACCATCTAAAATCTCTGGTAGAAATGGATAAGGAAACAATTAAAATGTAATCAGTGTGCTCTGAATTCACATCTTCCTATTTCCCATGTGTTCCCAAATATCTCGCCCCAGCTGCTCATATGGGAGATTACATATGTTCACATGTATGTTAAGAGGCAAAGGGACATCACGGGCCCAGGAAAGGAGTGAATTCCCTTCCTTCTCCTGCAGCCGTCAGGCTTTTGGCACGCTGCCTGTGGTTCCAGACCAGCATGCCGTCATGTGCTGAGTGCGGCTGCTCTGGGAAAGCGGATGTGCTGAGTGCGGCTGCTCTGGGAAAGCGGATGGTCACGGAGACAGAGCCGCAGTTTCTACTTCCAGTGACTCAGAGACGAGAAGAATGGGAAGTGAATACTATACAAATCCCTTCTTCCCCTCTGACTTCAATGGAACTTTCTGTGATACCTACCCCTGTCATCTAACACAAAGAAGAACGTATTTCTACGGATACATTTCTCTTCTCCCTAGGACTATAATAACTTCCACTGAAAACATACTGATCTGACATGTACATCCCCGGGAAAAGCTCCAACAGCCTATTAGTTGTCAGTCATGACGCAGACTACATACAAACCATTTCTTACACATGCAGTTATAATTATTATTGTGGACAGTCACACACCTACATATGTGTAGGTATGGCCACATGGCTCTTGCTAAGGGATCTGCAGAGTAAGGAGAGATTTTAGGATCTACTGGGCATTTGCACGATACTCTGTTCTATGTGCGGTATTCTTACAGATGTCTTCAAGGTAGAGTTTCTTCCTCCTCTGTCTGCAGTGTCTGCATCTTGACGATGCAGTAATTCAAAATAAAAGAGTCCTCTCCACGTGAGGTCAGCATGCCTTCTGCAGATGAGTATCACACCAACCGTATCTGCAATTCTCTGCATTAATAAGAAATTTTATCTGGCAAGTGAGTCATCCAACTGAGATTCCTGGTAAGCAGATAAACTTAACCCTTGTCCCGGGGCCTATAAAAACATGCTTCTCCTGTGGCAGGGATGGATGGGGCTGCCAGAGCTGCTAAGGCAGTAAGCTTTTTATATCCATAGCAACATCTCCCGAGTCACTTCAAAGCACTGGGTGTATCTATTTTCTCTTGTTACACAGCACTATAAAAAAGATTGCTGGGCTCAGAGAAGAAGGAGAAACAGAGATGTGAATTTCTCTTTTGAAGGCTTCTCCGAAATGATCTAGGAAACAGCCAGCTGGTTAATCCATGCCCAGAACACTTTCCTTCCTCTTGCTTCCTTGTCTGATACTTAGTTTGCACAGCATTTGTTCCAGAACCTGCATGGATAAGTAGAACTTGACCAAGAGAACAATCTGGTTATGTATTAAAAACCAAGATGTGTTTTCTGTGGACAGACTTACGTATAGCTGAAGCCGCCTATATGTGTACACGTGTTACTTTCTGGAGATTCATGACAATTGCTAATTTTGGTTTACAACATTGCTGTGAGGTAGACAGGCTCAGACAAGAAGGTAGAGAAAGCTGTCACAGAAATCTTGCATTGCCTCGGCCAGACAGCAGATGCTGGAACTGAACGGTATTGCTTTCGGTATTACTTCTAGGAAGCTGGCAAGATGTATTCCTGTCAAGTTCACATTGGAAATGGCTTATGAGATGATCTCTATGTATTTTCATTTTGTAGCCCTCAACTTTTGTAAGTAACTCAGACTTTGGAAAAAGAAGCAGGTCCCAGAAGTAATAAAACACCAATTAATAAAATGTAAAGAAGGTATGTCATGTACCATTTTTAATTACACACAATGCACATCTCCTCCACTGCCCCATAAAAAGAAGAGAAACACCAAAGGTATTTATGTTCAAAAAATAGCTCCATGTACTGCCAGAGCCAAAAAGTCTTCCACTGTAATGAGACAAGAGCTGTAGCAGGAGAATAAGCCTTGTTAAAGTGGATTACTTAATAGATTTTACCAATATTTGATAAAAAGCCTTGCTAAAAAAAGGATTCTTCCACATACGTGCACATTCATTCATTCAGTAAATATTTATGTTGTGTCCACCATGTGCCAAGTATTACTGTAGGTGCTGGGAATATAACAGGGAATAAACATGCACCCAGTTACCTGCCCACGTGAAGTCTGCATTTCCATGACGGAAGATGTAACAGAAACAAACATCCTAAATACGTAGGATATTAGATGGTGACAAATGGGATAAAGAAGACTGAGCAGACAGGGGGATAAGGGTTGCTGAGCCAAGAAATCAGGGAGGAGGTAGGGTGGGGGTATTATTATAAAAGGGAGATTATGGGGGTCCCTGGGGGGGCTTAGCTGGTTAAGCATCCGACTTCAACTCAGGTCGTGATTTCATGGTTCATAAGTTTGAGCCCCACGTAGAGCTCTGTGCTGACAGCTCAGAGCCTGAAGCATACTTTGGATTTTGTGTCTCCCTCTCTCTCTGCCCTTCCCCTGCTTAGGCTCTGTCTCTGTCTCTCTCTTTCAAAAATAAACAAACATTAAAAAAATTTTAAAGAATTTTTGTGAAAGGCTTCATCAACATGAGTTGCAATATCATCAGAAAACCAATTATATTATTCCATTTTCTCAAATGCAAATTAAGGGGTGAAACAGAGAGAGTTCCATGTAAACAATTACCTTTAAAAAAAAAAAAAGCTGAATCTTTTCTGGAGAGGCAAGTTCCAACATTTACTGTAGTCTGAGTTATTCTATGGTTAAGTGTACATCTGTCTCCTCTAGGAGACTGGAGGGTTGGGGCCTTGAACTTAGTCGCCCAACTAAGCATAACCACCAAGAAAAGCACTGTCCACAAGTTCACTAAGCCAGTGGGAAGGAGACCCTCGGTAGCTCCCACAGTGTTTCTACAGGAAGGAAGTCTGTCCCTGCAACTCTAAATTCTGAACATGTCCGTCGGGGAGTGTAGGGCACACCATGGTCATCACGGGATTACAGAAGTTAGAGCACGTGTCCCGTTTTCTCTCTGCACCAAGGCAAGGTACAGATGATGGCTGGCTGGGTTATGCTGGATTCCATTACTAAACACACACACCACATTCTCGCCAGTTCCCTGGGAACAAAGGACGGTGAAGATATCCCCTGAGAAAAAATTCAGCACATACGGAGTCCTCCGTTTCCTTCAAGTTCTTGATATTAAGATAATTCTTGTGAAATTAGAATATGTCCAAAAGAACCAATGCTATTGGTGAGTCTATGTACCTGAGCTATAAACTGTAACTAGTTTAAGAGATTTCTAAAAACACGGTCTAATTCTAAAATCATGTTAGTCTATGATATTATAAAACCAAAAGATCACAATATATTTATATTTTGTTAGGCACAAAATATATTTTTATAAAATAATTATAAGTCATGTATCTTTTATAATTTACAAAATGCAAAACATTATATAAATATATATTTATATATCTAGTTACATTATACAACATTATACAAAATATGATGCAGATCACAAGAGCTAAGGTATAAAACAATATATGACTATTAATGCTACTGTTGTACTTTTATTAAGGATTTTCTATGTAACAAGCAATGAGGTGCTCGGCCCCGTAACTCACTGGTACAGGTAGATTGTTATTCTGACTTTGCAGGTGAGAAAATTGAGGCTTAAAAAACTTCACAGCTTTCTACCACCATGCAGCCAGAACGAGTGCCACCCTTCCCAAGCATTCTGAACACCAAACCTCTAATTACAGTGCATTGCATGGTGCTGGGAAAACTGGACAACATGAAGAGTGACACTGAGCCACTTTCTTACAGCAAACACAAAAATAAATTCAAAATGGATGAAAGACCTAAATGTGACATAGGAAACCATCAAAATCCTAGAGGAGCGAACAGGCAGCAACCTCTTTGACCCTAGTGGATGCTTCTTACTAGACACATCTCTGGAGGCAAGGGAAACAAGGCAAACAGGAACTTTTGGGAGTTCACTGAGATAAAGAGCCTCCCTGCAAAGGGAAGGAAATGGTCAAAAAACCGGAAAGGCAGCCTACAGAATGGGAGAAGAGATTTGCAAATGACATAACTGATAATGGGTTATTATCGAAAATACAGAATTTATCAAACTCAACACCCAAAAAATAAATAATCCAGTGAAGAAATGGGCAGATAAACAGACATTTTTCCAAAGAAGACATCCAGAGGGCACATGAAAAGGTGCTCAACATCACTCATCATCAGGGAAATACAAATCAAAACCACAATGAGATACCACTTCACACTTGTCAAAATGGCTAAAATCAACAGCTCAGGAAACAACAGATGTTGGTGAAGATGTGGAGAAAGAAAAACCCTTTTGCACTGTTGGAAGGGATGCAAACTGGTGCGGCCACCATGAAAAACAGTATGGAGGTTCCTCAAAAAATTAAAAATAGAATTACCCTACGACCAGCAATTGCACTACTGGGTATTTACCAAAGGACACAGGAACACTGATGTGAAGGGACACAGGCACCCTGAGGTTCAGAGCAGCGCCAGCACTGTCAACAACAGCCAAACTATGGAAAGAGCCCAAATGTCCATTGACTGAGGAATGGATAAAGACGTAGTGCGTGTTTGTGTGTGTGTGTGTGTGTGTGTACACACACATATATACATACATATATGTATACATATATGTATATATACAAATATGTGTGTGTACACACACAATGGAATATTACTCAGCAATCAAAAATTAAATCTTGCCAATGGTAATGACATGGATGGAGCTACAGTGAACTATGCTAAGTGAAATAAGTAAATCAGAGAAAGACAAGTACCATATGATGTTACTCATATGTGGAATTTAAGAAACAAAACAGATGGACATAGGGGAAGGAAGAATAAAAACGAAAGGGAGGCAAACCATAAGAGACTCTTAACTATAGAGAAAAAACCAGAAGGTTGCTGGAGGGGAGGGGAGTATTGAGGACTGGGCTAAACGGGTGATGGGTATGAAGGAGGCACTTGCTGCAAGGAGCAATGGGCGTTATGCATAAACGAGGAATCACTACATTCTATTCCTGAAACGAATACTGTATGCTAATTAACCAGAATTTAAATAAAAACTTGCAACAAGCAAAAAAACCACAAGATTAATTCTTTTAATAATAAAGATATTTACTATTACAATGGTAGACACAGGATGAAAAATCATCTGAATATATGTTACAAGAGAATTAATAGGATATCAAGAATACTATTAAGAAATTCCTTTCAAAGAAAAACTGAGTTTATGTTTGCTATGATGTCCTTGGGAATTTGCATTATGGAAATATGTTTATTCATTGAACAAATATTTATTGAATAAATAATTGGGAGACATAAAAGATTTCAAGCAGATATGCATTTAATATATGAGATAGGAGTTTTAATAAGAGAGTAGAGTGAATGAGGTCAAACAGATGCTAATAAAATAACCAAGTGAGAAACAATAAAGGTCTACACTAACCTAGTAGGAGTAAGGTCACGAAGAACAAATGGGCACAAGAGATACCTACAGAATTACAGGAGCTGTGACCAACTGGTCAGAGATGGCGCAGTAAAATGTAAGGCTACTCCCAGGTTTCTGCCAGGTGGATGGATGGTGGTGCCAGGGAATCAGATAGAGAAGAAAGAGAAAATGGGATTCTGTGAGAAAAATGATGGATTTTGTTTTAGACACTGAAATGAAATTCTTCTGGCCTTCCAGTTAGCTGTTGGAAAAAGGTTTTAGAGTTCTACATGAGAGGTATAAACTAGGGAGTTAATGGCACAGAAGCAATCAGTGAAGCCCAGGGACATAAGACAAAAGTAAGGCAGTGTGACAGAGTATCACGCTAAGAGCCAGGTGAAAATGGAGGTGGTGATGGAGACCACAGGACTTTGACAGGTGCAGGAGTAAGGAAGGCTACATACTTCTTCTGGAGCCAACACTGATAAAATGCTATCTAATCCCAGTTCTATTTGACTGACTAGCACCATTCCTGGATGCCTTGGGAAACCATGAAGGTCAAGGACCTGGGTTGTTGCTAGAGCTTAAGCATCATCCAGTTTCCAGCTAAGATTTTCAAGCAGGCATAGTTTGCCCGTAAAACAGTTGCTGAAATGTATCACAGAAAAACTTTCATTGCCTATTTCACAACTTTTTGAGGAAAAGGTTGAAACTTTTTGAGGAAATGCTTTAAAGGTGAAAGAGCTCATGAGAAAGTATTTGGATTTGCCTGGGGGCTAAGAAGTACCTGCCTTTTAATTCTACCTTCCTGAAATGTCACAAAAAGATTGCACCACCCTATAGTTAGAGCCTACATCAATGGGTGAACATCTTTTTTTTTTTTTTCCAAGTCAACTCCTGAGTTTGGAATAATTTGAGATTTAGTACAAAGTTGCAAAGGTTACAACTTCCCTGGGTACACGGATTATACCCTTCGCCCAGTCCCTGCCAATGTTAACATCTTCTGTAACCACGGTGTGTCTGTGGTGTGTCTGTCACAACACCGATATACTACTGTTCACTCAACTCCAGACTTTATTCACATTTCCCCAGTTTTCCCCTGACACCCTGGTTCCATTTCAGGAACCAAAGAGGATGCCACAATGCATTGCGTTTCCACGTCTCCTTCATCTCCTCTCATTTGTGACAGTTTTGCAATCTTTCCTTGTTTTTCATGACCTTGAAAATATCGGTCAGGTATCTTGTAGAATGATATTCAGTGCGACTTTTTCTGATTTCTTTTCAACGATAACCTGGGATTAAGGGTTTTAGGAAAGAACTTCCCAAGTGCCCTTGACACCCTTTATGTTAGATAGAGGGGCCTGGACTATCAACAGGAATTACCGCTGATACTGCTGATTCTGATTACTTGACGGAGACGGGATCTGCCAAATGTCTCTAACTTCTTATCCCTTTCCAGAACACGTTAGCACACACGTTTATTAACTTCTGTGTCAGGCTGGAATCTTGCTGCAGACGCGGGCTTATCGGAGTGGACCATACTGGAGACACGAGAGGCCCTTAAAGTTGCCGCTCAGAACACTGTCATGGCCCCTCCCACTCCCCTAGGACTCAGAGCTTAGGAGAGGGATGAGTGGTTACTCCAATCAGATAGTCTTAAGTGAGGAGCACGGGCGTTTGTACAAACAGACAAAATAACCAGTGGTCCATTACAAAATGATAATGCACACCTAACCTAACACTGAAAATTAGTGGATACAAATCAATATTCTAAATCTCATAATACTTGAAGATGTCTAACATAATGTATCTATCAGAAATACCACGTAGGAATTAGAAAGACTAATATCCCTTACCTAATCTCAATAGTTGAGAACTACAATTTAAACATAAATACATAAAAACTATTCTAATACATACAAATCACAATTTAATATTTGCTGAGGCTATTAAAAGATCTAAAAAAGGGAACTTCCTATAAGAGGTCATGATCCCACAGTCCTTATTTAATCTGCAGTCGTTAATATGTGTGCGCATATATAAATGTTGGGCATTTGCTCTCATTCACACAATACTTATGCAGCATACTGTGTCATTTGATTGAAAAATTGATTTAAAAACACATGGTATAAGGGGAATAAAATGTATTAAAATTTTACCAAATACAACTAGTACACAATCGATATGGTGAAATTAATGACAACTTCTCTGCCTAAGTTTTGTCTAAGGTTAAACCTGTGCTTAAAGTATCGGCGAAGGAAAGAACAGATTCTGTTGCCATATAACACCAGGAAATACACTAAACTGCATTTTAGGAGGCCTGTTAGTCTTAGGGTCTTACAATCTGGATGTATTGCTGCTTCATCCCAAACAACACACATCTTACATTTTAGAAAACTGGAGCAAGAGCTTTTAATGTTTTTCACTGAATTCAAAGGTGTAGATCTCAAGCGCACTCACGACATCAGGAAAGACATGTGCTCCCTAAAGATCCAGTCCTATCAGATGGCCTCCTGATAATGTATTATTCATGACTCCGCAACAGAGAAACAAGGTGGTAACATAAAAGCAAAGCATTAAAAAGTCACATGTATCGTTGAACCCTTCTGCAAAGAGTAAAAGGTGAGGGTGAGAAGGTTTAAAATAACTAAGTAAATAGACAGACGAAGGGATTTAGGGAAATTTTAAAAAATTAATCATATGTTCTGGGTAGTAAACTCCTTTAGCATAAGGACAGACCCTAATTCAAATCCTACAAAGTTCTAATATGGTACACAGTATGATTCCTTAACATATTAAATACCACTTTAATTCAATTCCTTTATGTTCTCATTAGCACTTTAAAGTATATGCTAGTAAGAGAAGACCTTACCCTAAAACACAGACATTGACGACAGCCTCACAGTTATAATTTAATAAGTAGAAAACCAGAAATGTAAGATAATTTGGTTGTGGACTTATGAGGTGGAGAAGCATAAAGGATTTTTTTCATTCAGTTTATGTGCGTTTTAAGAAGAAAATTTTGACGGCCCTCATGATGGTCTCACTAGGGGGTAGGACAGTGTGTGCAGAGGCATCTGCTGTAATCTTCCTTGCTAATGCTTCTAATCTTGCTTTTCTCTTGCCATTACATTAAATCACATAAAACGATGTGCTTTGAGGTTAAATGGAAAGTCAGGTGGAAACTCACAGACACCCCATTTCTCCAGATTTACTATAACTGAAGGTGATATTAATGAAACCACAAGGTTTTCACTGTGAGTAATGGAGCCTTCAGTTTATCCAACTGTGCTTTTTGAAACACCAAGCTCATCACACTCATTGTCCATCTGAAAACGCTCCCAACTCCCTGCCGTTGGTTCGCAAAGTGCTATCCATCCTCCCTGCAACGAGGGGTCTGTCCTCGAAGCCTCTTCCTCTGCCACCAGCCGCCCTTGTTTATGACGCCCGGCCTTCTCTAAAAAGCCCTTCCCTTTCTGTGTCGTGCTCAACTCTCCTGGGCATGCCTACTGTGTGCAACGCAGGCTCACGTTCACAGGGCACTTCTTACACTCAAGCTGCTGCTGTTCAGTCCCGAGCAAGACAGATCCGCCCCAGCTTCCCGGGTCGTACAGTGAAGCTCGGAAGAAAGGCTTCGAGCCGATGGTTAGAAATAACCAAAAAAATTATCAGAAGTGCTCAGAGTGTCTCAAAGGAGGAAGAAGCGGGTACAGAAACATAGAGTGGCAGACCCTAATCTGGAGGGATGGCCAAGAGGAGTCCTCGTTAAGGACATCACCTGTTCTGCCGTCATGGTATAGGCAAAGAGAAGGAAAAATTTGAAAAATATCTTTAAAATGTGCAAACATTTCCAGGCAGAGATGGCTCAGTCGGCTAGGTATCTGATTTCAGCCCAGGTCATAATCTTCTGGTTCATGGGTCTGCGCCCCCAGTGAGGTTCTGTGTTGATGGCTCAGACAATGGAGCCTGCTTCGGAGTCTGCATCTCCCTCTCTCTGCTCTTCCCCTGCTCATACTCTGTCTCTGTCTCTCAAAAACAAATAAACACTTAACAAAATTCTAGGCAGAAGAGGCAATATATGCAAAAATCACTCAAGGCAGAGAAGAAGAGAGAACAGGACAGACACACTTTGGGAATAAAGAGAAAAAGTAGGCCAAGATGAGGCCGGGCAATGCACTGGGCCTACATCACACCAGGGTCCAGAGGCCGCTGAGGAAGCTCACGGCTCCTTTTCCTCCCAGAAAAGACTCGCTGGTGCTGGGAGGGGGGCAGCGGCTGTCATGGCCCAAACAACTCCTTCAGGATGCAGTGCCCCGCCCCTCCCTGGGAGCTTCCCTCCAGAAACAAGCACAGTGGGACTGGGAGAGTCTGGTCTTTCCTGCCCAAAGCCGGATTCCTCTGATGGGTCATCCTACTTCAGACTTCCCACTGGGTCCACTAAGACTTTACCACAGTTGTTTTGCGGATCATATACAGCGGATTACCCCCTTTCCCCAGCTTGAAGCTCTCTCTGAATTTCAGTGTTGTTGAGTTTGAGACATGATTATTTATTTTCATACTCAGCGACCGAGTACTATATTATAGATACTATCAATTTGACACACATAATTGCATTCTCAGCTTTCTATAATTTCAGTGTTGATGCTGGGAAAACTGAAACACAAGTTGTGAAAATCTTTACGATTTTTTTTCTAAGAAACTCGAACTCAGCTTTGTCTGGATGAAGCAATGGGCTTCACTGGAACTCTCAATGGGCTGCGCTCTGTTTTCATTAAGCAAATATTTAATTATAGCAATTTATTGCTAGAAATAGCACAATACATTTGGTATCGTTCAAGCTACGACAGAGATGGGAAGTGCTCACTCAATTACTTTGTTCCATTTGCACAATGTGCGCCCTGTCAGTTACGACGATTAACAAGGCTCGTCTTCAAGCAGAGACAAGGCTCTAGGGTCACCTTAGTAAGTACACGCCACGAGAGATCTCTGATAACCTCCTGTGAGGGAGTGCGTTTTTCTCAGGGCTGCCTCTCCAACCCCTATCCTGTCCGGCCACGAGTGCGTTAGTCCTGCAGTTTGCAGGGGACACGTGGAAGGGTCCCCAGCCTGCCTCAGTCCCAGACGGCCAGCTTACTCTCTCATCCTCCGTGGCCCACATCAAGAGTGGCCTCAGGGAGAGACCTCAGGACTTGAGTTTGGTGATGATGGCACTGTCCCTGCTCCCTGAACCCCCTGGAGTGAGGGGTAAGAAGTTGCTCCAGGCGGCCAGTGAAGGCAACCAGGGAAGCCAGGCTAAAGACAACACTGACAAAAGAGCTCAGACAATCGAGGAAACGGAGAAACAGACATGACATCTGACCGGCTTGTGCCTGAAGACTGCTTCTCCCAATCCACCTGTGAGGCCAGGTTGAAATGCATCTCCCGTTCCTTGTACTATCAAAAGCTTTTTAATGTACGCGGTGCTTTGCTAGTTTTCTTAGTTTAAAACTACAGATGGATCATGTGCCTCAGCATACGCTCCTGTCCCTGCCAGAAAAACAATGGTGAACTGCCATTCAAGGCTTCAGGTTTAATTTTGTTGACCTTCACTAAATACGGACTTAAAAACTACTTTGCACACCACTTCAAGCATCAAAAAAATATTATAAAACACAGTAAAATATAAAGCTGGGTATTAGCTAAAGAAAGTGATTAAACACTGGCATGCGGGGTCAAATCCGTAGAGAATACCTTAAAGAGCCCACAGTGCCAAGCAGGAGACTCTTCTCTGATTTCAAAAAGGAAGAGCTGATGATATTTTATTTATATGAGAGTTTGTAATGACGCCTCCTGGGCCAAATACAGGCCATATTTGTTTGCATGTTTTGCCCCCACAATATCTGAACACACGTATAAAAAGAAAACACACATAGGTCCACATGGCAACAAAGAACGAGAGATGAAAGGCGGCGACTTATTTTAGGCCAAAAATGAGCAGCCAGTTTCAGCTGCTTCATACAAGGTCCACCTCACCCCTTCTGTGACTTTCCCAAGATAAAGCGCTGGAGTCTGTGACCTCTGATCTAATCTCCCATGTTAATACTTCGGCAGCTAGGTACAGATTTCTTCAGCATTCGGGCAGAATCTGACAGGGCATCTAAAAGACTGGCACAAAAGTAACCAATCACTTCAGAGGAGTGAAAAGTTAAAGCAAGATCTTCCACATCCTCGGCACTAAGACTCTTAACCACCAAAGAGGTGCGTATCTTACCTGTAGGTCTTTTTCTTCAATCTTTTTCTGGAGCAGTTCAAGGCACTTGGTGAAGTCTGTGTGGTCTTGGTCAGGCGTTGAAATAATCTCACATCCCTATGTGTTTAAAGAGAGGGAAAAGGTCAGAATCCGTAATGATGGCAGCCTTATTATGAACAAGATCACAAACCATAAAAGGTAAGACATCCACAGACACAGCCTGTTATGCCTGTATTCTATACCCCCACCATCAGTATCACTGTCATTATCTTTTTTTCTTTCACATAACAAGACATCTCAGAAATGGTGTTAGCATATCACAATAATGGTCTGATAATGACAAATCATTTTACTCAAAAGCGCAGGTTTATACTACATTAATGGTCTTTAAGAATCACTGCTGTGATGGCATATGAGATGAACATAAGGGCTCTAGTAGAAATATTGTAAAATATATTCACAGTAAAATTACCTGAAATTAAAATGAAAGTATTTCTTTAAAAACAAAAGTTTGAATTTCTTTCAGTGCACCTCCCAAGTTCACTTACATGAATGGAAAAACTAACACTAATATTGAAAGAATGATAAAACTACATTTCAAGTAAAATCAAGTCTGTTGTATAAAATTCCTTTACTGTACCTTTCCCACCCAATGTGAAAAGAAGCATGGAGAACTCTACCTGCATAAATATGTCTCTTGAAGTATTTTTTTGGACATAATGAAGTGAATTTATAAGGTCTTTGCCTCTCCTACACCAGATACATAGTGAAAAACCAGGACTATATTATAAATATGAAGCCACAAAAGTGCCAGCTGGTTGGCACTCGTGAACCTAGATGGCTAGAGAAACAATATTTCTGAAATGACACTTTCTCCTCCGATGTCTTACAGAGGCAAAGGTGTAGAACACCAGAGTGTGGCGGGACCCGAGACTTCTTAATTCAGGAACATAACAATTCATGGTCGTTCACAAACAGCTGAGTAAGGGAAGTTAAATATAATCCAGTATAAAGTTGCCATTCAAAGAGTTTTCAAGGATACAAAACACCCATACTGCCTCCTAAATTATTCTAAGAACCGTTCTCAGTAGATTTAAAGGTTCCTCTTTAACTTCAAGGTCTCTCTAAAGGTGTCAAGCACAACTTGGGCTTCAGTCATTTATGACTACTGTCCTACAAGACAGTGACCAATGAAAGAATTAATTTCTCATCATTTACGCCCTAAAACATGTATATGTCATCTTTACAAAATCACCTACATGTACTTTTCTGACCCTAAAAGAACATGGAAATTTACTATCATCACCAAGCAAGGGCATGAAGAAGTTGACTTGTCTCAGGCTGATGCTCCTAGAAAACATAAATATAAGAATATGCCAAAACCTACAGGGATATTAGCAGGGCTGAGGGGATCAGATGGTCACCAAACCAAAAAGTCCCTATACAGAAAGTTCCTGGAGGGCAGGAATTTTTTCATTCATTGCCATGCGTGAATGGTGCATGGAACCAGCCTGCTACATGGTAAGGGTTCGATGCACATTTAACTGATATTCTTGTGGGATAAAAACGTAAGCTGGCAAAGAGGTGGGAGGCCATGGGATCTTACTGCTAAATACAGCACTTTAACAATAGGAAATCATCTTTTCTCCTGTTAGTGCTGACAATATAATCGCGTCAGGAAAAGGAAACGCAATGAAAAAGGCCAAGAGAGGGGCGCCTGGGTGGCTCAGTGGGTTGAGTCTCTGGCTCAGGTCATGATCTCACAGTTCGTGGGTTCGAGCCCCACATCAGGCTCTATGCTGACAGCTAGCTCAGAACCTGGAGCCTGCTTTGGATTCTGTGTCTCCCTCTCTCTTTAAGCCCCCCCTGCTCACACACTCTCTCTCTCTCTCTCTCTCAAAATAAATAAAAACATTAAAAACATTTAAAAAAAAAGAAAAAGGCCAATAGAAAGAACAGTAATACAAGAGACAATTAAGAGATCATTGTTTACCTTCACAGCTATCTTGATAGAATCAACACAGATCCATAGGAAAAATTATAGTGAATGAGAATCCAAGAAATAATCTAGTCCCACTATAATATTTTGTAGATTAAGGAAATAAAAACAAGAGATTACAGTTGATTTGCTAATCGCTGGACAGCTGGGTGCAAAAATGTCACATCTAGAAATCCCTGCTTCTTTACTCTCATGAAGTGGGAGCAAATGCCTAGATATCGGACACAAAACGGTCATAAGAACATCTCCAGAGTTGATTCCACAAGAATATCATGAAAAAGCTACCCCCGAAACAGGAGCAAGGCTTGAATAATATCTGATTTTATCTCATCAATTTAAGATGGACACACAGAAAAGTGTAAGTCAGGACATGGAGACAGATGAGGGTAACTGAAAAAATCAGACTGTATCTAAACCAAGAACCCCTAGAAACTCCGAGGTGTTGATCAGCCATCCTTAGCTTCCTGGAATTTTCATAAGCGTAAAGGATCCTAGTCTCATCATAGATGGGGAATAAGGCATTGGAAGTGCAAACAGCTTTAACAGCCCTCACAGGGAAGTTCGGGACACCTAGAAAGGACACCTGCAAAACGGAGCAGGACCAAAGTGCAACACCAGGCCTTTGGCCAACTCAAGATGTTTCTACTGTTTTCTGAGTCTTATGATATAACACAGTAAAATCTAGAAGAGGAGACATATAAAATGATAGAGAAGCCAGCAAAATCTATAGAAAAGGAAAAATGCAGAACTGCTGTTAGGTATCAAGTGAGGCTCACCTATTGTATGTAATATTTATTTATAATTATTTATGATATAGAGTAAAACTCAATTTACCAGCGTCAGAAGCACTGGGTACTGTGAAGAATTTCACTGGATTCAATGTTTAAAAAAAAAAAAATCACGGTAATCCAAGGTCTTAGGAAATCTAGCCAAATAAGAAAGTAGATCACTTTCTAATAGATGGTTTCTAATATTAGCTTCCTAATAGATGAAGATATACCCGACTTGCAAATATACACTTTCCAAAGCATAAACTAATAAACTCCTTAAGAACAGCTTTAACATTGCAATGTTTCAGTGGAAACTTTTATTTCAACCATTACTGACTTCGATTTTTCTTGCTTGGAATATATCTTTTAGGATACACATTATTGTTTTCTAAGCCAGCAGGTGGCTCCAATCTCATTCTCTGTGCTTTTCTTATGAAGTTTTTGTCATTATACAAATAGAAATTTAAGCAACTCAATTCTAGGGACGCCTGGGTGGCTCAGTCAGTTAGGCGTCCGACTGCAGCTCAGGTCATGATCTCACAGTTCGCGGGTTTGGCCCCCATATCAGGTTCCGTGCTGACAGCACAGAGCCCGGAACCCGCTTCAGATTCTGTGTCTCCCTCTCTCTCTGCCCCTCCCCTTCTCGCCCTTCATGCTCACTAGCTCTCTCTCAAAAATAAACATTAAAAGAAAATTGAAAAGAATACCTCAATTATAATAATAAGCTCCACTGGTGGACACACTACTTTTCAAGTGGATTATTATTTTTTAATATTACATTGTTAATTTTGTTTTATATTAGATTTCAAAAGGGAAAGATTTGGATTGCCATCACGCATTTCAGTATGTGTAAGAATCATGGCTATTCTAACTTTGTTCTAACCCAAAAAGAGTCTTCTGATGTTGAGGAACCACAATGCGGCCCCATGCCCTTCAACCATACCCTAACACAAAAGGAAAAGCAAGGAGAACTGAGTAAGTTTGAACTAGTTTAAAAATTCAGACTTCCTCATCGGGTCTTTTCATCCCATAGATCAAAACCAAGAAAAGACACTTATAAATTTAATTATAAATAAATTACCAGATGGTCAGGCAACTACTTTTTAGGGTCTTACTATATGACTACTGTTTTATTAAACTGTACTGTGTATGGAAGTAGACTTGACCAGATACTAAAGGCCCAGTGCTAAATAAAAACATGAATATCATAGTCAGTAAACGTGTAAAATATAAACACGTGTGTGTCTGAGTGCGAGAAAGCCAGATAAGGGGAGGCTCCTTGTCTTCCTCTTTCTACATGGAGAAATTTCTAGCCACAATTCACCACTAGCCAATAAGTGCTTGTAAGATGGTCAGTCTTTTATTCATCCCTAAATTTCTCCTTTCTTTTTGTTGGGTAGAAGGTATAGTATGGGGATTTGAGATCCCATAATTTGGGGACTCAACTACACTCTAAAATAGAGCCAAGGGCAATATACTGCAGAGAGATACCTATTCAGAAAACCACTAACTGAATACATTAGCTTCTCCTCCATAGAGGTATAATGAACATCCAAAAACTACAGTGTTGAGGATCATATTGTAGTAGAAAACATGTACTAGGAAATTGAAATAATTCACATTATCAAGGAAATATCATGAAGTCATATTAAAATGACAGGTGCCCTAAGGTCCAGGAAAACAAAACTGAAAGGTGCCGAAAGATGCAGAAAAATTACAAATAAGGTAAATTAGGCCTACTGCCAACATGCTAATTTAGCAGATTTGAAGAGACTAAAGATAAAGAAGAAGCAAACTTACTTAAGTAAACAAAAGTAGAACTTCACACCTGAAGGAGTGAGCTCATGGAGCAAATGAACCCAACTGGAACAAATCACACACACACACACACACACACACACACACACGATCTCTGGTCAGGAAAGGAAGACTCAAGACAACTTGAGAAGCAGGAAATTGGCAGCACTGTTGCTGAAACAGTGCAGGTGCATATCAAGCAGCTGACAGAAATCTGATGGCTAGAATAACGATGGACGGAGTCACACCGTCTCTCTCCTCATGGCACTAATGGTATGCTTCTCTAGAAGACAAATGTGGATATGCCTTAGACAATGAGCATAACACAGGAAAGCAACATTGCCATGAGTTTTTTGGGTATTATGCTACAGCTGCCATAAGAAAATCATGTAACACTTCTGTTTTAGGGCATGACTGATACAGATTCTTTTTAAAAAATTTTTTAATGTTTTTTATTTATTTTTGAGAGACAGAAAGAGCTCAAGCAGGGGAGGGTCAGAGAGAGAGGGAGACACAGAATCCAAAGAGGGCTCCAGGCTCTGAACTGTCAGCACAGAGCCTGACACAGGGCTCGAACCCACGAACTGTGAGATCATGACCTGAGCCGAAGCCAGACGCTCAACCGACTGAGCCACCCAGGCGCCCCCAGATTCTTAAAGAGGTGACGTATGCTAGCGCATCCTATGCAATTAAGTAAACTAAAATCCCACAATAACATTAACAAAGTTAACGTCCAATGAGGGAAGAGAATTACCAATTGTACATTAAGGCTAACAAATGAAGCACTATGCAAACACTGCATAAAGAACTCACAATATTTTTTTCCTAATGTTTATTTATTTTTGAAAGAGAGAGAGCACGAGCTAGCGCGCACACATGGTGGAGGGGCAGAGAGCGGGAGACAAAGGATCCGAAGCAGCCTCCATGCTGCCAGCAGAGAGCCAACACAGGGCTCAAACTCATGAACTGTGCGATCACGACCTGAGCCAAAGTCAGATGCTTAACAGACTCATCACCCAGATGCCCCCCGGAAAATGTTTTCAAATGAGTTGTAATGTATTTCTTAGGACAAAGACAAATGAAAAGGAATCAAACTGATATCAGGAACTTAATAAAATTTAGCAATTAACAGTTTTCAGAACATGCCCTAGAACAACAATGGCTCATTTCAGTTTTTAATGCTGCCAACATCTGTAGTCACAGCAAACACAAAAATGTATGTAATATACATAATGCAGGATCCCAATCACAAAATCACTAATCATCTAAAAGAGATAGGTTTATGTTTAGAGTGGTATTTTTAAAGCAGAAAAAAAGGTTTAAACAGTAGGGTTATGCTAACTGCTTAGATTAAGCAAGTAATTGTATTATTACATTAACCCATTTCATTATATTATAAATTATTAATAGCCTATCTGATGAGTATTAATTATATTCAAATGACCATATAATCTTATTATGTAAACTATTATTAAAATATTAACCCAACTCTTCCTCCCAGCTGTGAGCCCCATGAAGGTGTCTGCTGTGACCTTTGGTCGCCCTCAGATCCCCAGTACAAGAAGCCGCCCACAGTGCGTGGCAAGTAGAAAGCACTCAGTGACGTATGAAGTCACTTATAAAGTCCTGAGATAAATGATCAGTTTAGACCAGGATCAGCAAAGTTTTCTGGAAATAGGCAGACAGAAACTCTTCCTGGCTGTGCAGGCCACAGGGCCTGTATCTCGACCATTCACTCTGCCTCTGGGTCATGGAAGATCTACAGATCATACATAAATAAATAGGAATATTTGCATCACAATGGAACTGAAATTTCAAATTTGAATTTCATATAATCTTCAAATGCCATAAAATATTATTCTTTAGATTTTTTTCCCCCAACCATTTAAAAATGTAACAATAGGGATGCCTGGGTAGCTCAGTTGGTTAAGCGTCCCAACTTCAGCTTACCTCATGACCTCATGGTTCATGAGTTTCAGCCCTGCATCAGGCTCTGTGCTGACAGTTTGGAGCCTGGAGCCTATTTGGGATTCCATCTCCATCTCTCTGCCCCTCCCCTGCTCATTCATTCTCTCTCTCTCTCTCTCTCTCTCTCTCTCTCTCAAATAATAAAACATTTAAAAAAATTTATGAAATAAAAAATAATTAATAAAAAAATGTAAAAACACTTCTTAGCTTGTCAGCAGTACAGAAACAGAGAGTGGGCCAGATCCGGCCTACGGGCTGGAGTTTACCAACCAACCTCTGTTCCAGGAGGACAACTGGTTTTTGTGACTACAACGAAACCCTATACTCGTGTGAGAGATTTCCTATAAGGAAAAAGATGCAGCCCTTCAAAAAATCTCTCTGAACCTACCCTCATCATCTGTAACGGAAGTAATCTGCCCCCCAAAACGCAGCTGAGGGTCCGTGATCCATGCACATGAGGCTCCAGGCACAGTGATGAACAACGCCAAACGCCCACCTCAGCCCTTCCAGAGAATCTCTAGAAACATCAGACCACCACCCATCAAAGATACTAGAGTAAGCACCATATCATTAATATTCTCCAAAGAACACTGTGTGGGTTGCTTACCGAACTATTTTTTACCTTACTGACAACTCAAAGAAATTATTACAAGGCAATGAGTGTCAATAATCAACCTAATTGCAAAAGACCAATGCAGACACCGTTAGGCTGTCATTCCAGATTACTTAATTTACTGTTTGCCAATAGTTCAACTCATGGAAGTTAATGAGTTTTTACATTTAACACACACAAAATCTTTCAGGTGATACTGTGCTGACTCCTCTAAAACTCACTAATGGAGAAGAAAACAGATCCTTTGGAAAAAAAACTCTTAAGAACAGATCAACTGTTATTTCGTACACTATATCCACAGAGAGACTTGGCCTCATTAAAACAAGAGGCAGGGAGTTAAGTCTGGGGAAGGCAGTCCCCAATCTGTGATTAGCTTATTCATTTTCCGTGAAGTCATTTGGTGCCCATCCATCTACCCAGGACAAGAAAGGACTTGAACAAATTACCCTGAAGAGATTTTACGGGGCTCTGAGACTTTGTGACTTTATGGGCTGAGGGTATAAGGTGAAGAATTCAGAAGTGTTATTTCCTCCAAAGTGCCATGCACACCAATTCTGAAAATTTATTTGGAGTGGCCTGCATATAGCCTATATCACCTAGCATAACTGAATGCAATATGTATGTAGCTATCAAATCTAAGGTGCTTTTCTATAAACTCAGATTTTTCCTAACAAAATACAACTCAATTCTTTGAAAAATTGGGTTATTTTACAAGTCTTAAAATTAGAATGTTAGCATTGTCATCTGCTGATAATTAAATTATCATTAAATTAATAACATTAATAAAAACATTGTTATAGGAGATATTAGCCACTTCACATGAATTATGTCCTTGAATTCCCACAGTAACCTTATTAGGTAAATGCAATGATCGTATTTAAGATATTCAGATTGACATTTGGAGGAATTAAACTTCAATTGTATGTGATCTGAAGACCAAACTTTTTTTTTTTAATTTTTGCTTGAGATAGAGGGAGGGAGGGAAGGAGGGAGAAGGGGAGAGGGACAGAGGGAAGAAGGAAGAAGAAGAAAGAGAGAGAGAGAGAATCTTAAGCAAGGCTCCACACTCAGCAAGGAGCCCAATGTGCAGCTGAATCCCAAGACCCTGGGATCATAACCTGAACCAAAATCAAGAGTTGGATCCTCAACCAGCTGAGTCACCCAAGTGCACTGAGGCCCATACTCTTAACCAACCATGCTTCCTACTCAACCCTGCTTAATTAAACTTTGGGTATTTTAGCGGATTTAAGCAGAACTACGCCTTTATAATTTATTCTGAACCTTGATTTAGTCGGTTTTCTCCAGTAACAAATACCTGAAAATGCTTTAGCTCTCAGCAGACAAGACCCCCGCCCGGCTCTGCGCTGCTTCCACAGTCGCCCAAGGCTTGGAGACCTGGGAGAGTGGGCGCCGAATGCTGAGTGATCTCTCACCTTTGTTCGGTTGCCCTAACTTGTAATATTATCACTATGCTTTTCATTATGTTCATGACAATTTGCTTTTACTTCAGCTATCAAACTTACCCTATGATCAATATCTTTGTATATAGTGTTTATTTCAGTTTACTATCTTAGATTGCTAAAAAATGAAATCACTGGGAAAATGTAAGAAAATTTTTCATGATCTTCGATATATGCTGCCTGAGTGCTTTCCTCTCTTCGAAGGATAGGAGGGTAGAGTGTTTCTTCTTTTAAAATGTAATAGTAGGAAAGATAATTCATCATGAATTTCTTACTATGAATTTAATTGCTGTACTTGCTGAATAGCAACGAGAAATCATTTCCTTTTGTTTTTTAATTTTTTAATGTATAATTTTGAGAGAGACAGAGTGCAAGCAGGGGAGGCGCAGAGAGATAGGGAGACAAAGAATCTGAAACAGGCTCCAGGCTCTGAGCTGTTAACACAGAGCCAGGCATGGGGCTTGAACTCACAAACTGTGAGATCATGACTTGAGCTGATATCAGACACCCAACCAACTGAGCCATCCAGGCACCCCAAATAATCATTTTCATTAAGAGGCCTCCCACTGGAGAGCAAAGAAGAGAAAGTTACGATAATCCTGGAGCGTGAAGCAGGGATGAGACTGGAAGTGGATCATTAAATGAGGTTGAGGAATGAAGGGATGAAAGAAATGGACGTTTCTGGGAGGGGAAATAGGTGTCAATCAACAGGGTATAGGAAAGGAGGCAAGAAGCTATGTCAGAGATTATCTTTCACGCTGGCTCTGAAGACATGAAATAATAGTTTACTATCCCATAATATTAGAATGCTGACATGGAATCTTCTGCAAGTAAGCAATGATAAGACTTTCATGAGACTAAAAATTCTGGTTCCCACAACTTTATTTTCCCTTATTTACAGCTACAGTTGCCGTTCTTGTTGTATATGAGCATAATATACACTTAGCAATATTTTGGGAGCTATATTCAAGAGTCTTCTAAAAACTGAGTATGTTAAAGCATCAATAATGAGTTTCCAGAATCATTCATTAAGCTGAACTGACCAGAATGCTGTAATGAGAAACTGCCTGCCAGATTATGAGTATGGCAGGCATAGGGAAAAATCACATATACCCCGATTATCAAAAATGTAGTTCTAAAAGTAGCCCACACGTGTTCTCTAGTTACACAAAGCCACTCAGAATCTAAATGATCGATGTTCCTTGATATAGATATTAAAATTTTCTTCTACTCTATAGAAATGTAATCCCAAAATAACCATTTCCCACTTGCCTCTTGTATAAAGCCTCTTTGCCTCTTGTATAAAGCCTACTACGGTAGATTGCTCCTTCCATTTTATTTACCAACCTTCTAAAAACATTTCACTTTTCAACTAAAAAATATTTTTATCATCAAATGACAGCCTAGGAGTAATGACTTCGTCAGCAAGATATCACATAGTTAAACTCTTTAAAAACCCTAAGTAACATGTTGCCTGATATAATTTAGTGTTCTTCTGGTTCTCTAGATCAGGCACAAAAGAAAAGAATAAACGCAATTTAACCTTGTCACAATTCGCCATTCAATCCCAAACATAAAGAGACATTCTAATCTAGTGCAATCTTCACTGCCCTGGGTGTTTGTTATAAAATAACCTTTCCTTTCAACATGGCATTGAAGGAAAACTACAGTGTTACAAACAAGAAAGTCACCACTTCCATTAATGGAAGTCAAAAGTTTGTTTTTTTTTTTTTTTAATAGCATAGCATCTTAAATGATGGCTTTCTTCCTAAAAGCAGAGCCAGAGTTCTTGTGGAAGACAGTGCCCTCGAGATTAACATAGCAGGCTTCAGACTGTTACGCTAAAGAAACGTTTACCCACAAGGTTGGCCCTCGGCTCACATCTGAGAACCTGAATGGTAAACAGTTCCCTGTGCCTATTATTCACTGTGGTTCATGCTGAACACCTGCTTGTTTTCTTCCTGGGAGTCTGGAATTTTGATGCACGCTGTGAAGAGGGTGTGGGTGCCCTACATATGGGTGCCCCAGTAAAACGTGGGGCACTGAGCTCCCCTGGTGACAATGCCTAACACGAATGGTCACAATTTGATTAAGCACATCTTTTGTGACTCCACTGGGAGACAACTCTTGGAACTCATGACTGGCCTTCTCCAGACTTTGTCCCCATGTGCCTTTTCCTTTGCTTATCTTGCTTCGTATCCTTTGCTTTAATAAATCACAGCCATGCCTAGTACCAAAAAGGCAAAAAAAAACAAGCGTTGGTGAGGGTGTGGAGAAAAGGGAGCCCTCCTGCACTGTTGGTGGGAATGTAAACTGGGGCAGTTTCTGTGGAAAACAGTATAGAAGCTCCCCAAAGAATTAAAACGAATTACTATGTAATCCAGCACTTCCACCGCAAGGTGTGCACCCAAAGAAAACAAAAACACTAATTTCAAAAGAGGTATGCACCCCTGTTAATTGCAACATTGTTCACAATAGCCAAGGTTATGAAAGCAAGTTGTTTATGGATGGAGGAATGGATTTTTAAAATGGGGCATATTTATACAATAGAACGTTACTCGGCCATAAAAACAAATGAAGTCTTGCCACGTGCCACAACATGGATGGACACAGAGGGGATCACGCCACGTGAAATAAGTCAAAGACAAATATCATATGATTTCACTTATGTATGGAATCTATAAAACAAATGAACAAAACAAAAAGAATCATACATAAAGAGAAGAAACTGGGGGTTGCCAGAGGGGACGGGGTAGGGAGATGTGCAGAACGGGTTAAGGGGATTAGAGCCACGAACTTATCTAGTTATAAAATAACTCATGGGGCAGAAAACTGCAGCACAGGGAACACAGTCAATAGTAGCATCACAACTCCGTGGCCGACGGTAACCACACTTATCGTGGTGAGCTCCGCTGAGGAGAGAACTGTCGAACCGCTACATTGTGCACCGCAACGAATGTAACATTGTGTGTCGACCACGCTGCAATGAAAGAATCACAGCCATTGAGTACGACTACAGGACAAGTCCTGTGAGTCAGTCCTCCTAGTGAGCCACCAAACTTTGGGGTGGTCGTGGAAACCCCCAGAACAACGAGGTAGAGAGATGCTTCCTCAATTCGGATGTTTGGATAAGCCTCTATCTTATCATGCTCCTGTACGCATCTAGACCCAGAGAGATCGATCTTGTTCCTGGTCTGGGTGCTGCTCCTTCACAGCCACCTGGAATGTGCTAAAGAAAGAATAAGCCTCTACCAGGGCTCTCTGGCAGGTAGCCCCAAAAAGCAAGGACACGGATGGAGCAGGAGAGGCAGTACTGAAGATAGCTTAGGTGGGTACTGTTGCCCACTTACGTAGAATGAAGTCGAATGTGGAAAGGAAAATTAACAGCAGAGAACTTCCTCAGCATGTGAACTTGATCCTCACTTTGCTTTGAGAAAACTCCCTCCTTTCAACTAGAGGACTATGGCATAGTGTTTAGAAAGGAATGTGCATTCTGGGGTCAAAATGCCTGTTTAGACCCCGCTTCAAGCATTTCTTTGCTGCTTACACTTGGGCAAGTTGTGTAATCTCTTTGTGCTTCCATTATCTGTAAAGTGTGTCTAAGAGTTCTGATCTAATAACGTTTGCTGCAAGGATAAATGAGTTTACAATCGCAAGTACCCATAAAATGGTTGGCATACTGGAAGCACTTTAAAATCACTGTTGTCTTTACTATTATTTTGAAAGTCAGGTTGATTATTTTTTCCCATCAACTTTCAAAAGTAGAGGAAACCTGAAACAAGATTATAAATGGCGGAATACGTTTTAGTCTAGCTGGAATCCAACATGCATTAGGTGTTGGGAGGTCAAGGGTAAATGGTCTGTGGTCAAACTCATTTGAGAAGCAGGGAGGCAAACAGAATTAGATTTTTGGCAGACTTCCTTAAAATGATATTGCCTGTGATTTCCAAAAAGGGGCACGCAGAATGCCGAATTTCAAAGGTCCACTTGCTCACAGCCATCTTTTCTGTCCGCATGCTGTGTGGTCCCAGTAGAGGGCTCTTCTTCTGAAAGAAGAACGACAGGCCTGCTCCACATGAACTGTGGTGAGAAGAGGTACCTACTCGGGACACCAGATGTCAGTTTGCAGAAGATCACGTGTTAACAGAGATCGAGGAGGAAAGTTATGATAAAATTATTTATATCAAGCTCAGCAAGACAAGTAGGAAGGAGGGAGTCCCAGCAGACACAGGCAGGGAGCCAAGAAGGGGAAGGACTGAGGAGCAGGGGCGTCCCGTGCACCACGAATGGAGGGAGACGGAGTCACAGAGGCCCCGGGGGACACAGGAAGGTAAGGGCAGCAGGCAGGTAGGCTGAGGTCATTTGTGAGGCACTTAGAAGTTCTTAAAAATGTAAAGATCATCCACTATAAATGTCTTAAGTATGTCAAACAAATCCAAACAAAACAGGCTTTGAGAAATGTAGACAATTTAAAACAAAGTCAATCTGAAGGGACTATGATTGAGGAAAGCATTGAGAAGTATATTGGACAGAGTTTCACGTAATGTCCCCTGCCTGTCTCATCGTTCCTGCGGTGAAATGCTAATAAGGAGGAGCTAACCTGTTTTAAGAATATAAAGTGAAGAACCTATTACTCAGTTGTCAATGGAAACTGCCTCTGATTCCCTTAACAAAGCCTTTATCCCTCAACATATGTTAATTAACCTTCAGGCGGGAGCCTAAGAATTTACTATACTCAGAGTTTTTCTGTTATTTTTTAAAGAAATATACCAATCGGTGGAGTTAAGCTTTATATGTTTATGTGGTCTCCTCTCTCTGGTAAATTGCAGACAGTTACCATTTCCAACAGTCCATTCTGCCATCTCTGCATCAACTTCACCGCATCTAACAGTTGTTGGCATGCGGCTGGGCAGAGGTGGCAGAGCTACGAGGAGAAAATAGTGAGATTTATGAAATTACACAGATCAGTAAAAATGTGGTTGTTTTGTTTTTTAAATGTTTACTTACTTGAGAGAGAAAAAGAGAGAGAGCATGGGAGGGGCAGAGAGAGAGAGAGGAGAGTGAGAATTCCAAGCAGCCTCCACGCTATGAAGCTCCTGACTTAGGGCTCGAACTCACTCTCTGTGAGATCATGACAGGAGCTGACATCAAGAGACAGACGCCTACCCGACTGAGCTACTCAGACACTCCAGTAAAGACGTTTTTAACTGGAGATTAAAAACATCTGTGGAGATTCTGTGACCTTTCAACTGAACCCAAGCAATTATCAGCCTGAAAAGGATATTTTCAGTAATTTTTATTCTGATTTATTATATCTAGGTTCATAAATTGTACACTTCCAGAAATAAATGGATTGGTATCTTTTTAAAGGCAGTATTACTGAGAATAATTATTTTTAAAAAAGCTCTTGTGTAACCAATTCTAGAAAGTGAAACAAAATACGACCTTATATTAAAATAGTTCTTTAGCCCCTTTAGAATACTGCCGCACGGATAGCATCATAATCATCATCACAAGCGTATGAGAAAGCCAAGGCGGACTGACTTCCACATGCCTAAGACTTCCATGTGTGTAACCTAACAACTCAAAACATAATTTGCATAGTTAGTTCAAGAAAACATAATGACTTTATTATTTGTAAAAATCTAAAACCTAAACCTGCACCCTACTCATGGCCAAGACCCCGTGGTGCCCCTGCCTGCGTTCTTCCACACTCAGCGGTACCTGCCAGGCCCACTGCTTCGGAACCAGTGCCCTCATCTTAAATGGGATGAATGCACAGGCATGTCTTGCTTCCCAGCGGCAGTCCACTTATGAAAAACCAGACATCCTATTCAAAGGCCAATGAGAAGTCAGTTTCTTATTCTGACTGCGAAATCCAAATCCCTGGTCCTCAAAAACATAACAGAAACATTTGAGGTAACAGCCATTAAGACAAGGCAAAATGGTAAGCAATTTTCTATTGTATAACATTTCTAATATATTTATCAAATGGAGCACAAGTTTAACAAGTTTAGACAAACTACCCTTGTCTTTCAAGAGTCAGTCATCAGAAGTTTGGGCATGTCCATGCTGGTGTTAGAGGACCACAGGAAAACATCAAGAACACGTATTTAGGGGCGCCTGGGTGGTTCAGTCGCTTAGGCATATGGCTTTGGCTGAGTCATGATCTCATAGCTTGTGGGTTCAAGTCCCGTGTCAGGCTCTGTGCTGATGGCATGGAGCTTGCTTGGGATTCATTCATTCATTCATATTCATTCTCTCTCTCTCTCTCTCTCTCTCTCTCTCCCCCCACCCCTCCTCTCCCTCTCTTCTCTGTCCCTACCTGTGCTGTCTCTGTCTCCCTATAAATAAATTAATAAACATTTTAAAAAATGACTTAATACAAGATATTCTTCAATAATTCATTTATTTGCCTTAAAAAGCTTATCTTTCCCAATTTTGAGAAAGATATAATGAAATCCAAGGAGACAACAATATGTCTGTCTGGATCTCTAGGTCTCCTCCTAAATTTACAGTGCTGGTAAATTCAGAAGAGTCTAGAATAATAGCCTGGTAGCCGAGAGTAATCTTGTTATGCCTGTAATAAAAAACTGGTGGTTTCGCATCAACTCAACCTTCCTGTCCATCTCACCTCATCGCATACAGGGCTCGCTGTATCTTTTCAATCAAGTTTTGCTTTTGTAACTGTGGCTGTACGAAGGCCTTTGGCCCGCACCACGGCGCACAGTTCTGATCACTGTTTGGTGCCATATTGTGATTTTTCAGGACTTGGAAGGATTAACAGAGAAGATAAAATCAGAACGTGGATCTAGTGTCCGATTCCAGACTTAGAACCACACCGTCTGAAACATGGCTTCTGTTTCTAGCACCACTTTCCGGAATGCCAAAATACTCATTTGTAGCACAAAGGGAAACATCATATACTTACAGGCTACCCATGCCCTTGCTAATTTTCTATTACCAAAGAGATTTGGTTCTTCAATGTTCTATCTTGGTTCAATCTTATGTCCTGTTAGGGGCTTTTATGTAACTTAGTAATTTATCAGTTTGTTTAGTCATTCTAGGTCTGGCCCAACTACTGCCACCTCAGAGTTGAGGGTAGGAGTGACATGACAGAAATGTGAATATACTGACTGTTACCACTTGGATGGTGAAGCTGGCATTTTTCCCAATGGATATTAAATACCTTGTGCAACCTACCTGCCCAACAGGCCAAAGATACAGCGTGCTGAAAACCCTCCGTAGTAGCTCAGTGCCAGTTTTTTGTAGAAAACATGCATACTGGCCCAAGAGCTGTCTCTGACTAGTTCTGCCATTTTCTTTTGAGTCATTTAAATATTATGGGCCTGTTTTTTTTCCAGCAGGAAACTGGGCTACATAACACTGTTTAATTTTTTATTGTATTTTAAATTATTGTGCAGTTTTATTATTATGTTTGCCATGTATTTTCTTCTATCCTACACACCTACATATCTGGAAAACCCTTGTCATTCTGTGACTTTTTAAGGCATTTAAAATACAGCAACTAGTTCCTTAATCTCCTGAATATGAAGGAAACACCCTTGAAAATCCCTCTTCCTACATCTAGTTAGGACCCCACAGACTACATGTCAATCAAAGCACATCAGGAGTTACAGGAGATAACTACTTCTTCAAAAGTTCTCAAGAAACTAAAGTAAATGTGAGCGTGACTGGCTGGATAATTAAGAAAGCTGAAATAGGTGATTCGAGTCTTCAGACAAGGCACACCGACTGAGTCAGAAAGTAATAAATAAACAAATAAAAAACAAAGGGGAAAAAATCTATAAAAGACATTCCTCATTTTGAGCTAATATTCATGAGCCACATAGGAAAGAACTGAGCCAAACAGGCAAAAGGAGAAACACACAGATTTTCAGCTCTATCTGAAAAGAAAAGCTTTAAGGACTAAACTAAGATGAGCATAGCATATGCATTCCTGTGGGCCATATGGAATTAAGTGACGGACCAGAGCTTGCCCCCTACTTGTCTAAATCCCAAAGGAATAGATAATTAAGGACTATGAACATAAAGACTAGTGTTTGGGTTGTTGAAAGTAACTTTGCTTGAAGCAGGTTATGCATGTAAAGAATCAAAGAGAATTCTAAAAGGCTATGTTTTCGTCTTCCTTCTTACATATTACTAATTAATGGCCAAGAATGTATTATGAGATCATGAAAACAACTTTCTCACTGCCTAACACGCAGGCTTTATCAGAACAAAGTCAGTCCGGTGGTGTGGTAACCAGCCTCCGAGATGGCTACCAAGGATTCCTTCCACCTGGTATCCACAAGCTTGTGGAGTCTGAGCCCACATTGTACCACAGGTGGTCTGCACCTGGCAGAAGAGGTGGTAAGATGGTGAAGCACTGCTGAAGTCCAGTCAGACTTCTATCCTGGGCAGGCTGTCTTGCATGTATTTTCTTCCCCTCTCCCTGCCATGTCGTGAGCAGCTCCATGGCAAAGAACTGATGCCTTCAATCAATAACCAGAAATAATAGCCAGTGAGACCAATCGACAACCACATGAACAATCCTGAAAGAGACTTCTGTAGCCCCAGTGGAGCCCTGAGATGACTGCAAACCCTAACTACATTATAATCTCATGAGAAACCTTGAGCCAGAAGCACCAAGTTAATTGACTTCCATATTCCTTACCTGGAGACACTGTGTGAGATGAAAACTGCTGTTCTAAGCTGCTCAATTTTAGGGTAATTTATTCCACAACAACAGACAACTACTAAAGATGGCAAGATCTGGGACAGAAAATAGTTTAAAAGCTGACAAATCAAATACTTCATATTTTAGGTTATCAGAAGTAATGCAGGCAAAGCAATTTCAAGTTTTACATAATCATGTAAACCTCGGTCCTTTGACAAGTCAAAGACCTATCTACTGGGGAGGAAATTGTGTGAATAAAGTTGGCTACAAAACGGACTTTATAATTTTAACAAACCTTTAGTATTCTAAATTTTTCTTTACTCTCTCTGCTAGAGCTACACACAAGTTTCAGCTTCACTGAAAATCCAGATCAGGTGGGGGGGTGGGGAGTATTTTAAAGAAGAAATAATCTTCTTTCATTTGTAAAAGAGCAGCTTCAATTCTGCTTCAATTGGAAATAATGGCTTATAGGAATTGTGTGAGATGCTGCATTAACCTGTTATTAGCATCATTATTAAAACTGTAGCTAAACACTCACCATGTGCTGTACAGGGCACATTAGCAACATAAAAAGCATCGCTGCTACCCTCTGGAAACAGATCAGAAGTGGGTTCCCGTGGACACTTGAAAAAACTCAGTTGTACCAAACCAGTTTGTTAACAATGCAATGATGGAATTAGAAAATGAGCTAGTCTCACTTTAAAAATGAAATCTTAACAAATGTAAAGTAGCTTTGAAGTGAAAAAAAAATTGAAGTAGGAAATGTAAGAGAAATTCATCAAATAGTAGTAACTCAAAACTTTCCTTTATCCTTGACTGTGTTTAGAAATTAAGACGCTGGCTTCTCCTTATTTCCTGTTGTTTCCCCCATCCCATCCGGGATAGGCATCGTCAGATGGACATTTCCAGTTTTGGCAAGCCAGCAGCATTTCAGAGAAGGCGAGGAAAGTCACATCTGGCCAGATCTTCAACGTTTTCTAAGTCGGCTTGTCCCTGCCTCTCCTGCTGTTCCTTCTGCTTCCGAAAATATGATTAATATCTACAAATTTATAAAACTCTGCAATGTAAGCAAGGCTGAGGGGCTTTCCATACCAATGAGGTTGAGGTATGGAGTTAATGAGAAGTGAGAACGGGGAATGAATAGAAAGATGCCAATGTTAAAGTAATTGAGCATGAATATCAAACACTGACTTGGGAACAGTCCTCATTTGCTGATGGAGAGTCTGATCAGCTGGTGGGCAGAGAGAACACGCACAGATCTGCATTTGCAGTCGGCCCCAGAAACTCCCGAGCAGGAGGGCCAGTGCGTTATAACCTTGCTATCTTTGTTTCCCCACCTGCAATCAGGTTTTCTCTTTTTTTCTTTTCTCTTTTTTCCCCTTCTTTCCGTTCCTCCCTCCCTCTCTCTTTCCTTCCTATGAAAGGTTTCCCCCCATTCTTCTTTCTGAGTTTATCTCATCCTTCCTCAAGCCTTATAAAGAATTTAAATTTTTGTGTCAGTAACTGCTTTCTTTTACAAATATGCATGACTTGGTAATTGCCAGTTCAGAATAACACAGATGATGGTGTGTGTGGCAAGAATTGCTAAGGCTATAACTTTTATTTTAAAAACTCTACATTGTCCTCTAAAACCAATGAAAGCTCAAAATATCAATTACTGTATTATACTCCTATCTGTCTTCTTTTATTCTCAATTAGATCATTTATAAGTTCCTGATAAATGGCAAGGATCTCTGGAATATCTGCACAATAGGAGTGATAACATAAACACCTTAATAAGCTGTAGGTCATTATTAATATCAAGTTGTAATGAATAGTTTTCTTCAAAACAGAGCAATAATAGTTTCAAGAAAACTAAATATTACAGGAAAAAACTATGGTTCTCAAAATACGGGAGCATGTAATTATGCATTGTTACGAAAACCCATCTTACAAAGAAGTTTTTATTAGTTTACAATGGGAAAAAAAATGGACAAAGCTTAAATATAAATCAACTGGGAACTGGTTAAATTAAATATAGTGTACTCATTAAAGGATATTAAGATTGATTTGTGAAAAATATTATTAACTAATGAGGTTGTAGGCAAGAATATTAAATGAGCCTATTATTAAATGACTCCATAAACAATAAGCTCATTTAAAATATACATGTTTAAAGGACTAAGTATTAATGATCACCTGATTTTGGTAATTTCTAAAACTATGTTTCCACTTGTCATTTCCTAAATTTCTATTTGAATGTGCATTACAGTTGCTATACTTTTTTTAAAATAACCAAAGGGTTTGTAAACCCCTATGCATATGCCAACAATATCAGAAAAAAACACAGAAAAAGCAATCATACGAGATCTTAAATGTAGAAGTGTTTAGAGTTTACCTTAACCGCATAATATTCTTTAACTTCAGGTCTAATAGAATCAAAGTCTCCACTGATGAATTCAGGCAAAAAGCTGAAAGAAAGAGTTCCAAGTAAGTCAACTAATTAAAACTCCTTATTTGTTAGCCTTGAAAAACTATGCCAATAGGATGTCTTATGTTCTTGGTTTCTAGATCGTATGATTATGAGTAACTCAACATAATTCATCAACTTAGTCACACTGTCAGCCAAGATTTATCCTGCTTTAAAAAGCAAATAGAGATTAAAGAAGATTATTGGTTTAAAAAACTCCCAATTCAAAAACCCTAACATCAAGACTCATAATCTTTATATATTACTTTCTATATATATACAAACCGTTACATTATTATGCCCTCACACAAGTTCAGAACATCAATAAATTTAAACAGATGAAAAGAAGGATTGGGCATTTCCTGTAGAGTAGGAATCAGTTCGAAGACATTTTCCAAATACCCTATTGACATATTTCTAGAAACAAGAGGCTTCTAGACAAGTTTCTATGCAAGTCACAGTCACTAGACAGAGGGAGAGAATTCCCCAAAGTGGAAATTTCTAATTATATCATAATTATCTTATTTCTCTTCTCTACCATTTATACTTTTCCAGAACTCATCCAGAAAGCCTACCTTACTCTACATACACAAGCCATCCTTAACCATTTTTACATAAAACATTTGCATGACCTGGTAGAATTTCTTCCCATTTAAAACACCTAAGTGTGGAAAAATTAAGTATCCTTGGATTTCTCAGTGCTCCAACAAAAAGACCTACCTCCTGAGTCTCTAAAGTAATATATAATGGAAAGTAGGGAATGTTTACTTTTATCCTCCAGAAATATCCTTCGTTTCACACACCATGAAATAGATAAATGTCTAATTGTTCTGATCCAAAAGAATAATAAAAGTTCTATGGGTCTTTTCAAGAGGGTCACGTTGCCACATAATGGACTAGCTCTCTTGCTAAATGGAGACTGAAGTTTTATTTCGCTAAGTATTATATGTCAAAAGAGGTGATGCCCCAGGACTTGGAGACATACCGGGGTCATAAAAGCCAAGACACACAGGCTCCGAGAGAGATCTTACTGACATACCAATGGGGTGGGGCTAAGGATTCCGGGTCATCAAATTTCCACAGGGACTCTTGCAAGAGGGAGAAATAAGCTGTTACAACCCATTTAATAAAGTTTGGGGGGTAAATCATACTCCCTCCTCTTTCCCCTCTGTGGTGTGCGGCTATGAGCACAGGACAGCAGACCCGGCGGTCACTGCAGGGCCAGCCTGGAAGGACTGGAGCAATGGGGACAGAGATAATAAGAAACTGGACTCAGAACACCTTGTGTGTGCACTCAGGATAAAATTAATAAAGATGAGGGGCGCCTGGTGGCTCAGTGGGTTAAGCATCAGACTTCAGATGAGGCCATGATCTTGCAGTTTGTGGTTTGAGCCCCACATTGGACTCTGTGCAAACAGCTCAGGGATTCTGTGTCTCTCCCTCTTTCTCTGCCCCTCCCCTGCTTGTGTTCTCTCTCAAAAATACATACACACTGAAAAAATTAAAAATTAATAAAGATGAGCATGAAAAACCCAATACTAACCTTGTTCTTTCAAACAATTTTTTTCAAGGTTTTAACTTAATTGGAATTACTTCTTAGGTCTAACCTAATCTTATTCTTCTGTGTTACACCAACTCTTCCTGGAGTTATAGGTCCTCCTAGAACAAGCAGTAAGTTCCACCACACTGGTCTGTACTGTATACAGTGCTGAGCTTTGTTTCCTTTCTGTTCTTGTTATCCAACAATGGTTAACTACTAATATTTTTGGTATTTAATAAAACTGTTATGTTAATTGATTTCAGCAATATTCACTGAACATGAAGCATATATAAAAGACAATAGTTTATTTCAGAATAAGGCAGAATTGGAAAGTACCTAAGTTTCCAGTCACTTGCCTGGTTTCAATATTTTTCTGTAACCCGCCGCCTCAAAACATCTCTACCACCATATCCATTTACATTCAACTTCATTTTATACATATTTAAGTAAATACGTTTTACCCTACCCATATGAAGACCAAAAATATTCCATTACCTCTTTCTTCATTGTTTTTCCTGTTGCAAAAATTCCGTTTTTTAAAGTTCCTTTAAAAAATGCCTCCATTGACAAACATTCAAGACCCATACATCAAAACTCAGAGATCACAGAATATTATTAGTGCTTGCTAAGTTCTGAATGTTTGTGTACCTATAAAATGTTTATGTTGAAATCTTAACCCCTCATAGGTGGTGAGGCCTTTAGGAGGTGATTAGGTCAGAAGGGTGGCAGCCCTTGTAAAAGTCTTGTCCCTTCCACCATACGAGGACACAGTGAGAAGACAGCCATCTATGAAAGAGGGAGTAGGGCTCATCAAACGCTGAACCTTGATCTTGACTTCCTAGCCTCCAAACCTGTGAGAAACACTGCTGTTCACAAGCCACCCAGTCTACAGTACTCTTTAGAGGAGCCAGCGAGGACTGAGGCACTGCCAGCAAGGGGAAAAGGAACCATTCCTCCACTATCCTCATCATCCTTTGCAAGGAACCGAGATCCAAGAAGTCAAGTGAATTCTGTGGGTACGGCTAGTGCCCAATCTACTTCACCATGTAGCAAAGCCATTGAAACTTAGACTCTGGTTCTGAGCAGTATGAAATCAACTTCCTCGTAAGACTGACATATTGCTCTACAGATTGTAGTCCCTCAGATATCCAGGATCAATTTGCCAGTTTCCAAATATCATATTGATTTTGACAATAAATAAAAATGAGAAATAAAAACTGATACACACAGGCAGCTGAGTCTCTGTCCCCTTAGGATAAAGAATTTTAAAGAGAATTAGATCTCTTTTTATCGTACACGATGAATCATGAAGGAAGCCAATCATATAGATTTACTTATATTTTCATATAAAATATTAACAGGAAAACAAACATATTGATAAAGGATAACTAACTTCGATTATCTTTTAATATAATTTTCTCTACTACAACATGCATGCTTTAAAAATGAGCAAGGGTTCTTCTTCCTAAGAAGGCTCACGCCAGAAGTACACTGGGTGCGCATGCTGAGATGTCCGTGAAAACTGTAAACTTTCCTCATGATACCCTAGGTTTTGAATCTTCCTGAAATGTGCTTCTGGACAGAAGCAACTAAAAGCCCATCTCACATTTCTGAGGCACCGGTTGCCATGGTGCTTTGGCATTCTGAGGAGACACTTACTGGGGGTGACACTTCACAGATGTAGAGGCATGATGTTATGATATAAAAGACAGTTTGCATGGGAAGATTATTTTCAAAACTCTCTAGGGACTGACTGCTCACAGCAACTGACGAAGGGTATATGGAATTCTGTCTCCACTGACCACACCTCTGTGCACCTCATCCTGGTAGCCCCACTCTGCCACTGGCCGGTGGTACTAAAAAGTGTTCCGAACACTCCATACATGGTACAGACTCCTTTGATTTTTACCTTTAACTCTTATCGCAGTTGGCCACTCACTAATGACAAAATACGGAGTTCACAGGAGCGGAGATAAATTAACGAGCTAAAGATCCATTACATGTAACAATCAACAGAGAGGCTGATATATTCAGAAAATATGCCTAAACATGATGTGTTAGCACCAGGTCCACAGATGCTGGCAAGAATAGAAGACAGAGGAGAAGGCGGTGGGGCTGGGAGAGAGGAAAAGCAAACAGAGCGGAGCAGAATGGGGTGAGATAGTAGGAAAAGGGGGAGCTGGGGAGGCAGGGGAAGACGAGTGAAAAAGCAGGAGGAAAGAAAACACTTACTACAAACTTCCTATTATGCCTGGCCCACTACTTCCCAGCTGGTCCCAATTATTGAGCTTGTCTGAGCTTCATTTCTTCACACGTAAAATGAGGCAACTTTAGAGCGGTTGTGGAGATTATGAGTTAATCCATATAAGGCACTTAGAAAATGCCTGGCATACAATAAGCACGATTTTAAGCTTTCAGCTAAAATAAAAGTTATTACTGGAGAGTCTAAGTAACGAGTGTGAGGTTATAAGGCTAATAAGAGCTAGAGCCAAAATTCAAACCCAGGCAGTCCAATCTTTGATCCTGGACAGCGAGGTCTGAGCCTTCCACACAGGCACATTTATGAAACGGAACAAGACTTCGTCATGGAGAAAGTTCTCGGCACAACCACATCAGTCCCCTGCGGCTTTGATTCATCAGCATTAATGTGGTCGACCTGTGCACTTTAGAAATGGATCGCTGAAGCAGGGGGAGCAATTTGTACTGGTTGCTAAGGAAGGATGAGATTTTGATTGAAGGAATGTGTTATACGAATGTTTGAGAACATTGTTGGAAAAGTATGGCTATAGAAACAAGGGCAAAAATGGTACTCCATCTACAGAAAGGAGGAATCCGTCATTCAAAGGTCTGCGCTAACATTCTCTTCAGAACTGCGTAACTTAATAAGGGAAGGGGGGGGCAAAAAAAGGGTGATCCAAAACATAATAAGGAAGAACTGTGTATCTAGAAGTAATTAGTTCAATGGTCTTCATAAATAAGTCTCTAACTGTAATAAAGACGTCAAGATATATTTAAATAGTTGTATAATTCTGGAAAAAAGACATATTCTGAGGAAACAGAAAACATACAATGACAAATCCCATTAGATTGTATAAAAATGTACCAATGTGCTTATAAAAAAGTATAAGAGGCTTGAAATGTAATATTCTTATATATGCAAAATATACAATGTGTAAAGGTTGCTATCCATAATATCAAAATAGGACTCCAGGGGCACCTGGATGGCTCAGTCAGTTAGGCGGCCAACTTCAGCTCAGGTCATGATCTTGAGGTCTGTGGGTTTGAGCCCTGTGTCAGGCTCTGCGCTGACAGCTCAGAGTCTGGAGCCTGCTTTGGAGCCTATGTCTCCCTATCTCTCTGCATCTCCCCCCCTCCCCCTACCTTGTGCTCTTTCTCTTGCAAAAGTGAATAAACATTTAAAAAAATTAAAAACAGTACTCCAATGTGGTAAAGAAAACAAATTCAATAGAAAAATTGTCAGAGGCTATTCACACAAGGAAAAGTCACACAAGAAATACAAACAGCATTAAGTATACAAAAACACAGTAACTGTAACTACTTATCAAGGAAATAAATATTAACCCAATACTAGGATACTGACTCACACAAGAACCTGTCAAAAATTAGGAAGCACAAGTGTCGCCAGGCTGAATGAAAGCACACTCACAGACTACCGAAATCACAGCTCACAGACCAGGACCCCACTAGACAATCTATCCTACGAAATATACTACATAAGATACCTGCACAATAATTACAAGGAGAAAAAAACTAAATGTTTAGTAATATAGGGAAGGTCAAATAGAAGATAATGTACCCTAACTGGGGAACTGGGCGGCTTGATGATTAGTTGACTTCATCTTAGAGTTGACAACTATCCCAAAGGGAACGTCTACTCTATGTTATTAAGTTTTAAAAACAAAAAAGTTCTATAAAACTTGTCTTACCTTGTTTGTGATTTTTAAAGAAATGTTTTTACAGATAAGCTGCTCATGGCTATTATATATAAGTTGATAAATTTAGAGATAAGGACACACCCATAAAAGCTATGACCACAATCTATGTTATCAATATACCAATCACCTCCAAAGTTTCCTATTAATTTTTTAAAAACACAGTTAATACAAGATCATGAGCATTTTTTCATTTTCAGTGTTTTAGTCTTTCACTTCCTTGGTTAAGTTTATTCCTAAGTATTATATTCTTTTCGATGATTTTATAAGTGGGATTCCTTTTCAGATAATGTGTTGTTTATGCATAGAAATGCCCCTGAGTTTTGTGCATTGATTTTGTAATTTTGCTGAATTCATTTTTTGTTCCAACAGATTCCTTTTGTTATTTTATTGTGTGTGTAGTCAGAGTTTTGGAAATTTTAGATCATGACATTTGCAAGTAGAGCTAATTTTACTTCTTCCTCTATGATTTGGATGCCTTTCATTTCTTTTTCTTGCAGAATTGCTCTTGCTAGGACATCTAGTACTATGTTGAGTATTAGAGGTGAGAGGTGAGAATCCTTGCCTTTTTCCAGATATTAAAGAAAAGTTTTCAGTTTTTCACCAATGAGTATAATGGTAGCTGTAGGCTTTCCACATATAGACTTTATCATGTTGTAATAATTTGAGAGTTTTTAATCACAAAAAGAATTTGAATTTTATCAAATGTTTCTCCTATATCTACTGAGATGATAATGTGATTTTTGTCCTTCATTCTGTTAATGTGGAGTAACTTGCTGATATGTCGAACTATCCTTGCATAGCGAGAATAAATCCCACTTGGTCATGGGTGTGATTCTTGTAACGTGCTCTTGAAATTTGGTTCGCTATTCTGTTAAGGATTTTTGTATACATGTTCAACAGGGAGATTGTTCCATAGTTTTCTTTGGGGATCTCTGGCTTTATAATACCAGGGTAATGCTGGCTTGGTTTAAAAAAAAAAAAAAAAAAAGGAAGTATCCCTTCTACTCTGTATTCTGGGAGAGTTTAAGAAGTATTGGTATAAATTTTTCTTTAAAAAAATAGGGGTGCCTGGGTGGCTCAGTCAGTTGGGCATCTGACTTTGGCTCAGGTCATGGTCTCACAGTTCGTGGATTCAAGTTCCGCACTGGGCTCTGTGCTGACAGCTCAGAGCCTGAAGCCTGCTTTTGACTCAGTGTCTCCCTCCCTCTGCCCACCCCTGCTCATGCTCTGGCTCTCTCAGTCTCTCAAAAATAAGCATACAGTAAAAAATAAACAAATGAAAGAATAAATAATAAATAGAAAAATTCACCTGTGATGCCATCTGTTCTGGGCTTTTCCTGTTGGAAGATTTTTGATTACCAATTCAATCTTATTTGTTATTGATCTGTTCAGGCTTTCTATTTCTTCTTGACTCAGTCTTGGTATGCTTTATTGTACACTTCTAGGAATTTGTCCATTTCCTTTAGGTTGTCCAATTTGTTGGCACATTTGTTGGTTCATAATAGTCCATTACAATCTTTTTTTTATTTCCGCGACACTGGATTATAATACCTCCTTCATTTATGACTTTATTTATTTGAACCTCATCTCTTTTTTCCTCAGTTGGACTGGGTAAGAATTTTCAATTTGGTTTTTATCTTTCCAAAGAACCAATTCTTACTTTAAATGATTAAAAAAATTTTTTTTTGTTTCATTTCTTCCTGGTCTAATCTTTATTTCCTTCCTTCTATTAACTTTGGGATGAGTTTGTTCTTTTTCTAATTCTCTGAAGTGTTATGTTAAGCTGTTTGAGATTTTTTTCATATAGAAGTTTATTACTATAAACTACTCTTTTAATACAGATTTCGATGCATCCCGTAAGTTTCGGTATTGACAATGTGCTTTAAAAGAATAAAATTTAAAAGAAATGAGAATACTTAGAGACATTCATGTATTTTTGTACGAGCAGGAATGAAATCATGGTAGTGAATGAATTAAGCTGTTTGACAATGGTGATCTAAGAGGATGGGTTTTTTTTTAAGATTTTAATAAAATAACTATAGAATAACTAAATGAGGTAACTAAAACACCAGAAAAAAGCAAAAGTAACAAAAGTAATAATAAAGGAAACGTAGATAAAAACCTCTACATCACGTAGTTAAAGACACAGGAGAGAGGAATGATGGGGGGAAATAAAATAAATAAATAAAATAAAATAAAAAATAAAATTTGTTGAATTAGAGAAAAAGTCCCCCCCCCCATAAAAAGTACAAAAAGAAGAAAGACCTGAGGGCTTTTACCCTAAAAGAAAACTTTCAGAAAACATTTTTTGAATATTTCTTATATGCCAGTTTCTGTATTTCATTCATACATTTCATATTTATTAATTAGTAAGATTTATTCGATTTCCATAACAGTCTCTTTTTATTTCAGAGAAAGAGAAAGCACATGCAAACAGGGGAAAGGGAAGGGGTGGAAAGAGCGAGAATCTTAAGCAGGCTGTACGCTTCGTGTGGAGCCTGATGGGCGCTCAATCCCACAACCCTGGGATCATGACCTGAGCCAAAATCAGGACTTGGACACGTAACCAACTGAGCCACCCAGGCGCCCCTAAGTTGGCTTTTATCATCCTAATTTTCTGGTAGAGAGCCAAGTCTGAGAGATAAGAAGCAACATACATAGAAGTCACACTGACTAAAAATGTTTCCTCCTCCGCCTGCTACACTCCCTTCACAAGATGCAATCCTACTTCTTCCAAAGTCTTGGCCCTTCCTGGAAATACACTCTAGTTGTCTGTGTCAAACCAGAGCTGCATGGCAAGTACACAGCAGTGTGAGTGCTGTGCAAAGTGACTCCACACCATAGGCTATCGGTCCCTAGGCAAGCTCAACTTACACTTTTAAGGTCTGCAATTTGTTTTAATGAATAGAGAAGTGATTTTAAAAAAAGAGGCACAATTACACAATCATATGAGACTTGCTGAAAGTATATTTCATTCTAAGTAGTGAACAAACAAAAGCAGATTCAACTCTGTAACGGAATCTAATTCAGTATCAGCAATGCAAATTCTGTGGGGATATGGACAGCTATCACTGTGTATGGGAATTAACCTGCAATCACTGTACCCACTTAGAAAACCAGACAAAATATGTGCAACAATGGTATCCAGACAGTAGAAACTAGGCAGCTGAGGAAGAAAGGGAAACAAATGAGATGAGCCATATTATTGCCTCAGCTTTCTTTCTGGAGCTAGTGTCTAGCCAACAGCAGGGTGAGGGAAAACTCAGAGATCTGTGGTCTTTCCAAATAAGGGGAGCAATTTTAAGAGAAGATGAAAAGCTAGGAAATACAGGATAGAGTACCTGAAACAATGTAACTATGGGGGGGGGGTGTAGTTCTAAAAAACTGTAGAAAATTCCCTTGAGTGTTTGGCCACATACTCATGTACCCACAAATGAGAGGTCTGGGGTAGGGGGAGGACCACCAGAAACCACGGTCACAAGAACTCCCAGAAATAAAATAGAATCCATGTTCACGTCATCAAGAGCAGAGAGACACAGTAATAAACAGGATGAAGGATCTAAATAAAAGAACTAAAACTACAAAACTTTTGAAGAAAATGTAGAGGTAAAGCTTCATGATCTTGTATTTGGCAAAGAATCTTATAGATGACACCAGAAACAAGAGCTACAGAAGGAAAAATAGGCAAACCAGACTTCATCAGAATTTAAAACTTTTGTGGTTCAGAAGAAACCATCAAGAAAGTGAAAACACAGCCTGAAAAGTGGGAGAGTATATTTTTTAATTTGTAACCTTTGACCTTATAGCTTAATATCCAAGAATCTACTTTAAGTGTCAAAAATTCATGAAATTTAACTTCTAAAACTTATCTAAGTTGTACTTACTAAGGTCATAAATAATTAGGAACATGTATTTCTGACATGTAAAGAAAGACTGATAGAGAATGTAATAAAATTTGTATCTAATGACATGATACAAATTTTATTAAATTTGTTCATATGATGTTTAAAAAAACTGGTGTGATATAAAACTATATGCATAAAAATCCCTATTTTATGACGTGAACACAGCAAGAGAAATCTGTTTATAAAAATATGACATTGAAAAAGGTATGCAAAAATTTGAATAGTGACAATACAGGTGCTTCAGGTTCTTTTTATTTTTTTCTTTGGATCTTCGTGTATTCCCCAAGTTCACTATAATGAACTTGTATATTACTTCTATAAGTAGGAGGGTGGGTGAAGGCAGGGAACGATACACCTTTAAGAAAAAGGAATCAAGTTCAATCAAGAATCAAAGGGTAAACGCTAAATTGTACAGAGTTGTTCATTTGAATGAATTTCTTTTTCTACTGCTATTATTTGTAACTATTATTTCATTAAAATTGCTTGTATACAGTTTTGTTTAAAATTGAACAAAAAACCAGTTTGGTTCCGACTTGGGCTATGTGTGATTTGTCTGGTACCCACCTCCGCCTGCGTCCTAACAGGGTTCCATCGCATTAAAGCACGAGCACGCGCCGGCGCTGTGCACGAGCAGCAGCCTGTCCCCCCAGCACGGTTCCCCCAGCACGTCAGAAGTGGACACCGCAAGGGACTCACCAGGAAAGCCCCGGGAGCAGTAACGGGATCGTAAGACCACACCGCTGTGCGACACCGCTCCTGTCCCTGACTGATACAACGGGCAGGTGGCAGAAAGTGTGGTTGTTTTTCTTGTTCCTCCCACACGGAAATGCTCTCTGGTTACTAATAACCCACTAACGGACAGCCTACCAGGAACAAATTGAATACACACTAGAGGCCGCTCGTGATAAGTGAGTGAATTTTGCATGAAGTAGAAAACCTGATGAGAGCAGAGCAAAGAAAACTGCGTTCCAAGCTGCCAGCTCCAGCTGCGGTGTAAGTGCCACGCTTCACGTCAGAACACATTTTTTCTATCTATAAACCTCTCCTAATTTTTCTTGAAATAAAAGAACTAGAGAGCTGGGCAAATTTCATCTTAAAAAGATAAAAGAAGAAAAATTTAAAAAAAAATCTGTATTACTGTATTATTAAAGTAAAGCTGTGCTTTGAAGCAATGAATCCTTTTTATAGAGGACAAGTTAAAAAAAGAAATTATTCTAATTGTCACTAAAATTCAGATCAAGTAAAGTAAAACTTATGCTCTATGGTATAAATTTGTCTTGGTTACACATTCATGCAGAGGAAGATATATATATATATATATATATATATATATATATATATATATTTTTTTTTTTTTTTTTTTGGTGTTTATTTTTGAGAGAGAAATAAAGTGAGTGGGGGAAGGGCAGAAAGAGGGTGACAAAGAATCCCAAGCAGGCTCCGCATTCTGAATTATCAGCACCGAGCCTGATGCGGGGCATGAACTCATGACCCCTGAGAGCATGACCTGAGCCGAAGTCCAAGACTTAACCAGCTGAGCTACCCTGGTGCTCTGGGAAAGGAAAATATTTTTAAAAGCAAAAGAGACCTAAAAAAATATCACAAGCCCTGCAGAAAAATCATGAATCATCGGAGTGGGGTTTTAAGGTATTTACTTAGAAAAATACATATGATACCATGAGCTCAGGGAAAATACACAATCATCTGACTAAAAGCAAACTTTTCTAAGACTAAGGAAGTGTACATACACTATACACCCTTTTTTAAAAGTCTGTGAGGAATGTTATTAAATTTCTCAGAATACATGGGAGGTATATTTATCACTTATACATATGACAGGAAGAGTGAGAAATAAAAAATCTCATACCGAGGGGCATTTCATATCGCAGTGAGCTCTAAGTTACAGAGGCACCCAGGCAACGGAAGCATGCAGATTACTAACAACCTGCAGAAGATCCCAAACCACGATGACAGCATGGCAGCCCGAGAGAAGGTGCGGTGGGCAGGCATCGGGAGAGATTTTGTTTGTATCTGTATTTGCCTTTGGCTGTCCCTACTCATGTTTACCGAAGCCAACAGTGAATCCTGATGCTAGCTAGGCACAGCCCACTCCAGAAACAGACCCGGGTCAGGTGTTTCCACATGTCACCCCTCCAAACAAGGGCGTGGGCAGATTTTCCCTCTTCACCGCCTCAGGCCAGTCAATCAGTCACTCACATGCCCTTACATACAAAAAGTCAGGCCACTGGGACTTCATCAGCAGCACCCGGTGCCCAGCTCACACCTGTTCATAGAACACAAACACAACTGTGGATCTGGTTTCCAGATTCCAGCAGACTTTTCCCAAGCCCACCTTTCCAGTCCTTTCGCTTATTGTCACTTACAGTATTTTTAATTGATTTTGTTGTTGTTTACACTGGTCAGAGTTTTTCTGTTCTTTACAATCAGGAAACCCTCACTGATACAAAAAGTTCCTAACAGTTTTAACAAAAGAGCTTTTACTCCTCTTAAATAAAAGTAACTTTAAGAATTGCTTGACTGGGTCAGGAATATGCTTTCATACTTAAATCTATGAAAGCAGAAGACATTAAATTTTTATGGATGAACAGGTCTAATCTTTCTTTAATAACTGTTAAGCATATAGTGACCTAGTTACAGGGGATGAGATGGTGAAAAAGCCAGAGACAATACAATGTTTGCCCCTGGGGTGACAGGCTGGTGGGAACATGAAAACAAGCGATTCCGATGTGTTGTGGTACATGTCACGATAAAGGAAGCCCTGAGTAGAGAACATTCCAGAAGGATAACAAACGTAAGAAAGAAATCCAGCCTCCAAACACCTCACCGAGGTTCATGTACGATTTGTCATCTACTGGCCTATTTGTGGGGGAATGATTATTATTTTCAAAGAAAACTATTTAAAAGGAGTAGGACTCCTCAATTAAAAATACTTCTTTATCGGGGCACCTGGGTGGTACAGTTAAGCGGTTAAGCGTCTGACTTCAGCTCAGGTCATGATCTCATGGTTTGTGAGTTGGAGCCCCACCTCAGCACAGAGCCTGGAGCCTGCTTTGGATTCTGTGTCTCCCTCTACCTTCACCTGCTTGCACGCTCTCTCTCAAAAATAGACAAATTTTTTTTTAATGAGAACGAAAATATTTATCATCTTTTATTTGTTAAATTGGTTCCTATGGGCCAGAGTTATTTCCCAAGATAAATAAAACAACAAAGAATTTTGTCTAATTAAGCAGAAACACCCATAGATAATTTTAACATAATATGCAATGATAGTTAGGTATTGCCTAGAAAATGTTAACTTATGCCTGAATTAGGTCTATGGAAACTGGTAGTTACCAACAAAGATTTCTGGGGAAACAAACACAAGTGAACTGAGTTTTGAAAGGACTGTGTGACATTTGGAACCAGTGGGGGATTTTATACTTTAATTTTAAAAGAGTATTTTGTTATAGAATAGGGTTTGATAAGTTAATCAGATAGCATTCTATAAAAAAAAGTATCTCCATGTGATGTTAAAACTAATTCCTTGACATTTCAATGTATACTCCCATGGTTTTAAAAAATAACTGAGTAGGAAATCATTAGATGGCACCAATATTTTTTTAACATTTATTTATTTTTGAGAGAGAGAGCGTGTGGGAGAAGGGCAGAGAGACAGTGCTCCAGGCAGGCTCCGAGCTCTAGCCACAGAGCCCAAGGCAGGGCTCGAACCACAAACAGTGAGATCATGCCCAGAGCTGAAGTCAGACACTTAACCAGCTGAGCCACCCAGGTGCCCCGAGATAGGGCCAATATTTTAAAGAATCATTGCACAAGAGTGCTAATGTTCACACAAATGCTCCCTTCATGGCTCCTCCTGCCCTGGAGAGTAGGCCCCAGATGTCGGGCACCCCAACATGGTATCCAGCAGAAATGGACATAACCAAACATCCAAAGCTGAAAACAGAACTCATCGATCGAAATCCTGTGCCACCAACACCTTCTTCCCTAAAGTCCAGGCAAAACATGGCTAATCTCATTCAATGAAAGTGCTGAGTGCAATTCGAAATCATACAATTTGGAGGGTAAGTCAACATTTCAATAGTCATGATTTTTTTAAATTATAGTTCCTATCAGACTAGCCATTTACAGACTAGTTTGCAACTTAAGTTCCCTTCCCCTGACTTTCTGAAGCTCTCTTCTATTGCCTAAGTAATAAAATATCCAGAGATAAGCATATGAGACATATACACATGGAAACATACACACACCAAATGTGCATATATATATATTTATAATGATTTTTTTCTTGCAGGGATAAAACGTTCCCTGTTGTATTTTAAGTGGCCTCCTCAGCATACTCTTGATCTCTCTGGCTAGAGGCAAAATTGGAGTCTTCAAGAGATACAGTGTCAAACACCTCAGATCACAAAGCCAGGATTATAAGTAAAAGGTCAGAGCTTATCCTGGTGCAAGTGCCATTTGGATATATTCCCATAAATTTTATTAACTAGCCCTTGCTTCAACTGAATTCCAGTTGTCCCTTTTCTGTCCCCTATTAAAAGGAAGACCACAGCTGGCTCAGGCACAAATCCAGCATCCACTCAAATTTCATGTCTTCTAATGATGTGTCAACCAATAATAACTGCATCCTGTTGTTGGAGTTATTCTGCTTATTCTTGGCCTGATAATACAAAACCAAACTTTTAATAATGCGAAAACCCCACCAGAAATATCTAGGTGCATGTGTGCACACATGCAGGTATGTGGACATGCTTAAATGAGTCTGAAAAAATCAGACAGTGGAGGGCCATTCTACAACTTTTTAATAAACAGTTAACATATTTATACACATACACACATATATTATGTGATCATTCTCAAGTACTACTCCTAACTCAGCAATCTAATAATACATTGAACATAAGCCAAAAAACTTGAAAAACATGAGCTCTTAAATTGCACGGACAAGTGTGAAAACAATTTAAGTTCATTTCTTTTTATAAAGTAAACTTAAAAGAGCCATGTGTTACTCAAAACTTTTGACAGGCGATCCAGCCTTCTCAGAAAAATCATCGGAAGGTAATTTATCTCGGAAGACTCCAGCCACAGTGCAGGAAAGGAAAAGGGTTTTGTCAGGAACATACTTTATGAAATAGAATAGCCATAAAGAACAATGCCTCTGATTAAATTTAGTTGTAAACTGACTTCCTGCAGCCGCTTAAAATGATTTCACTCTGAAAATTTATTTTGACTTCATGCATGATCTGACAAACATAGCATCTTTGCATACTTATTCTGCACCCCCGTCCCCCAAAATGATTCAGAGCTATGCATGGATAGCTTTGAGATCTCTGATTTATAGCAGTTGATAACCAACAGACTATATTATGAAACTAATTCAATCAGCAATTCAAGATAAATATGCCCTCACAGTTTATTGTGTAGGGTTCTTTAATAAAAAGACTCCTATTAAAAATTTTCTTTTAAATGTGCTAATCATTTTTACTTTCCATCATTTTGATTCAAAGACCAAATAACGTTGACATGCTTACAGACTTAGTAATTTGATTGCATAAATACTTTTTAATCAAAACTTGTCAAAGCAAATGACTAAATTGCTTAAGGCTCGGCTTAAAAGAAATCAAGGTAAACCAATGATCTTTGGTTTTCCTTAACCAAGTACAAACTTGTTTCCTTTCTACATATGTTCACACATCCTGAAGGTGTGTCGTTTTAACTATCCCATGAAATGCGTGAACATTAGTTAACATAAATCCCAATCACTCAGAAAACTGTAGTCACAGGTAGACTGAAATCAACTGTCCCTATAGATTAGGGGTTATTGAGATCACAATATCTGCTCACGTCCTTGACGCCAGCTTATTCCACAACAATTTTTATATTTATTGTCTTATTCCATAGAAAACTAACAGTACTGAGCAAGCATTTGCAAGATTTTCACTAAGATATGGCAAATATAGGCATTATATATGACTCTCTGCTACTATTTATATAACTTCTAGGGTTGACATGACAACTTTGAAAATTTTGTTTGGTTCTGACTAAAAGAACATTCCTCCCAAAGAATCACTTGAAAAAAGTAGAAACAGATTCCAACTAAAAGGACAATTCTTAAAGAATCAAGTCTATCAACTACCTTGAAGGAACAAACAAGACTGTTGGTGGACCTATACAATGGAACATCGCTCAACAGTGAAATGGAACAAACTATTAATAGATACAATCACATGACCAATCTCAGAAGCATCTGATCAATGACAAAGGTCAGATACAAAGACCACAAGCTGAAGGACTCCATTTATAGGACATTCTAGAAGGCTGCAGAAGCTAGGATACAGAAGCTGGAAACTGATGCAAAGGGACATGAAGGGACTTTTGGGGATGATGGACAGATTCAGATCTTGACTGCTGGTGGATATACCTATAGACTACTTGAAAGTTTAGTGAACTGTATGCTTAAACTGGCTGGATTCTATTGTATGAAATTATGCCTGAACAAAGCTGATTAAAAACAAAAAAAGAACTAGAGAAACTAAACACCGCATTCCTTCATTCCAACAACAATACGGAAAGAGCTGGAAGTTGTACAGTGACCGCATGCAATGTACTAACCATGAAAGAACATTTACAGCTATTATCTAAATCCACATCATACACACATTCAACTATTCTGAATTCAGCATATTGCAGCTTTGAAGGGCCACTCTCCACCCGCTTCGCTTATCCAATTCTTGTATCATCAGCCCAAGTAATACACTTCCTCATCAAGATTTTGCTGGATACTCGAGAAGATCCTGATCTCTCCCTGAAAGGTCACAGATGGAGAAACTACGGTCAAGGAAGAGTAATTACGTGGCGAAAGTCTCACAGTAATGAAATCCTGACGTTACTAACTAAGGAGTCTGAGCACCCTCTCACTTCACAGAGCCCAACTGGGAAATCCTGCTATTGCAGTGAATGGACAGAGGGGACAAAACTGTTACAAGTTATTCCTATGGAAACAAACAGGTCATTGCTTCCTTCAAGAGGGCACCTGATACTTGCTGCCAGGTGCCTGGTTTAATGATAATGACAATAGATTTTGAGGATAATCTGTAACACCTAGAACCCCATATTATTCAGTTACCTACATCCTATTCTGAAGTTGGCCTAGCCAGGGCACAGTAAGCTTCAGAGTCATGTCAGCTTTATTCCCACTTGATTGCTCTGAAAAGTGGTACTGATCTGCTGATAAGAAAGCTGCGAGAATATATAAAGCTAGGAAGTCTGAAATTCTACTGGTGAGAAAATTAATGGTCTGATGGGATGAAGCAATCAAGAACGAGCCCCCCCTTTTCCATGGAGCCCCACAAGTTCCCCCTCAACCCACATCATTAACAACGGTTTACATGAAGGGTCATCTGTGTGACTTCAGGGAATTTTTACTGGATGCTCATCTTTTAAATTCAACAGAAAGCAGTTCTTAAACATCTGAGCTAAACTAGAATAATGTTCATATGATCATCTGTAGGGTTTCCCATTCAGGATGTTGTATTCATCAACTATTCTGAGAAAACTAACTAAAAAACAATAGCACCATCCCCCATTTCAAATCCCTGCAAACTAATGATACCAAATCCACAGCTATTTCTCAGACTAGTATGCAGATGAGTTTCAGAGTCTCTATGTCCTTTAAAATCACAATTAAAAGAAATGATCACATTTAACATTATATTCATATTCTTGTTGCTCTCAAAATACCAATGAATTCAAAGGCAAGGATCTTCATTCATGATAAAAGACTTATCTAGACAGTGACTGGAATGCAATGTAAATATAGAATTTTCTGAAATAAGTGGGATGTATTCTACATGTGATTTCAGACAAAACATGCCTAATCTTCCTAGATAGAAGGCACTCTGGTTTATACATGCTAATAAATAACTATCCAAAGTTTCTTCTGTAGCCCAGGCAGTAAGGAGAGAGGCAGAGGGAGAAAACAGAGGAAATAGCTTGTCTAAAATGAGAAGTAAAAGACAAACTCTGATTCTCAAGTTTAGATTTTGTCCAGTAGACAAAAGAGAACCGCCTCTCCTCCCTACTAGTCAAGACACACACACACACCCCACTCTGTGTCCCTAATCTTTTACACTCCAGTAGGATGCTTGGAATTGTTTCTCATGGGCCCATTCTGGATTAACTGTCCATTCTCTGTGTTTTCCTTTGTCATGGAACCTATCACACTCGACTAGAGTTTTCTCATTATGTGCTTTATCACCTATCATATTGCATACTAATCTCTTCTTCTATTATTCTAAGTTTTTTGTGGCCAGGAATCATTTATTTATATATTCACAGTAACTATCAAAATATCTAACCACAGAAGGTATTCAGTAAATCTTTAAATGAATAAAATAAACGAATGAATCACAAGTTAAATGCTACATTCTTAATTCTGTCACTGGATGATATTTTTGAGGGATTCTGTCTCATTCAAAAGCTAATTTTATATTATTTTAATTTTAATTTTATTTTGTTTTATTTTACTTTTTGATTAGTTTACCTCAATTTTCTAATAGAGTAAGGTTAACAAATGTTTACATATCTCTAAAGGTATTTCTTTTATAGATTCATCAATATCAACTACTTTTCCTGTATTGTCAAACAACTTCCAGGTGGCACTGATTTTGTGATTCTAGTTGGTTTCCATACATCTTTTATTCTACTTGACTCCCTCACTTCTTCTGCCTCTTACCATAATTAATGTGACCACAATTCTCTTACAAGAACATATAGCAATGTTTCTTAATCCATTTTTCGGGTTCAGAGAGCTATCAACTCTATATCCTAAAAAAAAGTCCATATAGTATGGAAACTAATTTGACAATAAACTACTTTTTAAAAAAGTCCATATATAGTCAAAATTCAATATATTATGATTCCATTTTATAAAGGCCAGAGATAGGTAGAATTAATTTAACCTTAATTGGGTCAGATAGCACTGTCCTGTAGGGAGATGGCGAAGTGGGGGTGGGGGGGATGCCACTAATATTCTCTTCATTCATCTCAGTACTGTTCATTCATGTGCTCCCCTTTGCGAAAACTCATTGAGGTATATCATTATAATTTGTGTACTTCTCTATATATTCCCTCTGGTAGAAAAGGTGGATAATCACTCCCATAGTTGACAACTTTTCCACTCTTGGTTAGAAACTGATCAGAGTAGAAACGGTCCTCTTAGAGTATCTGTGAAAGATGCATAATAGGAATCACTGGGAATGAGAGGAGGGTGGAGGTTAACTCTCCCATAATCCTTAGTGTTCACATGGTACGCATAAATAACAATCTTTTCATATTCCTTGATGTGGGCAATTTACACTTTCCTGATCCAATTTTGTGTTAATAAAATTGTCACTAGAAAAACAAAAGAATCCTCCAAAGCCTATCGATGATGTGCAAGAAGCAAAATCTGCTCCCTAAAATCTTCCTAGAAAATCTGACTCTGCCTCACTTGTACTTGATTTTTTCCTCTCGGCCTCCTCTGATTGTCCTGACTACGAGGCCGAGCTTTACCATTGGTTCAGATCAATGGTGTGGGTTTGACCAACTTGCGGGAAAGCAGGAGGCAGGTGTGATCAGGCCACCATAAGAATTTTTAACCACAGACAACTATCGAAATACAGACATGTGCTAAAGCTGCAGAAATGGGGTACTGGCCCACACACCTAATATACCACCATAGCACCCCACATGTCTAAACAGAGATATCTAGGGTTAGGAAAACAATCAATTAAGAGTATGGAAACGGGGCATCTGGGTGGCTCAGTCAGTTAAGCGTGTGACTTCAGCTCAGGTCATGATCTCGCAGTTTGGGAGTTTGAGCCCCGCATCGGGCTCTGTGCTGACAGGGCTGAGCCTGGAGTCTGTTTCAGATTGTGTGTCTACCTGTCTCTGCACCTCTGCTGCTCATGCTAGGTCTCGTTCTGCCTCTCTCTCTCTCTCTCAAAAATAAACATTAAAAAAAAAAAAAAGAGTATGGGAACAGAGTTATGGAATCACTGTTGCACACCTGACAGTAATGTAAAAACTATATATACTGTAGGATAGAATGTACTACGCTCGACATTATGTTGAAATCTGAAATCAGTAGGGATAGTTGATGATTTTTAAAATAAGGTTGGAGAAACTGGCCAATGAAATAAGTAGATTTTTCTCCTTTACCTGAAAAACAAAACCAAAAAAACCCAAAAAGCAAAACAAAACAAAACAAAAAGTATGGGAGTACAAAGTATAGAGTCTTCCTAAAATTTCTTCCTCTTTAATCTCAAGTCCATAACCAAACCTAAGACCCCACTGTCATGGGCAGTGCCCATCCTACACTTCTCTGACTTGGTCTTCAACCTGCCTCAGTCTGATGTCCAGAGTGAGCACACCCCCAAATCAGAACCTGTCAGTCCTCAAAGCAGAGGTAATTCGTTCAGCAAAAATGTGAGGGTCACTCAAAACCTTACGGGAAGACAGAGCAGGGTAACCATAACAAAATATTCATTTATTAACCAATATTTGTTGAGCCTCTAATATTCCCACACAATTCTCTGGGCACCAGGAAGCTTACATTCAGCAAGCTTATATTCACCTGAGCAAAAAAAATTAGTCACATTTTCTGCTGTTCCAACGAGGAGAATAGAAAGACTCAGTGTAACTCTTTACTACTTAGGAAGAAATAACAGACTTTTTCTTCTTCCTTTTGCCTCTTTCAACCTTGAATCATCATGTATTATTTTCACAGCAATAAAAAACACTTAGGGCTTCTTTATGAAAAATAAGCCCTCATAAATAGGGAGAGGACCTTTCAGAGTTAAGGACAGACAAACATTTATGAAGATGGTGTAGATGGCTGAGTGCATTTGGTAAGGATCAGACATAAGGTCGCGGCTGATGCTCGCCCCGGCTCTGTCCTTCCTCAAGCTCTCTTCCTCCTCTTCCTCCTCCCTTACCGTCTACCCCAGTCTTCCTTCCATTTCAAATGTGTGAACACTGGAGATGGCTCTCTACACATTCATGTTTTATGGCATAATTATAAGGTATTACGTTGTAGATATGGCATTAAATAAACAAATACAAATATACCAAGCAGTGGTCCAGAAACCATACTTGGCTTTTCAAAACCTGTATTATTTCCTTTCTAATTCTCACTTTTTCTGCTTTTCTGTCAAAAATGTAATTAATAGGAATCATGGTTAATCACCTATATCCAATCAGCATAACTGGTTAGGGTTTGTACTTAATGAGATTTACGCCAAGGATTCAATTCCCACATGAGGTCGTCAGAGGACTCCTGTCCCTGTTAGACACTCCACCCAGGCCAGCCGGGTCCCTCAGTATCTGAGTATGAATCATTGCAAACATGTCATTATAATGAGAAAAGCCACGGAAAGTATATTTTATTATTGAACATCTTCATATATGGTCCGATGGCTCTTAGATAAAAGCATGTAAGTTTTTTGGAAGTCTTCCATAAGATTACTTGTAAATGTGTTAAGAATATTAGGAATGATTATTTTGAAATCAGAGCAAAAATGACGGTCCTCACTGCACCAACCTGGTAACGTGTTTTGCTTTCAAATGTGCACAAAAGTGCTGTGTGTTATCTCTCTGGTTAGTGTCCAACCCCGACGAATTAAAACAATCAGTAGAGAAATCTGTATGTTTTTCACAAGCATTCTAGATGGTTCTGATGGTCAGAGCTGAGCTGGGAAGCCCTCTGTTCGTAGCCGTTCACAGCTCTGGTTCACAGAATTACGTTCGTGAGCTACGCCTACCCGGAGAGAAGCAGAGTCCTTGCCAGCAAGCGGCTGCAGGCATGAAATGCAATCCCCAACTCGGAATCTCGGCCTCACGGGGCCCATGCTCTTCCCTGAACTGGCTCAGGCACTTGTTAAGAGTATTTTTCACACACTGTCCGTGTCAGGTCTTAGAGAATATGGTCAGAGGAAACCATAAAGTTAAAAAATAAAGAACCATAAAATGTTAAGAATTTAAATGGTTTCCGAGGCTGTCGCAATTGCCATGGTCCTTGATAGTTCACCCCGTCCCCAGACACGAGCGTGCGCCGTCTCAAGGCAGACATGCTCTCCTCCTGGAAGCAACTGGCTGCTTTCAAAACGGAGCTCCAACAGTCGAAGGCTGAAGTTAAAAATTCTGATGCCATAAAGATGTATTTTACATCATTTCAAACTACATATATTTAATTCACACCTGCGGTATGTTGAATCATAATATTTTTATTTTATTTTTTTGCAGCAAAGAGGTGATTTCTCAAACTATAAACATTTCAGCACATTTAATAACACATATGATAGAAGTGGAACTAAATTGCGCAGCCAGTCTACTCATATCTAGACTATAAATTCTTATGTTTGCCAGGAGGTTGAACTATAAACATGTTGGCAATGAGCTAGATTTAAATTTGCTTTCATCAACTGTATTCTCTTGTCTAAAAATAGCTCATCATGCAAAGGTCTGGAAAATCAGACGGTACAGATAACAAATCATTATGAAACAAGTTACTGGGGTGCCTGGATGGCTCAGTTGTTGAGCGACTGACTTCAGCACAGGTCATGATCTCGCGGTCTGTGAGTTCAAGCCGCTCACTGGGCTCTGTGCTGACAGCTCAAAGCCTGAAGCCTGCCTCTAATTCCGTGTCTCCCTCCCTCTCTCTCCGCAACCCCCCCACGTGCACTCTTCCTGTTGCTTTCTCAAAAATAAATACTTAAAAAACATTAAAAAAAAAGTTATTTATCCCCTAGTTGTATGTGTGCATAACTCAGAAGTAACAAAGTTAAATTATATTTAGCTTTACTTAGCACTAATGCAAAAATCTTGCTTCTACAAGAGAATGTATCATTTGTTTACATGAGATCAGTTTTTATTCATTTAAACTGAATAAGAACTCAAATGATCATTATTAGGTTTATTTTCGTCAAGGTTCAAAGTCCTCACACTACTTAGTGAGATAATGCTACTTAGTGAGACTTCTGAAGTAGCAGAATGAGGGATTTTTAAATAATATGACTGGCCAAGGCGCCTGGCTGGCTCAGGCGGCTAAGCATCTGACTTCAGCTCAGGTCAGGAGCTCAGGGTTTGTGAGTTCGAGCCCCGCCTCAGGCTCTCTCATTGCAGACCCTGCTTCAGATCCTCGGTCTCTGTCTCTGTCTCTCTCTTCCCCTCTCACCGCCCCTCCACTCACGTGGCTGTGCGCTTTCTCTCTCAAAAATAGATAACCTTTAAAAATACATGAATAGGGGCTCCCGTGGCTCAGTCGGTTAAGCATCTGACTTCGGCTCAGGTCATGAGCTCTCTGTCCGCGAGCTTGAGCCCCGCGTCGGGCTCTGTGCTGACAGCTCGGGGCCTGGAGCTGATTCGGATTCGGTGTCTCCCTCCTCCGCTCCCTTTCTCTCTCTCTCTCTTTCTCTGCACCTCCCCCACTCGCACGCTGTTTCTCTCTCGCTCTCGCTCTCAAAAGTAAATGTAAAAAAGCTCTTAAAAAATAGTGAATGAATGAACGAATGAACAAACAAATAAATAAAATTACTGGCCTCGGTCTTCTAAGAGATACGTTCAAAACAAATATTACAACGCGGCCGGGCAGCTCTCCCCCTGAGGTGGTTTTCTGTTCATCTTGAAGTAAAGTTAAGGGTCCTCGGTCACCGAGGCGAGGAGGGAACACAGTGAGAGCAGGGCCGCCGCCGGAAGCACCTACCTGTCCCTGTCCCCTCCCGCGGTGTCGAACAGGCGGTTCGCTCCTCCGTCCGCACAGGCTCGGACAAGGGCTGCAGACAGACAAAGACAAAAACGAAGAGTATTTCAACGTAAGCAGCGTAGGGCGGCACCTCACAAAGATAAGCGTGACACAGCAGGCCCCCGACACACACACACACACACACACACACACACACACACATGGTGTCGCCGCTCCTGTCCCTCCGGACCCTCCACTTCCGGGGGCGACCGCGCACCACGCACCGCGGGGACGTGCCGCGCACGCGGTCCGCTTAGTTCCCCTCAGACAGTGTTTCTTTTCTGCATCGGTTTCAAGCCCTCCTGTTAAACAAAATGGAGGCGTGTGTGGAGGGTCTTCAGTCTCTCTCGCAGCTGGTTCTTCCTTCCTTACAAGAGAAGACGGGCCTCGCGCTCAGGAGGAGACAACAGGACATAGCACTCACTCTGTTCCTTTACTCAGTTTTTCGGAGTGTTCTACTGATGGCGGGTGTGGGTTCCCATATTTTGCTGTGATGGAAGGATTTTCTTTTAAAAGTAAAACCATAAACATAATGCCAGAACTCTGTTTTAAAATCGAAAGTAACTAACAATCTAGCTAATGGGTGCACACAGTAAATATGATGAGGTGGCACAAAATTAAAGTTTGGGAAACAAGATATTCGAGTAAGACTGGCTGCCTCTAACTGGGGCTTTTGTCTCGCTTTCACTCTAGGACTTGAAGCTGCTGAGCAGCTGTTACTCGAAACTCTCTTAGCCCAGAGACTGCTATTTTCTTATTACTGCTCTCGGTTCCAGGCTTCCCAGAAACGTTCAGTTTCGTGCCATCAGTTCCTTCTTTTCTAAATATCCTTTACCAAAAGGTGTCCGATCGAACTTTCTTTCTTACCCTGGGCGAGGACGGTGAGTGCGGATGTGTCTGGGATTCCAGTTCCTCACCCTGAACAAACCAAAGCATGTGTCTTGTCCCCACGTAGCTGTTGAAACCAGAGTCACCCGGGCCACAAAGCCCAGCAGGGGCCCTGGGCTCCCGCACCCTCATCAGAAACACACTACTCTTGGAGCTACTTCTTCATTTTCTGGCACTTACAAAATCCCCTTCCCTTTCTGCAAATTTAACTACAGGTTCAAAAATGTTTACAATATTCACCTCCAAACGTCCAGGTGTTTAAAAGCAGGAGGACATGGTAAAAGATATCTAACTGGCTGTGTCGGCAGAAATGAAAGTCCTAAAGTGTTTTCTAACTGATCCATGATACATGAGACTATTTTCTGTGTTCCATGTTTTAGCAGAAATAAAACAGGCCAAGTGGCAAAAATATATTCCTTTTTGCTTCAGCTTCACCTGTAGATGGGGAGACTACCACCTGTGGCTTAGAGTTAGTTATTAAGTTATTAAGTTCATCAGAACACCGAACACGGTGAGCACTCAGCCCACAATGGTACTCTTCCTCCATGTGTGTTAGCATGAAAATCAAGTCTAAAAGCCTTGTGTTCCTGAAAAAGAAAAGCCTAAGCTACTTAAAAACTGCATCACAAAAATAAGCTTTCACAAAGATATCTGAGAGGGACGTCTCATTTTACCAATTATTGACAATACTGGTTTCCTTAGGAGGAACGACACCCAAATTCAAATAAGCCACAAACATAACTTCAAGAAGATCACAGAATATTCTGCACATTTTCTAAATTCAAAGCCTAAAAAGCTAAAATGGGTCTCATATATAAAACATGGCATAGAACAACTGAATAGGGAGATTGAAGAGACTGATAAATAGAAACAGATGGTAAACTATCAGTAATTACCATCTGAGTATATAAAACAATTACCTATCAACAAAACTAACATGTATATTAAATCTTTTTATATAAATTGATTCAGCCAAGTAATATGAAAACCTAGAAATGGTTTTTCAGTGGCTAAGGATTATCAAACAGAATGAGTTGTCAACTTCACAACACAGTATTTGGCAAGGATCGGCAGAATTCAACATCATACCTGTTATGTTCCAGGCCCTACACAGAATAATAAGGTGAGTAACAAACAGATCTAATACCCCAGACTCACAATTTGGCAGAAGAAAGAGAGACCGAAGCAAATACACATGATGCATTATAGATTCTGTGGGAACTATAATGAAAGCAACAAAATGTAACAGGAAGACAAGGAAAGGAGAGAGAAGTTCCAGTGAAAAACTCCGCACAACTGCCTCTAGTTCAGGGAAGATCAGTGTTACTTTCACAATCCTAAAACTTTCTCCATTATCTGTTACTTCTTATGCCTAAATGCACATTGACATTTTTAGAGCAGATTATGAAAAGAGAACTATCTAGATCATAGAAAGCAAATTTGTCCATATCTATTCCTGTTCTAAAAAAAAATTTATGTATTTATTTATTTATTTGGAGAGAGACAGATCAAGAGACAGGGAGGGGCAGAGAGAGAGGGAGACACAGAATCGGAAGCAGGCTGCATGCTCCGAGCTGTCAGCACAGAGCCCGACATGGGGCTCGAACTCACAGACCACGACACCATGACCTGAGCAGAAGTTGGATGCCGAACCTACTGAGCCGCCCAGGCGCCCCTATTCCTGGTTTAAATGGCAAAGGGAGCTAAAAATAGCCCTGGAAAATTCCATAGACTTCTTCTCATTACCTTTAAGTTGCAAGCAGGGGTACAATCCCGAGAGGAAAAACAAGTTCCCATCTAGCCCTAAAACTGTTTTGTTTTCAATAAAGTTTGACCAAAAAAGATGCACACTACATTTTTTAAATTTTAGCAATAAGATGTTTTAGCTGGTTTGAAATACTTTCCACATAGGTAAATAAAATTGCATTTGGAAACCAAAATATTTCCAGCATAAATAATGTCGGCATAAATTCACTGACACGACTTGGAAAAATGAGTGACAAATATGCCTGTTAATGAAAGTAACAAACTAAAAGACCCAGAGGTAGAAGGTACTCTTACATATTTTTTATGTCATAATAAATCAGCCTCAAAAACCTGTTCACTCCACCATTTAAACTCTTTCAAACCTGAATAAATACAAGTTAGTCCATGACTTATCTTTTAACATGAAACTTTCGCTGGCGTAGACAGCAGAAATTGTGCACATTTCTGAAATACTGTATCTTCAGTGATTGAGCAATTATTTGCTATGCATTAGGTTAATATACAACTAACGACTAAAGTACAGTAGAATCATTACATTCTCTTTATATATTGGTACTACCAGTAAGTATAATAAATGCATCTTAAACTGACTTTTTTTTAAGTGGCATAATGTAAGTTAATGTCACTGTCAGAAAATGAAGAGCTCTATTGAAAATCGAGGTTAATTGGCTATTTCATTGATTTCCGTTGAATAAATATGGAAAAAATAATTTGACTTTCTCCACAGGAGGTTATTAAATTCATTCCAAGTATTAAAATGGAAGAAAAATAAAATAAAATCAAAGAAGCATTTTGCAGTTTCAGTTGAAAAACCAGATCATCAAAGATTTCAACTCTAATCTAAACCAGTCACTTATTAGCCTTCTGACTTCAAGGTAATCCCAAGCCTGCTGATTCTAATACACAATAAAATTTATGATATATATTTTGCCAAATTCACAGAATTTCCTGGGACTAGAGGGAGACAAAAGAACCAGAAGGAAGTAGCATACGGAAGCATTCTCTTCCATGCTGTTGAGGACGCTAACTTTGAAGGACAGTTTAGCAGATTAATAAAAATTATAACGTGCATCCCTTTGATCCAGGAATTCTATGTAGCCTATATGAACACCCGTCACAACTCACAAGAATCCACAAGGACATTCATTGTGATATTCTACGTTATCATGAAAAACCACTAGCAAACATAACTGGTCATGAGTTGAATAGTGGTAAACTAGATCATAACCATAGTAGGGAACCATAAAAAAAGGTAGCTCATATAGGTCTTTGTGTGCTCTTATCAGATATATTGTTATTTAAAACTTTAAATAGTCCTTGGTCAAATCTTCCTTGCAGTAGCCACTCAGAGAATGTAGAGGAGTCTCACAAATCCAAGAAAATCAAATCCAAGAGTCAAGCCAAAGTTACTTTAGCAAGAATGTTTATCAAGTAATTGGTACTCAGCATGGATCAGCACTGCAGAATGGATGCTTAACACACCCCTGAGGAAACTCCTAACTAGCATAGAACCAGCCCTCTGGAGAACTGATGGCTTTCAAGGCCATCTGCGTCCCAAACATGGGAGTGACTTGGACATTTCAAAGTCATGACTAGACCCTCACTGCTATTATTATCAAACAAGTTTAATATCTGTCTTGTACCCTCCCTTAAAGCTAAGTAAACTCAGAGCTGAGGAAAGCCTATCATGTGTTGCCAATGTGTTAATCCAAACCCAAGACCACCTCTGTATTCCACAGACCAAACTCTGTCACAGTGATTATTTGGGAGGACTGGGTATGGCGTCATGGAGAAGACATTTTCCCCCTGACTCTTTACATTAAATACTAGGAGGTTAAAAATATTTGCCCAAAAGAATTTGAATCATAATGTACTTATAATTTTAAAAACATCAGCAGTAATAACTAAAAGGGGACATACACATAAAGTAATATAACAATTCCAGATCTAACCCCATTATTAGAAGGTATCAGATATTTGGTCACACTTTGCCAGGACTGAATTGAAGATGCCTATAGTTGATCTAGAGGAAAGAGAAGATCCAGAATCTTATTTAGAAAAAGTCTTACTGTGTCCTCAGAGAGCTAAATAACTCTGACTACCGAAGTCCTGTTTATTCCCATCACAGGTCCTAATTCCTGGTACCCCAAAGATTCAATTAGTCTTTGCATACCTGAAACCAATCTAGTCTGTCAATAGTACTGGTTTAAGCCAGGATTCTCTCCCTGCCTGACACAGTAAACCACACCATCCCTCTCTTCTATTCTTCGGCCAGTTCTATCACCCGTACCAGTTAGTCCAGCTGTGGCAGAACAAGTATGTCCCTTTTGGATGAGACTCAAACAGCCCATTAACCAACACACATTCATAAGGAAATGATAATCCCTGACAGCCACGCGACTACATACACAACTATACCAGCCGAAGATTCACTATCATGCACTGCAGAGAAGAGTGCTGTTTTGGTTTGTTTTTATTGTGGTGAGAACACTTAATAGGAAACAAGAGATCTGTCCCCTTACACGTTAAGTACACACTACAGTGACCCTAACTACAGGTGCGGTGTTGTGGAACAGAACTCGAGAACTTGATCGTGTGGCATAACTGAGACTTTAGACCCCCGGGATAACAACGCTTCATCTGCTCCCTCCCTCAGCCCATGGGAACCGCTGTTCTATGCTAGGCTACATGCTTGACTGCGCTTGTCGCTCCCTCCCACCAGGGCCCCGCAGCGCTCTGCCTTAGTGGCTGGCTTCCTGCACTTCGCGTCAGGTCCTCGAGCTTCGCCCAGGTTTTCACATGTTGTAAGAGGGTCTTCCTTTTTAAAAATTTCTTATCTGTGGGGGGACCCTGTCACCCATTCTCCCATCTCACTCCCGCCACCTCTGCCCGCCACCAATTTGTTCTGTGTGTCTATGTGGTGGTGGTGGCGGTGGTGTTACTTTGGGGTTTGGGTTTTGTTTGTAAGATACGTAACTTGCAAACTATTTTCCCCCATTCTGGAGGCTGCATTTTCACTCTGTTGTTGTCTCTGCTGTTCAAAAGCTTTCTGGTTTGATGTGATCCCCATTATCTCATTTTGCCTGTGCTCCGAGCGTCATATCCATGAAATCATCGCCAAAACCAATGTCATGACAATTTTCCTTACATTTTCTTCTATAAGTTTTACAGTTTGGTTTTTACATTTAAATCCTTAATCCATTTTGCATGGAAAATAAGTGTTTTTAACCACTTTTTATCACTAGAGGCAATACTTAACAATAATTTACACATCGTACTTAAATCAGCCAGGAAACTCTAAATCAATGAATTCTTCCAGAAATATCTCTTGCTTAAAAACATCTAGTTCACCTACAGTTATTCTCTGCCAGTGTTAAAAACTCAACCATATCATGAAGCCTAGTAAGAAACAGATTCTATATAAGGATTCATGGAAGCTTTTCATTAATGAACCATTATCTTTAAGCTCTTCTAGGTATTACTCACTTTTGGTATTTCCTAAACACTTCATAAAAAAAACAAAATGTTAAGATACTTCTGTTATTTAAAAGACAGTTATAGGATCTTCCTGGGAGATCCTTCGTAACTGGGGGTGTTAAATATATTGATGGTCTCTGATAAAAGGATAAAACACATATTAAGATACAATCATCTACATATAAAATGACAGTTAATGATGTTTACATTAATACAATTTTAAGTACAAGATACTGGTTACACTGGTACTTCTGTAGAAGAGGGCAGGTTTAGGTGAAAGATTTATTTTTGTACTTTCAGCCACAGGGGACATTAAATCTATACCCAAATCCGGATTTGACAGAGGGCCAATCTATGCCATTACGATTTCCTTCAACCTGTTCAAAAATAATGACACCAAAAAAGACTTCAAATTCCCTTTTCTACTGGCCTGAAACCAGAGAGACTCAGAAGCTTGGGTCTACGATGTATCCGATCAACACAGAGATGGAGTCAGAATAGTCAAGGTAACGCTAGGCGGGCCAGAGCACCTTTGGGTCCCACAACCATAACAAGGGCCAGGCACGAGCCTTTTCAATCACGTGAACTCTAAACTCCCTTTCTGGACTCCGGCCAATGTGGTCTGGGTTCTCTATCACTTGAAACACGAAGAGCCCTAACTAATACAAATCTTAATTTCTATTTCAAAGACACTGAATCTTCCCTCTATCAGTTGGAGAAGAGGACTTTTCAGGTCTCCAATCTGTGATGGGCCAAGTCTGTAAGAGGAGAGGTGTATTTCTTTAGAGAACGTACACTACTCACAGGCAGACTACCACCAGCACAGCCACGATTACCATCCAGAGCAGTAGTTCGTGCACATGGTTAACAGACACAGAAGAGCACGCTTTTCCTATCAAGACGTGATTTCGTGGGGACACCTGCATTCACAGGGTTTCGTGGAAATATATACTCTCTGAGAGAGATAGCAACAATTTACTTCGCTCAAAGATGTATTGAAATGCATAATTATTTGTTGTTCAGATAACTCAATTTTAGAGAAAAGGTTTTACAGCATATTTATCTACAGTTATTAAGAAAGGTCACATTATTTGTAATATACTACAAACAGTAAGTGGCATACTCTTTAAATTTCAGTAAAGTTAGTAGCACAGAATTCTCCTTATTTCAAGTAAAAAGCAAGTACTTGTATTGAGCATCTATATGAACAGTGCTGTATTAGGCCTCATGATCTGGGTTCATGCCACATAATTAAGATTTTTATTACCAATAAGTAAGTGTTGCAGTGGAAATTCTATAATCCTTTCTCTCTGCCACCTTCGATCTCCTTCCCTCCTGGTCATACAGCATGGAGCAGAAGTATGACATTTAGCTATCCTTGATACAGGGGATAATGTCTAAAATCCGGTACCTCTTTAACACTGAGTGATACCAAATACTCCATTACTAAAAATACAAACAAAAATTAAAAAAAAAAACCAAAAAAACAAAAAAACCCTTAAAAATAGCCAAATATCAAACTGTCTGCTTATCCTAAAGTAGCATCATAATGTGTAAACATTGCAAAGCACAAAGCAGCACAGAAAAGGATTGTCTTATATATGTGAAGCCAGCAAAGGCATGTTTGTCCAAATGTGACTTATTAAAAACAAGGCTGAATACGTTCTCAATCGTTACATTTTTACTAAACATTGGCCCATTCTTTAGGGACAAGGTAGAAAATACCCATGCTCCATCTATGTTGACTAAGAAAACATACAACAGACCTCCGTTGGTGTTGGTGTAACACAGCACTTGTTCAACATCGGCACCGTCACACTCTGGGCTTCTGTTGCGAGGGGTTGTTCAGCACATTGCAGAATGCTTACCAGCATCCTTGGCCTCCACACACTATCTGCCAACAGCACCCCCACCTTGTGATGACCGAAGTTACCTGCAGACAGTGCCGAATGACCTCTCTGGGGCAAACTTAGTCCCAGTTGAGAACGAGTGCCTTAACCAGAAAACCGCTTACATTTCAGCAGGCTGCTCAAAATATCCACCTGTAAAGCCAACTATTCACTGCCATTCTCTAAACTTTCAAATTAAAAACAAGACTGTCCACAAATAAAATAAAAATACAAGCAAGACCATCACCCAGAAACTACATTCTACCTAGCTGCCAAAGTCAGGTGAATTAACAAAACAACTTATGTCCAAACTCAATCAACTGCCTTCTTATGTACTTCAGGTGCAAATCTACCTACCATCTTAATCTCTATTTGAGAATTCTGAAACTTCAATAAGATTTCTCATATGATCTCTACACATATTGGGTATTTGTGATATTCCAGGTAGTCTTCTAATCAAGACCCCACACCACATTTGTGCTTCATACTCATTTGAGTCCCTATTCCTAAATTATTTCCACTAGCCACAATAGTTGAAGTCAGGTTCTTTTGATGGTCTTCTAGGGACTGCTGGTCAGCTCATATCTCCCAAGTCAGATAAGAACAACCAGTGCACAGATGTCACCATGGATGATGAGCATGAATAGTGACAACTTCTTGTAGTTCCATTCACTTCCTAATATACAAAGATTCATAAGATGGCAGGGACAAAATAAGGAGATGTGGCAAATCCATGTGAAGGAGTAAAAATAAAATGCCTAGAAGTGTTGAAATAAGAAAGAACAACAGTGGGAGTTGGTCCACGTAGCAAAAATAAAAGTTTTTAAATAAAAGTCACTTTGTTGATGCAAATATGGAACATACAAAAAGGAAGAGAGATTTGGGACCAATTTGTATCCTTTGCCTGTTTCTTTGGTACCAGAATTTCTTCCCTCGTCTTTTTTTTAATGAATCACTGCAAAGAGACCTCACAGCTTATATACAAGACACGTTTCAAATCAAAGATTCATTGTTGCATATATCACAAGTGAGATCTATCAAAATCAGATGTTTGTTACACAGTGATAGATTTACTTTATTTTGTAGATAAAGAAAAAAAACCTACAGATAATGTCTGTGTCATTGCCAGTACCTCTGATGTCTTTATAAAAATATTCGAACACTATTTATTGAGAGTTTCTATCAAACAAATCTATTCTCTTGAACAATCATCATTAAATCTAAGTGGTAATAATAGGTTAGCTTCAGAAATTGGGCCTTAATTCAAAATAATTAGAAATGAAGAAATAATTACATATTATTACTACCAAATAATGTAAGAATTTCACATTATAGTCTTCTAACTTGACTATGCTCTTTTTCTAAGTGAGCACAAACAATTATAAGCTAATTCTACTTCCTGCTTAGGGGTAAAAAAGTAGACATAGGAGAGCTATTTGAAGACTATGAATAGAAAAAAGGAAAGAATTAGGGATAGAGCTTCTAGAAAAAGATGGAAGAGGAGGAATCCATGTGTTCAGGTTAAAAGCAAGAAGTGACTACGCAAAACTCTTTAGGCCAGGAGTCACACGCATGAGGAACAAAGCACAAAGAAGAAAGTGCTTCAAGTAGGTGGATGAGCGCTTTATTAACTCCCACATTTCTTGGTTCACAAGCTAGCTCAGAGCACTGTTAGAGAGAAATTCATCTTAATCTTTAAAACATGATTTATCAGATATGAAAAGGCTTATTTTTAAAGTAATTAAACAAAGGCCAGTTGCTTTGGCCTTTAGTCAGATACAGGAATAGCAGTTAAGAGATAAAGTTGAGAGGTAGTCAAAGACCACATTAAGCAGGTCATGGTAGAGACCAGAGTTTAAGCATAAAGGGAAGTCATTAAGGGTTTTTTAAGTGCGAGGGTTTTCTATTCTAACTTACATAGGAAAGATCATTCCATGTTGGGAACAGGTGTGAGAGAGAAAAGAGTGGAAGTAATGGAATTAGTTAGGAATGAAGATGGTGGCTTGGACCAGGAGGGCAGCGTTTAAGGCAGGATGAAATGAATGTGCCTCAACATGTATTTGGGAGGTGGAAGTGACTGTGACCTGAGACTGTGTCCTTTGGTGTCCTGTCTTGAGCAACTGACAGAACATTCCCCAACTGCTTCAATACCCTGCAAGGTCTAAAGGAGACCTTATGAGCACCATCTCGTAGCCACCCTCCAGCCGGACGCAGTACCTCACACACAGGCATTTGTTAAGTACCTGTTGAACCGAACTACACCAGAGCCAAAACATCTTTGAAAAACTCAGGCTACTCTAGATTTCAAAAAGGACTTTCTACCTTAACTCAAGAGGCTACAAAAGGTCTTGTGGGACACTGAATTTATTAGGTATTTTCCTATAGAGATCTGGATTAAAATTCTAGCCTGAAATATAGAACAAAGCTCAGTGACAGAATGAAAGTTTGTAAATCAAAAGGACACTTCTCCACCTGTGCCCCCTTTTCCAGCAGAGGACTGGAATAATTCATATGAAGTGCACCAAGAAAAATATGCCCAGACTTTTTAATCTGAAATCTTTACATTAAAAAAAATATATGTATAATACAGATGAAGGAAATCCTTTTAATGTATAGATGTATAGATTTAAAATACAGCAAAAAATAAGAGGACACCTCTGTCACCTCCACCTAGAACCGCCGACTGTTTCCACCCAGCACTGTGTTACCTAAAAAACGATGGGAGCTTATATTCCCTAGATAGCTCTCTGATGCCCCAACCTGCTTCCTTGCTCCTTATCATTATTCTGGGTATAGGTTTAGAAATTTGTGTTTTAACTTTCTCAAAGCATGCATTTGCATCAATGAGTCACATGTGGTATTATGTGACATGTGTCATTTTTAATTTTTGTGTTCCCAAACTTGCTTTCACCATTTGACATTATGTATTTGAGGGCTACATTTAGAAATAAAAGTGTAGATTGGGGCACCTGGGTGGCTCAGCCGGTTAAGTGACTTTGGCTCAGTTTGTGAACTCGCGGTTCATGAGTTCGAGCCCCGCCTCAGGCTCTGCACTGACAGCTCAGAGCCTGGAGCCTGCTTGAGATTCTTTGTCTCCCTCTCTACCTCTTCCCCACACACACTCTGTCTCTCTCAAAAATAAACATTAAAAAAAATTTTTTTTAATAAAACTTGGGGTGCCTGGGTGGCTCAGTCAGTTGAGTGTCCAACTTCAGCTCAAGTCATGATCTCGCGGTTTGTGAGCTCAAGGCCCGTGTTGGGCTCTGTGCTGACAGCTCAGAATCTGGAGCCTGCTTGGGATTCTGTGTGTGCCTCTCTTTCTGCCACTCCCCCACTTGCTCTTGGTCTCTCTCTCAAAATAAAGATATAAAAAAATAATAATTAAGAAAAAGAAATAAAACTCGAGATCAATAGATTCACTTAACTACTGCACAGAATTTAGGAATGTGTCAAAAACATTTATATGAACAATAGATGTTTAGGTGGTTTACATGTTTTTACTACTTTAAAAAAATGTTACAATTGTCATTTACATGCCTCCTTATGCACAAATGAAGCATTTTCTCAATGATACACACATAAATGGATAATGACCAGGTCACAGAACATGCACATTATTAATTTTACTATACAAAGCAAACTGTTATCCACATTGACTATCAATTTATGCCAAGTGAAATTTTATTTTTTAAGTAGCAAACTAAAGCAGATGTATTGCCCACTATTTGTTTTAAATATGTGTGTACAGGACTTGAGTAAGAATTTGGTTATGGGGGGCACCTGGGTGGCTCCATCAGTTAAGGGTCCAACTCTTTATTTCGACTCAGGTCACGATCTCAAGGTTTGTAAGTTTGAGCCCCACGTCGGGCTCTGCACCATCACCACTTGGGATTCTCTTCCTCCTTCCCTTTCTCTCAAAATAAATAAATAAACTTAAAAAAGATTTTGATTCTGAGCCATGGTAAAGCACCTTCACCCACCGGTAAATGTGAAATGTGCTGACAGTCAAATACTCTGGATCTGGGTCTAACAGCTGGAAAGCAGACCATGGATACAGGCTGGCCAAGTTCATAATTCCCTCGGCCTGCTGTCTTCTGCAATAAACCCTTAGCAACTTACCTCTTTGAACCCTGCCCCCATTTCTCTGCCTTATGACAAGATGCAGAATCCTTCTAGCCACACGTGCCCCAGTTCTCCTAACAGGAGGCACTGATATTATTAGGAAAGGAAGGCATCGATCTACATAACCCTCCCAATATCTTTTATTCGTTCATCTGTAGGCACATACTGAATGAGCACCAACTGTAGCCAGAAGTATGGCCAACAAAACCAGACACAGTTCCAACTGTCAAGAAGAACACAGTCTAGAGCTATACAGTATGGTAGCCACTAGCCACCTCCGTGCGTGAGCACCTGAAGTGCAGCAAGGCTCACTGGAGACGTGCCCGTGTGTAAAACAAACACTGCATTCTGAAGACTCAGTACAAAAGAATGTAAAACGTATCGATAGTTTTCTATTGGTTCTATGTTGAAATCATAGTCTGAATATATTGTGTTACATAAATACAACAGTATTACAATAATTAATCTCTCCTGTTTCTTTTTACTTTAACATGGCTACAAGAAAATTGAAATGTTTATCTGTGGCTCACATTATACTGACCAGCACTGGTTAAGAAAGTATGAGAGGGGCGCCTGGCTGGTTCAGTCGGAAGAGCATACAACTCTTGATCTTGGGGTTGCAAGTCTGAGCTCCACGGTGGGTGTAGAGATTACTCAAATAAATAACTGAAAACTTATAAAAAAAAAAAAACAAAAAAAAGAAGGAGTAGAGGGAGGAGGAGGAAAACGCATGAGAGATTAAGTGTAATAAAACAGAGAGGCAGACCAAGTTCAAAGCTCTATGGGAACAGACAGAAAGGACAAGGCCAATTCAGCTTTAGACACAAAAGAAAGCAAACCACAGGAATGGCAAACACAAACAATAAAAAAATAATAATAATAAAGTTTTATTATTATTTGAAAAATATGAGTTAGCTCATCAGAAAAAAAGGGAATGAAATCATTCCAGGTAGAAGCCCAGAGTAGAGAGTGAGCAAAACCTAGCCACCTTCACAGAAACTAGGCTACATTGATTAGTCACATTACCTCTTATAACCTTGTGCAAGATCAGTATTATCCATTTAAAATAAGAACAATCGAGGTGCCTGGGGGGCTCAGTTGGTGGAGCATCCGACTCTTGATTTTGGCTCAGGTCACGATCCCAGCCTGGTGGGATCAAGCCCTGCATTGGGCTCCACAGTGCACATGGAACCTGCTTGGGATCGTCTCTCCCTCCGCCCCTGTCCCCAACTCGTGCCGGCAGTGTGCTCACTCGCTCTGTCTCCCCAATAACCCGCTCATGGGTTCAAGCCTGGCATTGGGCTTTGTGCTGACAGCTCGGAGCCTGGAGCCTGCTTCCCACTCTGTGTCTCCCTCTCTCTCTGCCCCTCCCCTGCTCATGCTCTGTCTCTCTGTTTCTCAATAATAAATGTTAACAAAAAAAATTTTTTTTTAAGAAAAATCAACATAAAACAAAAATTTAAAAATATTTTTAAAATAATAATCATCTTATTGTAGCATTTCTTTCCTAAAGAAGGCAACTTTTAGACAACTGAAATGAAACGTCATACAGAAAATAAATTTTAACCAATTATTTACCGCACAGTACCAATTATTAACTTCGGTACTATCAGAATCACAGAAGTCTGAAGGGTAAGCAGTGTGTAAAGAACATTCTTGACAAGGGAAAACAGCACCCAGAACAGAACCTATCACCCACTACGTATACGAACCTATTATATCCCAGAGGAGAAAGATGAAGAAAACTTTATAAGTTGATGCTTTTGCATAAATCCTGACTCAAAATTACATGAGAACAGTACGATCTTCATATTACAGCAATAAAAAAAAAAAAATACATAGGGGCACCTGGGTCGTTCAGTCAGTTAAGCATCCCACTTTGACACAGGTCATGATCTCACAGTTCATGGGTTCGAGCCCCCCATCAGGCTCTGTGCTGACAGCTCGGATGCTGTGTCTCCCTCTCTCTTTCTCTCTGCCCCTCCCCCACTCACGTTCTGTTTTTCTCTCTCCCACCCTCTCTCTCAAAAATAAACATTAAAAAAAATTAAAAACATAACATTATCACTAGCTCATCTTTGTTCTAGAGCTTATGGGTAAATCTTGAGATGAAAAGGGTACAAAATTACGATTTGATCAACGCCATGAATGACACAGTAACTTACAAAATCAGAAGAAAGTCTTTTATTTATTCTGGTTCTTTCTCAAACACCAAGCACCACTGAAAACACTTTTATTAATGAGTGAAAGTAAAAACAAAAGTCAACAGAAACGCAAAAAAGAGAGCAAAAATAAAAATACGGAGACTCGCTGCTGGAGGGTAGTTTTCCACGAGACTTTACAAAGAATTAATTTCAACAGCTGGAAATTGCTTTGGCTCCAGTGAAAGGAAGGCTGCCGCTGCTGTTTGTAAACATGATGAATGGCGAGCAGCTTGCAAGCATGATGGATAAAAATAAATATTTCATTATGCAAAATGTGTTTCATTGTTGGGTTTGTAAATCTGAAACAATCAGAAGTCCTGCGTGGCAGCCCTCTGTTGTCTTCACCGACTGGCAGGGTTTCCTTCTTTCTTCCCTCGCTCTCTTTTCTTGCTGCAGGGTTTGAAAATAACTTTCGGTATTCAACAGAAACTAAAATAACTGTCTCCTTCCCACCGAAGTGTACAACCATGCATGTTCCCCTCTATCTTGCCTCCTTGGAACATAAAAACAACACTAAGTAGAATTTAGTAATAGGAAACCAGAGCTTGCAGACGGGATAGTAGGCAAATAAAAGTTACTCCCATTCTTTTTAAAAGATGTATTCAACTTGTTTTAATAATTCATAGGATGTGCAACCTCCTGAGTGCACGAGGAAATATAACATAGCCCAGAGAAAGGAACTCAGATGGCAATATTGATCCCTGCAATATCGTTAATAAATGCAATACCAACATGTGCCCTCTGACAATCTTCACCGTTCCAGGATGTCCCTCTTGTCCGTTGTTAACCCGTCCGGGAAGCCGCCCCCCACCCCATCGACAGTGAAATCTGGTGCCCAAGTAATTAACAACCAAAAGAAACATCACCAAAAAATGAAAGGAGTGATGGAAAGAGCCAAGAAGCTTAAATAGGACTTTCCAGAAGGCTTTTGTTAGCTCAAACACATTTACTGAAAGATTAAAAAAAGTATATTTTAAAGATGAGTGCTGTAAGACAGTAAAGAAGTCTCTGTTCTCTCTCCATCCCAAAATAACAGAATGGAAAAAAGAGAGAGAAAACCAGGGAAAATCTGTCACCCAAACACAGCGTGTGTGAAAATGCCACCAGAGGAAGTGAACTCAAACAGGGGTGGAAAGATACTGAGAAGAGGTCTTTGGCTAAAGATTCAGATGCAAAATCAATGTAGAAAGAAAACACTGTCGCTGAGATAAGGTGGAGAAAAATAGAAAAGAAGGAACCATGAGCAGCTCTGGCTGCCCCTTGGCCAGCAGCACTGAGTCAAGGTCAGCGTCATCCTGGAGCGCCACCGTGCCTGAGGAAGTAGTCTTACCCTTGCCCTCCCAGCTCCCACATAAACCTGTTCCAAATCAATTCATTTGAAGATTAGGAAAATAAAGAACTGGACAAAGAAGTTACAGGAGAGAGGGGGAAGGTGGGAGGGGTGGGGAAGCCGGAGGGAAGCAGAAGGGACAGGAAGAACTAAACAGGAGAAACACAGGAGGGAGAGTCACCAGAAAAACACTGCCACTAAGCGAATGAAATTCATGACCAGAAATACCACTCAAAGAACTTAACGAAAAAGTAGGAAACATTCCAAGAAGAGATACAAGAGCTCTGGAAAGGCAGAATGATAATGATAAATTATGAGAACGATGAATTATGAGCCTAAAAAGTTCACCAAGGAAATTAAATCTCAATGGTAAGTTGTTTGAGGCAGAGTAAGCATCGCTGAGTAATTAACACGTTAGAGAAAATTGAGAAATGAGCAAAAATAAATGGAAATTAACAATGAAATTAGAGATTAAAAGAAAATGAGAAATGGAAGGTTAAAAAAAAATGGCACATGCAGAACACTCTCCTTAGAACCCAGAACAAATCAATGACCAATTTTCCAGATCCAGAGGAAAACTTAAACCTACGGATTGAGAGGGCACATGCACGTTGTTACTTATAGATAAAAGTCCAACTGTATTCTTAAGTGTGGGGAGGGGGCAGGGGGAGCTCTCACTAGGCTCAGACTTCTCTACAGAAACGGTCAATATACTTGAGGAATTGAAATTATCCCAATAAAGTACTTAGGAAATCAAAGTGTATCCAGTCACACTGTTTATGTTTAAAGGAAACAAAAATACTCCTCTTGAAACATTTTAAATCCATGAAATTTCATTCCCATTGAGTTTCTTGACAACTCTACTGGTAGAAAAGCCTCAACTGACCAAGCACATGTACGGAAACACTAGGACTGACCACCTCACATCAAAGCCTCTGTTGACCCCTCCGCCTGGAGCATCCCTCTCCCTGGCCTGCTCAGCCACCTGCCTCCTCCCTCCTTCCCCCCCTCCCTGCCCCCTCTCTGCCCGCCTGCCGCTTTCTCTGTTTCTTCCCTCCCTGCCATCTCATACACCAAGGTCCCTCCTTCCTTCCATGAAGAATGACCTCAAGCATCATGTCTTCTTTAAAAATCTTTTCTGATGTCATGTATCTGGACTTGTTTCCCTCTCCATCTCTAATAAATTACCCCACCATGTGCTATAAATACCGTATTTAAATAAAGTAACTCCAGAAGGCTGAAAATGGGCAAAGGGATACTTCTTAAGTGAAAACAAAAAGAAAGCCAGGGTCATCCATCAGTACTGGAAGGATCTTATTTGCCTTTCTCAATCCAAGAAGATAAAGGACATGAACAAATAACTTGTAAGGTACAATTAGGTGCAGTATATCAAACGCTGTGATCTTAATATACATCTTCTCCACTGTCCACACAAAATTCACAAAAATTAGCTATATATCTAGACCACAAAGAAAAGGTTACTTAAATTCCAATTAAGAAAAAGAGGATAAATAACACCCCATGATCACTGTGTAATAAAAATGGGAACCAGAGGCACCTGGGTGGCTCAGTCAGCTAAGTCACCTGACTTAGGCTCAGGTCATGATCTCAGTTTGTGAGTTGGAGTCCCACATGGGGCTCTGTGCTGACAGCTCAGAGCCTGATTCAGATTCTCGGTCTCCCTCTCTCGCTGCCCCTCCCACCCTCATGCTCTGTCTCCTTCTCCTCCAAAAACAAATAAAAACATTTTTAAAAATTAAAAAAATAAAAATGGGGGCCAGCTTTAAAATAGAAAATAAATAGAAACCAAGTTTTTTTTTAAATATTTCAGTTCTTAAGTCAAAAGGGAGGAAATGAAGAGGGAGGGTGGGTACATACTTTTATTAAAATGAGCTGTTTATGTGGGAAAAAAGGGGGGATCTTTATTAACCTCATCAAGAACATAAAAAGGAACCATTTAAAAGCTATGGTACTCAACAGATGACATAGCGCCAACGTCTCATAAAGGACTACTAAATCGTAAACCTCTACCATCATGTTTAGCAGCTAAGGCTTGATTTCAAAAAAACTGACTTTGCTCTGGGTAACATAGCTAAGATATGGCAGAAATGGAGCTCAACCCAGGCTACTCTATGCCCTAACCAGTCCTTTGTGCCCCGAGAGGTTATATGCTTCACATGATCAACTCAAGTTACTAAGCTCAACTCTATTTCCGCTAGACCGAAGATGTCATTAACAGAAACAACCTTGTTCTATATACCACCAGGAAAAAAAATACATGTACTAAACAAGGACACAATACTTTATTTTCATGCAAAATCTGTTATACTTTAAAGGGTTTAAGGGGCACAGGCTCGCTCAGTGAGAGGAGCTTGCGGCTGTTGAACTCGGTGTCCTGAGTTCAAGCCCCACATTGGGGGGTGTAGAGATTGCTTAAATAAATAAACTTTTAAAAAGTAAAAGGCTTTCAAGATTAGACTTTAAATAAACATCACTTGAGTGCTTTAATTAAAAGAATAAAACAAACTGGATGTGACTTTACAAAATAGGAAACCATAGTCATTGATTCTTACAAAAATTAATATTTGCTTCCACGAACATAAACAAACTTAAATTACTCTACTGTGGGCAACTTAAATCTTGGGGAGATCATCAGTTATTTCAGGGAGCTGACATATATTTCTTCCACAAGCATATATCTATTCAATAATTTGCTATTGATGACTGAATAATTTCATCAAGCAAGAATATTTCCTGTGACTTAAGAAATGCATGATAATGTGCAGATAGAAAAATACTGTCTTGTTACTAATTTCATAATATTTCTTCCACCTATTTTACAATATTACGTCAGAATTCAGACGACTCAGACTATAAATATATTCTACTGGCAGCCAAGTGCAGAGTCTATCCAGGTGAAGCAAACCTACTATCTGCCAGCAATCACAAACCCGCCAAAGTTAATCTTTGGTGAATGCATGGTCAAATGGTGCTCGGGGAAAACCCGCCGGGGAACAAGATAGAATGATGACTCCCTGAGCCTTCCCTGTAGATGATGATGTACCATTTTAAGGGAAAGCCATGGAGTCACAAGCGTGGGTAAAAGTTATCATTAGACAAACAGAAGAACATTTTTATACAGAATGTGTAAAATCTCAATATATAATTCAAGAGAACACTGGTCGTGAAAGAAAAAATGTGTTTTTTGGTTTTTGTTTTTGTTTTTTTGTTTTTTTGCATAAAGCCCTTTTAAATTCATTGCAAAACTAAACATAGATGCATGGATTTTGTTTTTTATGTGCCTCAAAGTCTTAAACTTTGGAAACAAAGGAGGCCTGGGGATATACATGTGTATTCAGATTCCACTTGGGGACTCCAAATAACCGAAGAAAGCTACCCAGAAAAGACCACATCTTGAAATACAGAGGAAGAGATCTGTTTCACACACTCATCAACATTTTTCAACGGGGATGCATCAATTTATAAGTACATTTGCTCTTTCCTTAACTGCAGATTGTATACTCAACATATGAAAATTTTATTCTAATCATGAAAGCCAAGTATTTATCTATTTTTTTTATCATATTTGAAAACTCGAAGTTCTACTTGTAAGGTGGAGAGTCTGGATTTGTCTGGCAGACTCTACGTGATGATGGAAACATTGGACATCTACGATGGTCACCTCTACTCAACACATCTCTACTCGTTACCTCTGTTTACATGAGGCCACTGGACACCTGAAATAGTGGTTACTGAGACCAAGAAACCGAATTTTTAAATTATTTTAATTACAATTAATTTAAATTTAAATGGCCACATGTGGCTAATAGCTACCATATTAGAAACAACACCATTCAAAAGATGACTTGGTTATACAACTCAAAGTTTACTTTTGGTTCTCTGAGACCTGGGTGGAGATGGCTGTGAAGGCCAGCTGAGCTCTTTGATTATGGCTGCACAGACCAACTCGCGAATGGGATAGCACACCAGCAAGCAATGCAGAATAAACCGACAAAACCACCAAGAGTAACAAGTTAAGATCTTTAGTAATATAGTCTTTTTTTTTCCAAGAGTGACTTCAGGTAACAATCTCTTAAAAGTTTGTTATTACTTTTTTCCTCCCCATCTTCTCCTCCTTTAAACAAGAAAAGTAGTAGCATTCATCTAACTCCTCAGTCCCTGAGGTCCCTGACAGAATAGTTAACATTCTTTCTCCTTCCCACTTCAGGCCTCTGCCTCCAGGTTTTCTCCTTCAACTTTTGGCTCATCTTTTCCTTTTTCTCGTAATCCAATGACCATCCTTCTGAGGCTTCCTCTCCCGACTAGAAACTGCTCTTACCACTCACTCTGCTCTTTTTGTATTTTTTTTTCAATATTCTCACTTCACATTTGATTTTTTCCTACCCAGCTCTCTGTAGCGCCATCCTTACTTTTCACTTCCTCTCCTTCTCCTACTTATAAACAAACACATGCTTCTGTGAAAGAAAGTATTTTGCTCATTTAATAAGACTACTCTTTTAAATTTTTTAATTTTTTTTGTTTTTAATGTTTATTTATTTTTGAGAGAGAGAGAGTGAGCAGGGCAAAGGCAGAGAGAGAAGGAGACACAGAATCCACAGTAGGCTCCAGGCTCTGAGCTGAGATGTCAGCACAGAGCCCGATATGGGTCCTGAACTCATGAACCGTGAGATCGTGACCTGAGCTGAAGTTGGACGCTTAACTAACTACGCCACCCAGACACCCCAAGAAGCCTATTCTTTTCAAAACTGTTTTGAAAAGGGGTTAATTAAACTCAGAGCTTCTCCTTTCCTGTTCCCTGAAAAAGCAGAATTCCGTGCAGAACCGGACACTGAGGAGGCCTACTGAGCATCAAACACGCCTAAGCACAGGCCCGCTGCTCCGGAGAGGGGGCATGGCCGGGAAGATGAGGAAGACGACAGCTGTGTGCCAACGCCCGCTCCCTCCCAGCTCACCTTTATCAGAAGCTCAAGGTAGGGCCCTGGTGGCTCAGTTGGTTAAACGTCGGACTCGTGATTTTGGCTCAGGTCAGGATCTCACAGTTCGTGGGATCGAGCCCCACAGCAGACTCTGACCTAACGGCATATAGCCTACATGGGATTCTCTCTCTCTCTCTCTCTCTCTCTCTCTCTCTCTCTCTCTCCCTCTCCTGCACGGGCTCTCTCTAAATAAATAAATAAATGCTAAAAAACTAAAAAGCTGAAGGCACATTGACTGGCACAATGAACCACAGCACACACAACAGAAATAAGGGAAATCATCCTTAAAAAAAGACAAAAGAATATGTATTGTAATTAAACTAGACGGTTTGTCAAAACAGTACACATACACATCATATTTAAGTTTTTAATCAACAGAGACATGGGAAGTACATCCCATGTGGCCAATACTGTTTTGAAAACTCCCTATTTGCAAGAAGAGATCTATTCAGTTTTTGAAACATAAATCCATAAGAAAGCTAGAATAATCTAAGGAAAAGGGCAACCAAAGAGTCTATTTTCATGGCGTTGAGTCGTCAACCCTCATGTAAATTCTGAAAGGGAAAGATCGGTGCAGGCCTAGAGTCATCAAGAAGGACTTGACTGAAGAGGAAGCAAGCAAGCTACAATTTTAGTCAAAGGTAGGCAATTGATCAAAGAAGACAGAGGACAGACTGACAGACGAAGTAGAGTGTACATCAGGTGGAGAGGCAGGAACCAGCATGGCCCTGCACGTACCGGGGGTATTCAGGAGAGCAGCCCAAAAGGTTTATGTAGGTAAATAAAAACATAAAAAAAAATAAATTTAAAAAATTTGAGGCTATGCCCAGGTCAGCTAATGAAAGAAGCTGAGCATCAGGAAAAGGAATGTAAATGGGGTGGAATAAAGACTACGTATACAGCAAGGGGTAGGGTGGAAGCTACGAAGAGCAGTCCTAGAGATGCATGGCAAGGGACAAGCAAATGCATCAGAGCAAAGAAAGAGCTTAAGGGACTTGGAATAATCAGTGAAGGAAGACAGCAGCAGTGGATTAACAGAGTTAACGGTGAATTAAGGGGCCATTTAAAGAATGAAAAAAAATCCACACTGTTTGAAGACCTATCAGAAACCGGAGAAGGAAAACACGGAAGCACCAACGATCAATGTTTCCATCTAGGAAAGCACAGGAGGGACTGGCGGCACGTTTGATCACAGCATCTAACACACACACAACTTCCATCTGCTTCCTCGTCTTCCCTGGCAGCTGCCGAAAATCGTGCATGCCAGTCGAGACCCTCCAGCATTTTTCAACAGAAGAAACTTAAGTATATCATTCTAATATTAAGTGCAACCGCATAAAGCAAAGACTTGGGAATACATTATAAAATACAGTTTCCTTATTTGTGGATGAAAATGACATGATACCCACTATTTGCTTCACAATAATCCAGTGGGGAAGCGTAAAGATGAAGCAAAAATGGCCATGAGTTAGTAATTGCTGAAGATGGATCATGGGTACGTGGGGGCTCATTAACCATCCTCTCCACTTAGCAGAAAGCTGACCACTTTTATCTGTTCACACAAATCCAAGCATTCACTCAGAGCTCCCTTCTAAAGGAAAAGACTATAAAATCTGACCCTGTAATTTGTAAGTGATTTTGACTAAAAGGCAAATCTAACACATTATAGCCATTACTAAACATAAGTGCAAAAAACATGTAACAAACCGAAAAACCCTACTTCATTCTACACTGCCCTTCCATACACCTTTGCACATTAGTGGACATCAAGAAGAATTAATAAACAGACAAGGCTATTTAGTTCTAATTTTAAAAATTAGATTAGCATTTGATCAATTAGAATCAGTAGTTCATATAGACAGTAAGCATCAGTGTTACAACCAGCACTAACACACTCTATGGTACTTTGGGTCAAATACATTTAGGAAAGTTTACACCTTGGATGGCTAGATCTCTAAATAATAACTGATGGAAATATTTTATCTCTTGCCATTGCATCCTAATAAAAATGTGGTATATAACTGAGCACACGAACATCAAAAATAAGTTATTAATCTTAAGCAATAGTTTGGATTCAGCAAATTGTTCTTAATAAAGTATAAGTGTTTAACTAAGACCTCAAGCTAATTTAACATGCAACAGACCCTTAATGCATTTGCTTTTTTAGAACTGTTTTGGGATTCAGGGTATGTTTAAGCTCTTAGGGACGCTCAATGTACTGGATCTCAAGCATGTATGCCCTCCTAAAAATTTAAACATTATAGGATCCAAGGGCTAAATCCTGGAAAATGTTTTATCATATTAAAAAGAACAATGTAACTAGACAAAAGTCTACAGTCTCACTTTGCTTCTTAAAAAGCTTTTGTAAATACCTAAAAAAGGTTTTATGTAGGGGGTACCTGGGTGGCTCAGTCTGCTCAGGCCATGATCTCCTGTTAGTGAGTTCGATCCCTGCCTCAGGCTCTGAGCTGACAGCTTAGAGCCTGAAGCCTGCTTTGAATTCATTCTCTCTCTCGCCACTGCTTGTGCTCTCTTTCAAAAATAAGGTTTTCTGTGCTGTTTGAGGAGGATATGTACCACGCAGAAAAAATTAAGGACTAGATCCCACTATACTTTGTAAACACTAACTTTTCCTAAGACACAAGGAAATGAATCACCAATGACTTACAGAAAGTTTTGCCTTGCTCTAAGCAGGTACACATAAATGAAGGGTTGAAGTCCAGCTCTGCTACTTGACTGTGACGTTGGTCAAGTGTGACTTCCATGTGACTTGGGGCAAATCGCAGGTGTCTCAGTTTCCACATCTGTGAAAAGGGGATAAAAAGGGCACCTACTACCCAGGGTAAGAATTAAAGGAATCCATCTATGCAGGACCTCAGGAGTGTGCCCGGCACGTCACACACACTGTGAGCACAGGAGCACTGCTGTCACGCCCAGCCACAGTCCGGCATTCCAAGAGCTACTGCCTTCCTAAACAAAAATGTGCCCTAGGCTTCTTTCCAGCGGTTTTCCCCATTGTAAATAACGGCCAGTTAGGGGCCTGGAACACACAAACTTTCTCCGCCTTAGCGAATGAAAACAGTCCACAAGTAAAGTTAAGAATGGGTTCTGAAAAGTAGAACAGTGCGGATTTAACGTTTCTTTCCAAGAAACTGGGGAGGTATGTACACATACTCTTATGAAAAAAAAAATTAGGTCTTACCTTGGCTTCCTTATACATACAACTCTCAAAATAGATTTCTTCTCTCATTTCAGTGAAAAATTGCATGCCATCCACTTACTGGCCTCTAGCCACAAATGGCCTCAAACACACCAACCCCATCCCATTCTCGGGGCCTTTGCACCTACTGTTCCCTTAGCCAGAAATGCTTTGCCACTTGGGCTTTACAGTTTCTTTATGTTTAAATTGCAACCCAAAGCCTTTTCAGAGAGTCGCTCCCTGACCACCTCACCTTTTACCACCTTTGGATATTACCCTTCATTTCCTTTCTGTTTTCTTTTTTATGACCTGTCTTCCTCTTTTTGTTTAACTTTTTTTAATGTTTTGTTTATTTTTGAGAGAGAGAGAGACAGGGACACATAGAATCTGAAGCAGGCTCCAGGCTCTGAGCTGTCAGCACAGAGCCTGACCCGGGGCTTGAACCCGCAGACATGAGGTCATGACCTGAGCCACCCAGGCGCCCCATGACCTGTCTTCCTTGTACCCCTCCCAATAAACTACAGGCTCCGCGACAACAGAGGTCATGTCTTATTTACCATTTCATCTCCGGACTGGCTGGTGTGTAGCAGGCATCAAGCTAAATATTGGTTAAACGAATATTTTAATTTTGAACTTCAATTTTTTTAAGTTTACTGCTGGTTAAATTTCCAAGGCACATGTGTTAAAGAACTGCCTACATGCTAAAGGATTAGTACAATTTTGTTTGCTATTACTTGAAAATATCTTTAAGATTCAGTATTTATCAGAGTGCCCAATCTGTTTCCTTGAAGAGACTAGGACTATCAGTATCTCTAGGCTACGTTTTGAGCCAGAGGCTACCAATGAACTTGCTTTTGAAAAAAAAAATTTCTTTTCTGATGCATTAGTTTAGCATATGATGTGAAAAATATGGGGAGGAAAAATCAGAGCAAAGGGGAACAGACAGACACTCAGAAATTGGGCAGCAATGCTTCTGCTAAAGTGGTGCTTCTTTTAGAGATTAAAAAAAGAACACTCCTCATTTATTCTACAGACCAGAGCAACAGGACACATCAGTAAACAAAGAATTAATTTTCAAAGTCTATGTCCTATAATGTCTGTAAATACGATCTCACATACACATGCGCACACATACACAATTAGAAATATCCCAAGATGTTACTGGGATATCCCCTTGGTGCCCTTTGCTTTCCCATTTTATTTACCTCCTCCCCCACCCAAAACACGTTCCCCCACCCCATAACCCCTGCTTCCGGTAACCACCACTATTCTCTGCACCACTAGACTTAGTGTTTACACCGCACATATGATGGGTGCACATATGGTGTGTGCACGTATGGTGTGTGCAATATGTGATTATTTAGATTCCACACATCAGTGACATCACATAAGTGGGTATTTTTCTTTTGTGGACACATTTCACTTGGCATAACGCCCGCAAAGTACACCATGTTGCCTTAGGTGGCAAGATTTCCTTCTTTTCACGGCTGAACAGTCCACCACGAATGTACTCCACGATTTCTTTAACTACTCGTCCACTGACAGACATGGAGGCTGTTCTCCTACCTCAGCTATTGTAAATAATGCTGGAATGAACATGGGGCTGAACATCTTTCTTAGCATTTTCATTTTTTCTCTGATAAATACCCAGAAGTAGAACTGCTGGGTGATACGGTAGTTCCATTTCTCATTTTGTGAGAAGCCTCCATACTATTTTCCATAGAGGCTGCACCAATTTACATTTCAAGCAACAATGACTAGGTGTTCCCTTTTCTCCATATCCTCACCAACACTTGTTAATTCTGGTCTTTTGATAATAGCCATGGAAACAGGTGTAAGGGGATATCTTACTGAAGTTTTTGATTTGCATTTCCCCAATTAGTAATGACATAGAGCAATCTTTTCATGTACCTGTTGGCCATCTGTAGGTCTTCTTTTGAAAAATGTCTGTTCAGATTTTCTGCCCATTTTTACCTGTATTAAGTTTTCATTTTGCTATTGAGAGGCGCAGGTTCTTGAAATTTTTAAAAAATAGCCCCTTATCAGATCTATGATTTGCACTTGTTTCTTCCCAATCTGTAGGTTATCTTTTCATTTTTTGATGGTTTCATTTGCTGTGCAGAAGCTTTTTAGTGTGATGTAGTCCCACTGTGTGTTTTTATTTTTGTTGCTTTAGCTTTTGCTGTCAGAGTCAAAAAAAAAAAAAAAAGCCCATCACCAAGACTTATGTTAAGGAGCTTACCCCCCTATATTTTCTGCTAGGAATTTTACAGTTTTAGGTCTTACGTTCAAGTCTTTAATATATTTTGAGTTAATTTTTCTGTATGGTCTAAGAGAGCAATCCAGCCTTATTTTTTGCCAATGGCTGTCTGGTTTTCCCAACACCATTTACTGAAGAGAGTGTCTTTTCCCCATTGCTCATTCCTGGCTCCTCTGTAATTGACCATATACATGTGGTTAACTTCCAGCTCTCTATTCTGTTTCACAGATCTGTGTGTCTGTTGAATGTCAATAACTACTATAGCTTTACAATATAGTTTGAAATCAGGGAGCGTGATGCCTCCAGCTTTGCTCTTTCTCAAGATTGCTTTGGCTATTCAGTATCTTTGATGATTCCACACAAATTTTAGAATTTTTTTGTTCTATTTCTGTGAAAAATGCCATTGGAATTTTAATAACAAATGCATTGAATCTTCAGAATTCATGAATACTTTCCATGTGTCCGTATCTTCCATTTCTTTCATTAATGTCACAGTTTTCAATATATAGGACTTTAAGCTCCTTGGTTAAACATATTCCTAGGTACTTTATTCTTTTTGATGCAATTGTAAATGGGATGGCTTCCTTAATTTCTCTTTCTGATAGTTCATTATTAGTGTATAGAAATACCACATATTTTTGTACATTGATTTTTGATCCTGCAACTTTAATGAATTTGGACTTAAGTGACACATTAGACGAGATGGACTTAACAGATATTTACAGAATATCCCATCCAAAAGCAACAGAATAAGTATTATTTTTAATTACAAATGGAATATTTTCAAAGATCACATGTTAGACCACAAAACAAGTCATAATAAAGAGGCTTGAAATCATATCAAGCACCTTTTCCAACCATAATGGTATAAAATTAGAAATTAAACACACAAGGAAAACTGAAAAATTAACAAATATGTGGAAGTTAAACAACAAGCTACTGAACCAGCAGAAAAAAGAAATCAAAAGAGAAATGCCTTGAGGCAAGTGAACACGGAAATGAAACACGCCCAGGTCTGCGGACACATCAAAAGCAGTTCTAACACACAAATGCCTACATCAAGAAAAGTCAGATAAACAATCCAACTTTACACTCAAAAAGCTAGGAAAAAGAATAAACAAAGCCCAAAGTTAGAAGCAAGAAGTAAATAAATCAATGATTACAGCTGAATAAATGCAATGGAAACTAAAAAGACAATAGAAAAGATCAATGAACGTAAGAGCTGGTTCTTTAAAAAGAGAAAATTGACAATCTTCAGATAGACTCCCCAAGGAAAAGATAAGAGGAGATATTACAACTGACATGAAAGAAATGCAAAGGATCCTAAGAGAAAACTATGAACAACTACATGCCAACAAATTGGACAATCTGGAAAAAAAAATGGATAACTTCCTAGAATCACAAAACCTACTAATACTAAATCATAATGAAATAGAAAATGTGAACAGACTGATTTACACAAAGGCAATTGTTGGGAGAGGTTTTTAATTACTGATTCAAACAAAAGTCCAAGACCAGATGCCTTCACTGGTAAACTCTTCCAAAAAAATAGAAGGGGAAGAAATACTTTCAACAAGACTTTAAAGGCCAGCAATATCCTGACACCAAAACCAGATAAGGAAAGAAATTATAGGCCAATATCCCTGGTGAACATAGATGTAAAAATTCTTAACAAAATATTAGCACACTGAATTCAATAGCAGAATGATCAAGTGGGATTTATTCCATGGAAAGAAGAACAGCTCAACATCCACAAATCGGTCAATGTGATAGATCACATTAACACAATGAAGAATAAAAATCATATAATCATCTCACCAGATAAAGAAAAAGCTTTTGACAAAATACAACATCCATTTATGATAAAACCTTAACAAAGTGGTTACAGAGGAAACCTGTATCACCTTAATAAAGGCCACATAGGACAAGCTCATGGCTAATATTATACTCAGGAGTGGGAAGCTAAAAGCTTTTCCTGTAAGATCAGGAATAAGACAGTGTCCACTCACTACTTTTATTCAACATAGTGATGGAAAGTCCTCACCAGAGCAACTAGGCAAGAAAAAGAAACAAATGGTATCTGAATTGAAAAAAAAAGAAGAAACACAGTAAAACTGTCACTATTTGCAGATGACATTATATATAGAAAACCCCAAGATTCCATCAAAAGATATTGCAATAAATGAAATCAGTGAAGCTGGAGGATATGAAATTCACAAAAATCTGGTATGCTTTTCTGTTTCCTTTTCTACTTTTGTTTTTCCATTGTCTAAAATTTTAAATTGCAGTTGCAATTTTGATAAAAATATTGAGGTTGGTAAGATGGGTTGCATTTCCCATTTGTTTTTGTTCTTAAGAAAGAACAAATGGAATATTGGATCCAGTTAAAGAAATAATCTAATACAGTCCTTAAATAGAATGCGGAGGATAAGCCTTGGCAAACATCAACACTAGACCATAGACATACTACATTCATGACACTCCAAAAAAAGCTAAAAGGATGAAAACCATATAGTGTTAAGAATAACAATTCTAATAATGAGTAAAATTTGTCAAGTAATTACAGTCTTCCAGGTTTAGATATTATCTCAGTTTATCCTCACAGTAATCCAATAAGGTATATTTTATTGTTTCTATTTATAAGCAACTGGGAGGCACATCTGCAGAACCCGTTCTCTCTCTCCCTCTCCCTCTCTCTCTCTTTCTCTGCTCCTCCCTTCTCTCCCTCCCTCCGTAGATTTGCAATAGGGACTTCATGCCATTCTCTCTGGAAATTTTCATCATAAAAACTCTTACTAACATTTAACTCCTTCTCTAACTGCTTTATATTTCTTTCAGTCATAAACTCAAGTTTTATACCAAGCTACACACCAATGTGGTGTCTGGAAATCCTACTTAGATTAGGGTAATAAAGACTAAATCTCCTTTCTTATAACACTTTAAAGGATAATAATGAAGCTTAATGATCCCAGAATAAAACTTTGTTCAAATGATTAAAAATCATCTATAAAGAACATTCACTGTTAACATGCTTCAAGAATGCCAGGAGTGGCCCCTTCAGAAGAAGGATGGGCAGATCCACAGGCCAGTTTTCCAAATACCCCCGGGACTGTCCCCTTAGTCTGGAAGCAGCGGAGCCCATTTCCACACATCCTGTCCTGGCCAAAGGACAAGCCACATTAGCAGACCGTTCCAACTGGCAGACACTGTGTTGCAGCTAACAAAGGGCATACCGCAACCTTAATTATATCTAAAAACATCATTTAGAAGTGTTCAAAGAATATTGGTTCCAACATCACATAGTTGAAGATATAAAATATGTTACATTCACAGATAATTCATTTTGACCATCTATCTTTTCCCTTCTTCACTCTATCTTCTTACACAACCAACATAAGGAAACTGGTTAACAAATATCAAAATAATGAAAGCATAATGGAATTCTCTGTATTTATTTTGGATTTATTTCATCTCCAAGGTTATGTATTAAAACTTCTGATTCTCTAAAAACTACTGTCCTCTCCAAACACTCAAGTTGCCTACAGTTATATCAATCCATGAAGTAAAACAAGATAAAGCAACTTTGGATCTATTCCACCCAAAATAGTTAAATACATTATTCACTCATTTTAAAACTTCCTTATAATCAAAAGGTAGTTAGCAACTTACCTACTGTGAGCAGAAGAAAAAAAGCCCAGGACAGTGAAGAAGACAACAGCAAGAATCCCTATAGACTAAACCCTGGGTTTGCGAGCATAATTTGTTCCGGAAATATGCCTGTAATCCAAAACACTTGTGTATCAAAGCAAATTTCAAGAACCACTGGCTCCGTTATGATCACATGATGTTTGGCAACACATACTACTCATACTGCAAGGCATCGCTCATGTCTCGAGTTGAAATTTATGAGACATGTTTGCTCGTCTTGCAGAACAAGTTACTCGCAGAACAAGGTTTTACTCTAATTTCATTGCTCATAACGGATGAGTGCAGAGATGTGGCGGTGACAGAGGGAGGCCAGTGCCACACAAGCCACCTCACCCCAACGGCTCACCTTTTACCTACTACCTGGCCTTGGAACTCCCAGAAGATTTCTCATATATGATTTCACTTGAATAAAAGGATTTTGCAGGTAAATCATAATTAAAACATTGTATAAGCTCATTCGATATATGCATTTATATTCCTGTGTATTTGTATTGTATGATCGTCAACGCATACATTTGAGATGGAGCTGGACAGAGCCCCAAACAACACACATACTACCAGGAACAGGCCTTACTGCCAGGGTCTGACTACGGCCTGAGATCTTTCCATTTTAACTCAAGCACTTCGTTAAAAAACATTAAACACGGTCCCTGTATAACATCAGTCAGCGTCTCTCACTCTTGTCAAGATGTTACAGCGAAGTAGAAGGAGAAAATAAACACTTTCCAGTCCTATTCATCAGTCTTGGGTAATAAAATGTCATTACTGAATCACCATTATTCTGAACCAAATGGGAAATATCCATAAAACACCACATGGAAAAGAGTAAAACTGCACATTTTTTCCTAAACTTGTTAAGGATGACCATTAAACTCCACTTCCTCTGACAACTGTGATTTAGATGGTAACCAAAAATGCATGAAAATAAATCGACTCTTCTGTCTCTTCCTTCTCTTCATGCTTTATTTATTTATGGTGGTTGTAACTCTGCAACCGATAAAGAGCGGTAGTGAATACTGTGTGAAGGCAGCCAAGTCAACACTAACCAATAAAGACAGGTCTTATCGGAGAATAACAAAGTTACTAGCAAACCTGAGGTTACTGAGAAAATAACACATAAATCCACAGCAAGACGTGAGATATGAATCCGTGTGAATTTACTGAATTTACCTAATATATGCTTTTAAGTGGAGGATTGAATAAGCAAATCAATATGTGTAAGTTCATCTAAAATGTCATTAACTAGCTGTCCAAATCATTATGCTTCATTTAAGTGTCTGTTTAGAAGGGAATACACGGAGTGATGGGGGCAAGCTGATCAGGCTGACTTTCTAAAACGAAGCCATAATCAGAACAAGTTTAGTCTAAGAAATAGCTGACAGAGAAATTAAGCTTCAATTATTGCTTCTGCATATATCACACAGGAAGTGTACTTCAAAACCATTAGGTACCAGGGATAACTCACGCCCTTAGAACACTATTTTCTCTAGGCAGATACTTTCTTTGTAAAGTTTTCTCAAAAAAATAAAGTTATATTTAAAGTGATATTACAGTGTTGTTGAATATCATACAAAACCTCAAAAATTATTTAAAAAATCTTGAAGATTTTGCCTAAGAACAAAGTCATTTGTGTGGTTCATTATTTCCTATGGGAATAAACAGTGTCATTTTTCACATGAGGACTTCTTCAACCACACACGAAATCCGATCACATTTCTACATATACTGACAATGAATATGTGGAAACCAAAATTTAAAACAACGTATTGCTTATAAACACTTGAAAAATATCAAAATACTTAGGTATAAATAAAAAATGCATAGAAAGGCTCTGTATGGGAAAAAAATGACAAAATACAGATGTAAGAAATGAGAGAAGACAAAAAAATAAAAGGTAATTTTTAGGAGGAGGATCTAGGCATTAATGTTCAGGTAAATACTGTGTAAACAGTATAAAATATTACATTAAAATTCCCATCTACTGGAACTATTTCCTCTTCTGAGCAATCATCTGCAATAGATTCAAGTTCAACATCACAAATGTCCAATGTGGAGGGGCACCTGGGTGGCTCAGCTGGCTGAGCGTCTGGTTCTGCTCAGGTCATGATCTCACAATTCGTGGGTTCAAGCCCCACATCAGGCTCTGTGCTGAAAGCTAGTTCAGAGCCTGGAGCCTGCTTCAGATTCTGTATCTCCCTCTCTCTCTGACCCTCCCCTGCTCACACTGTCTCTCTGTCTCTCAAAAATAAATAAAAGACACACAAAAAAATTTTTTTTAATGTCCCATGTGGAAACCAGAGTTCTTCATACTTCTGGGGCTGTTGCTACAACGTCAATTTTCCTTATTCCAAAATGATTCTTCCACTTAGTCACACAAGTTGGTCAAAAGCAAAAGCAATGCTTAAAACCTCCATTATTTTCTTGGAAGACAAATTCAGACATCTAACAGTTTTATGTTTATCTTCTTTTAGTAGCTACACATCAAAAATTGGATCTACAATTAGACCTCAGCAAGACAAAAGCTGCACAGACAAGGGAATAATCAGCAGAACTAAAAGTCAACAACGAAACGGGAGAAGATATTTGCTAATGACATATGAGATAAAGGATTAGCATCCAAAATCTATAAAGAACTTGCCAAACTCAACACCTAAAAAACAAATAATCCAGTGAAGAAATGGGCAGAAGACATGAATAGACACTTCTCCAAAGACACCCAGATGGCCAACAGGCACATGAAAAGATGCTCAGCATTGCTCATCATCAGGAAAATACAAATCAAATCCACATTGAGAGACCACCTCACAGTGGTCAGAAAACAACTCAGGAAACAACAGATGTTGGCGAGGATGTGGAGAAACGGGAACCCTCTTGCACTGTTAGTGGGAATGTAAACTGGTGCAACTGCTCTGGAAAACAGTGTGGAGGTTCCTCAAAAAATTAAAAATAGATCTACCCTATGAACCAGAAATAGAATTACTAGGAATACAGAAATTCTGATTCATAGGGGCACATGTACCCAAAGGTATCATAGCAGGACAATCAACAATAGCCAAATTACGGAAAGAGCCCAAATGTCCATCAACTGATGAATGGATAAAATAAAAAACATGATACATACACATACACAGAATACTACTCAGCACTGAAAAAGAATTAAATCCGGCCATTTGCAACAACTTGGATGGAACTGGAGGGTGTTACACTCAGTGAAATAAGTCCATCAGAGAAAGCTATCATATGTTTTCACTCATATGGGGAATGTGAGAAACTTAACAGAAGACCATGCGGGAAGGGAAAGAAAAAAAAATAGTTACAACAGAGAGGGAGGCAAACCATAAGATGTCTTTAATACAGAGAACTGAGGGTTGAAGGGGGTGGGGAGAGTCAGAGATGGGCAATGAGGAGGGCACTCGTTAGGATGAGCACTGGGTGTCATATGTAAGTGATGAATCACAGGAATCTACCCCCAAAACCAAGAGCACACTGTATATACTGTATGTTAACTAATTTGACAATAAATTATATTTAAAATAAATAAAGCAAGCTAGCTATGAAACTAAATGGGGGGGAAAATACTACTGAGAACTGGATTGGTCACAATCAAATTCATAAGACAAATACCACAACAGCCTTTATGGGTGATGTGATACTTATGTTTTACTGTAAAGGCAAAATACTAAACAAAGATTTAAAAATCATATTTTACTTATCTGTAATACTCAGGGCTATCTCAACTTGAACCACCTTAGGCAAAAGAGGTGGATTTATTTGCAAAAACCCGTATTAGCTTCCTAGCTTTCTTGCTCCACTGCCAGCCCAAGCCAGAACATATGGCTGCAAGGGAAGCTGGGTCTTATCTTTCCTGCAAGGAGACAACAGCAGAGAGGCAGTTAGCCTGGCTACCTCCAGTTTAAAAACAGTCTCCAAACAATACTGACACACGGAGTCATGAGTCCATCCTTGAACCATTCACAGTGGTCACCTGGCTACAGCTTGGGGGGACCCAGCACTGCACTTCATGGCTAGGGTGTGATCGGCAGCTTCCCCTAAGACCACATGGTTAGGGTGAGGGAGAGCAATTCCCCTAAAGATGTGTCAGATGTGGGACTGTTACCAAATAGAGAGAAAGAGAGAAACACTAGCCAAAAGGGAGAGTGCTGAGCCACCAAAAAGAACAGCTATACACACCACTGAGTAATAATAACCATGCTCTTTGTATATTTTGACATTCTGAAATGAGGGAGTGCTCAATTAATTTAATCAACACTTGTTGGCCTGGTGGTGATTGTGACCTAGTTGTCACTATCCATGCATGCACAAACTTCGTTTGTTACTCCTGGTGACATGTGTGGACCATGAAAATTCTTCAACATTTCAGTCAATAAGCCATTTGAGAACCATCTGAGTAAGGAAAATAAATCCTGATTGTGTTAATGGAAATTAGAATAGTATTCTGGTAAAGTCAAGCAAAGTCTAGCAGGAAAACCCACATTTCTGATGACAGTAACTTGGAAACAAAAAATCTGGGAGTCAATAGTGCATCGTTCTGCTTAAAACTCCTTCATCCATCTTCTTAAAGCGTAGAGAACACGATTATGTCAAAAAGCACAAAATATCAACAACTCTTCTGTAAAATGATTGAGAAGAGTAAGACCATGAATGTGAAGTTTCATGAAATAACTAACCATCTTGTCCACTTATACTTCCTTTCCCACATGGTGTGGTTTCCATTTTGCCCAAATATCCTGTACCCTCCTCCTTCGATGCTTCAAAAGATAGAATCTAATTTCTCTCCCATTGAAAGTAGGCTGGATGTAGTGACTCACTTCTAATGAATACTGTGAGTAATGCTGTGTGACTGCTGAAACTAGTTCTTAAAAGACAGTACAGAATCCTCCTCACTCATGTTCACGGCTTATTCACTCTGCAGTACGTAGCTACCATGTTGTGAGGACACTCAAGCATCTCCACGGGGCATGAGGGATCCTCCCATCAGCCATGTGAGGGAGCCATCCTGAAAGCAGATTTTCTAGCCCCAGTCAAGCCTTCAAATAACTATAGTCCCAGCCAACATCTTGAGGACAACCTTCCTAAAAGTGCAACTGAATTCTTGATTATTCTCAGAATTCTCAGATCTCAGAGAAACCAGGAGACAGAAATGTTGGTTTAATAAATAGTTTAATAAGCATGTCTTTCTTAGTGGTACATAAAATAATAATGCATCTTATAATCGATGGAATGTTAAGAGTCAGTAAAATGGAGCAATTTCCACTTACAATCCATTGCTTAGCTGACTGGTTCGCTCCATTGCACTTAGCTCACAAATCCACACACCTTCTCACTTTCTCTCCTGTGGCCTTTCTGCCGAGAACACATCTTCCTCTGCTTCCTACTGGAGGCCTTCTGTGTGACCTCCCTCAGCCAAATCACAAATGTCACCTCATACAGTGAGTGTGCCACTATGTCCCAGACCTCTCTGTATCACACTCCAGGGTTATCATAACCCATATATTTACTGAAGTAACGTAGTAACATATAATATTTGGGGATGTTGTTTTTTTCCTCAATAAACTGGAGATGCAGAGTTGCAATATAAGAGGGCATGCCAGTATTTAAAAAATTTTTTTTCTAAGATTAAAGAGAAGTCTTCTGGAATTCTCAAATGGCATTTTTCACACCATTACAGTTTTGCCCATAACTTCCAGCCAAAAGAGATGCTCATGGTCAGTTTCTTCGGCACACACATTTTAGCTCCCTCCTCTTTCCGACTGTTCTCACCTTTTAGAAATTTATGTTTAAATACATGTACGTAGTTTATATAAATGTCTCAAAACTTACACATAAAAATTTGTTCCTATCATAAATGTTTTTACTTAGGCTATTTTCACTTTCATTTTTGGTTTTCTGTCTCTCTTTTTTATTCGTGTATAAACATCATCTTATACCCTTCCTTTAACCATCTTGTCGAAGACACATACTAGGACTATGTTTCTCTGTATTTATAAACAGACATACATTTTTACACGTATACACTAAAACATGCTCATATGGACTTGTGTAACTGTTACAAAGATAGAATTATTTAACTGGAACTTTCATGCATCTTGCTTTTTTCAGGAATACCTCACTGAAATCCCAAGGCAACTAATAGCTAATTTTTCCCCCAAATGGCATACTATTCTATGACATAGATACACCATAATATATGATAATATGCAACTATGGACAGGCATTTACTTTGTTTTCCAGGTGTCTGCTTCTATTAGGTGCTGCAATAAATGTCTACATATGGGTAAATACAGAGAAATATTTTTTCATATGTATATTTCACATGTAGTTCATATTTCTATGGGATCGAGAGTCACAATTGGAATGGCAGAATTAAAGAGCTGTGGTTTTTTTTACGTTAATAGAGGTTAGCAGATTATTTTCCAAAGAAAACATGTAATAGTTCCCATCTCTGCTAGCAATATCAGATTACTCCATTTCCTCGGTCTCCAACAGCAAGACCTATTACTCTCATTTCTGTCACACTAATAGGTATAAAATGGTATCTCATTATGTTAATGTGCATTCCCCAACTACAGTGAATTTGAGCATCTTTTCATATGTTTGGGGTTCACTGGAATTTGTTTTTCTCTAAAATGCTTATTTTTAGCTTTGGCAAAATGTTTTTGACAAATCTGGCTTTTATTTATCTTTTTTCATCTACATAAGAATTCTCTTTATATTACAGGTAAAACCTTCTATCATCTCTTTATACTTATTATTCCAAATCGGTTGTTTTTCTTTTAACACTGCTCACGATATTTTCAGCTGTAAAAATTTACTAGGTTTTGATATGGTCAAAATGCCCATCCTTGAAATCTCTAGGCTTCCCACCCCTAGCTAGGATGGACTTTCCCTAACCCTACATTCATATACATCTTAATTGTCTTCAAAGATTTTTATTTTTATTTTTTATATTTTAGTCTTTTATGCATTTGCAAATATTTCCACATATAAGGATTCAATATTAGTATACAGTCTTTATGGGGAAGATAAACATTTTATACATATTTAATCAGCAGTGTTGAAAAGTAGGTTAAGTTTAAATTTCCTTATTAAATCATCTTTGGAGCAAGGTAAAAAAAGGCAAATATGTTTTATGTACATATCCGCCATACTTACAAATTATTGACTAGTTCACTTTAGCAAACACATAGCCTCAACTTAAAAATCTGGCTAAATCAAGTATGTTTTCATAAATTTGAAGTCACAAGACCCAAGCAAGACCAATGTTAGTATAATAAAACAATCAACAAAATTAACTGCAATTCAATATGCATATATACAACACCTATCATGCAAACAGGAGTTTCTGAGTTAAATTCAAAGAGTTTTAAACATATAATGTCCACCTGTGGCACACAGCATTCCCCATTTGGGTCTATGTTACTGTTACCATTATACAGACAGAGATCATCCCATTCTTTGGCTCAGAAAAGAAATTAGAAATAAGAGTTTTCTAAGGTCATAATGACCTGAGGTTTTTCTAACATTCAAATGCGGCAGATAAGCTCAAGGTATTACGTTGGTTCTAATACTCTCTGTATTATTATATTTTTCATAATATTCCTATGGTTGTTGATAAAATAAAATTCTGTGTTACTTATTCCAACATTGTGAAACATTCTAAGTAAGCTGCTGTTTGGCTTCTAGATTGTTCTGCTCTTCAGGACAGTTCCCCAAACCGCGGTGACAGCCAGAGCCCCATATAAAACGGCCTCTAAGGACCCAGCAGGCAGGAAGGGCACTAAACTGGCCAGCATGAATCAGGATTCCTCAGTTTGATAGATCACAGCTGCTCCTTCCACCCCAGCACAATAAAGAATTCTACATCCTCGCAGTATTTTTTTTCTTTTTGAAACATCACTTTTGATCTCCTTGCCATTTATTATCAGAGATGACATTTCTGCCTGCAGCTGTTTTTCAACGAACCCCTGATGTGCGCATCCACACACATCTCCAGCTCAATCCCCAACGCCCCGTTCTGAATTCCGGCCGCAAGCGTAGTCCCCACCACACAATATACTACATGTGTCAGGTGCTTATTTCTTGCGCCGAGTCTCCTCTCAGAACAGGTTAAAAACTCTCAAGAGCAGGGCCTTCCTTCCGTGTCTCAGAGACCCCCTTCAAGCCTCTTACACAGCTCTGGTAAATCTCAGATGCTAAGTAAATCCTCACGGATGGATTTACAAGGCACAGTACCAGACTGCAAATCCCCTCAAGGCGAGGAAGGGTCTCACTGTCTCCACAATCCCGGCCATCTGCTAGGTCCCCAGCTGAGGGCTCATTCATTTATTAGTTGAATAAGTATTCTGAACCATCACTAATTCTCAACATTGGATGAGAGGCTTAAGTGCTTTATGATGACAGGATCCTAAGGATATTTCCTTTTCAGAAAACGTTTGGTTTGCTTGAATTAAATCAAGAAGATAAATTTCCTCTGAAAGCAGTTTCCTGAAGAATTTGCGAATAATAAATGCTTTGTCCTAGGTTTCCACATAAAGCTTACCTAGTGAAAATATTTCAGATAAGAAAACTCTAATTAAAACAAACTGAAGTCACCCTTTAATCTGGGAATTAAAACAAATACTAAGAAGAGTGAAGCACAGCAAAAAACGTACGTGACATGTGTGTCTAGCCCCTTAAATCTGTCACTGTATAAAGGAATTGCTTCTCATTTCTTTCTGTTCCGGAAAATTTTATTTTGTGTGCAGCATAAAGTTTCTAAACTTTCTAAGGCAAAAACAACCGTGCTACAAATGTGAAAGGAAATGAAGATTAAAAAGCTGGATAGGAAGTAAGAACCTTTCATTCAAACATCAAACCCATCAGGCATACCAGGGGAGGGGTGTGCTCACAAAAGGAAACCAGACAACACTGAAAAGCTGTGTTCTCAGTGGTAAAAGAGAAATGCTGCATGAGAACAGCAGAATGAGAGAGACCCCCACAGAGCTGAAACCTGGGTCTACCCAGGCCATTAGCTCAGAAGCTAAGAAACCTGCTAAAAGCATGATGTTGTAAGACCTAAAGCACTACGCTCAACCAAGACCAGAGAAGTTCTCATAAAATCTATCAGGCAAATTCTTTTTAAAACTTAAAAAAAAGAGAGAGAGAGAGAGCACAGCAAGGGAGGCACAGAGAGGGGGGGTGGGGGAGTGGAAAAGGAGGAAGAGAGAAAGAGATGGGGGGCAGACAGGGAGAGAGAGAGGGAGAGGGAGAGAGATGGAGGGGGGAGACAGAGAGAGAGAGAGACAGAGAGACAGAGAGACAGAGAGAGAGAGAGAGAGAGAGAGAATATGAATCCCAAGGAGGCTCCACGCTGTCAATGCAGACTGTCGGGCCAATTCTTGCACCTGATCCCTGTGGGAAGCGGCAAAGATCTCAGCTGTTTGGCCATTTGCTAGCCAGATTTGTCACTCCCTGAGGGGAGTTGCAAAATAGGCAGGGGAGCGCCACTCCCTGTCAGAGGAGAAGCCAGAAGATCAAAGATCAACCGCCTGCAGGCAGGGTAGTATCAGCCCCTCAGGCGCTGTGCTAAAACACTTTAGTCTGGTTCCTCTTTTACTCCAGCCCTAATCCCTTAACCCTGTTTCCTAGCAACCGACCTAGGTCAGCTGCCTTGTTTTCCCCGCCCTGAAACCTTTATAAGATAGAGTGTTTTCTGAATAAAGAGAAGAAGAATAAAGAAGAAGCTTGATCGGATACCGTGTGCTGTCCTTACTCTCTGTGCTCCCCCTTCCTGCCCTTTCTCTCCCTCCCTCAGGAAAAGAACCCACGAGGACTCACCGCCCCACGGGCCAGAGTGGGAAACGACAGATCCCACACATAACATCTGAAATGCTGGAGCTGGGACCTTCCACGTAACTCTAATGCATGTTCGGTTTCAGAGCCATCAGCCTAAACTCCATGAATACATCCAGAAGTGAAGATGGAGCACGAGACAAAATTGGGTGTAAATTACAGCTTGTAAGAAAGGGAATACCTTAATCCAGATAAACATTAAAAGTTATTAGAATAAAGTTTAAAAGAGCCTAAATTATATCTTCATGTCTATTATTTTTTGTGACCGCTGAGATATAATCCCCCCACCATCCCATTAACACCATTAAAGAATTTAGAGGTTTAAGAATATTCAGAGAGTTGTGCAAACATCATCACCATCAGTTTTAGAATATCTTCATCTTTCTAAAGATACACCCTTCTGCTATTAAATAATTCTCCCTGACATTCCCATCCCTGAGTCATAAGCATCCACTAGTATATTTTCAGGTTCTACAGATTCACCTGTTCTGGACATATCATATGAATGAAACTATATCATATTGGTCTTTTGAGTCTGGATTCTTTCATTTGGCTTAATGTTTTCAAGGTTCACCCATGTTGTAGCAGATTATCAGTATTTTATTCCTTTTTATGGCTAAACATTTTCCCAAGGTATGGACATCACACTTTTTTCCCCTCTATTCACCTGTTCATGGACAGTAGGATTGTTTCCACTTTTTGGCTATTATGAGCAATGGTGTTGTGAATGCACCATTTTTTGTGTGGACGTAAATTTCCATTTCTCTTGGAGACACACACACACCTCAGAGTAGGACTTCTGGATCAAACGGTAACTCTATATTTAACTGCTTAACGAGCTGACAGATTATCTTCTGAGGCGACTGCATCCTGTCTACACAGGCCTGACATGCTAGCAGGCAGCAGCAGGGCAGATCTGAACTGTCAGAGTATTGGGGTTAGTTGTTTAAATGTAAAAAGCAATGGTTCTGGGTCAACTTTGCCATTGCCTGTAACAGTAACTTACCACTTTCAGTGAATGAAAGGTAATCAGAAATACAAAAGATATGCACAATGAAGAACTCATCTGCTTTGTACATTTTAAATTCTTCAAAATACTGTATACTCCAAAAGGATAATTTTCCTTGGCATACAATATACAAAGCTCCTGTGTTACCAAGCCCCAGAACGGCAACATACGGATGTTCCGTGAAGAAAACAATTTGATTATTGTATCTTGGAAATCTAGAAAAAAGAGTAGAAACCGAGTTATGTGCCTACAGAAAAAAAAAAAAAAAGGGGGAATGTGTCAGGTAAAAGAGATGGGAGACATCAGACTAATTTTCCTCAAAAGGAAAGTGCAGGACGTGAGACGACAGTAGACAGAGAAACAGAGGCAGGAAGACCAATGGAAAAGCAAGCATACAGACAGAGGGACAAATAACAGAGTCTCTCATCTCGAAGGGTCCACACAAGTAAGGTGCTATCTTCAAGAGATATAAATCAAAGACCTTACCCTTAAAAGGTTAAAAGCCTACTTGTGAAAACAGCACATGTAAGAGTGAGGACAGTAAAGAAACGTTAAATACAGAAGCCTACAAGCTGAAGGAGCGGGAACTCGACCCTGCAGGCAATAGCGATGCCTACAAAGTTGCTGAACAGGGAGAATAAATGAATCTAAACATGGCAGACAGGAGAGAAAGAAGAGAAAACCATCACAGGTAGGCAGGTAATTCCCAGGCCAACTGGAACTAAGCAGGACAGGACTAGTACCTAGAGGAGATCACTTGGGACAGGAAAGAATGGGTCAGAATGCGGCAACCCTGTAAAGAGAAAACCACCAACGGCTGCTATACATTCATAAGGCTGGAAAAAAGAAGGGGGGGGTGGTTAAGGATGGCATCTAAGAGTGAGCCTTGCCTAGTGGGAAACCAAGGATGTAAGCCCACAGGAGTTTGGATATTAAGAGAAAGATAAGGTGGTTTCAAATGTGCTAAGAGACAAATCCAGAAACTTCCAGTGGAAAGCATCTTTCAGGCCAACTATAATAGAACTAGCCTCACGTTAGCAATTTGAAAACAAATCTTAATCCAATATTGAAAGTTAATAGCTAAAACAATTCTATTACATGTAGCTCCCCATGGAAAAATCTCCATACCGCTTAATTAAAATGATCGATCGCTGTTCTCCAAGCATTTTTGTAAAGCAAAGTTGAGGAAGAGGTAATGCAGTTAAAAAGCATTGCTTTGTGTGTGTGGGCTAGTTTGAAGCAGAGAAGTCTTGAAGAAATACGCCTCCACTCCTGACATTAATGTGTCCACTTAAAACCCGGACTCATTTTTACGGTCACTGTCTGCACTGTGCTAATGAATTTAAATCTCAGGAAAAGTCCCTTGACTTTATCTGCTTTCTCCAAAAGCGCAAAGGAACATTTCTTTATTCATCCTTATAAAATCTGTTCAGGAAAGATCCTCTTTCACTGAGAAAATAAAGAGAACTAAAGGAGTTTTTGAAATTGGAAAACGTTCTCTAACTTGTGTAGGCATGGAAATTTGCTTTTTGTTGTTATTCTGGCATACTCAGAAATAAGTGCATCTCTCCCTTTGCATCTACAGATGTATTTACTAAACACTCCTGAGTAAAAACAGGTTTTGCAATTCTTTAATTCCCTTCAGCAGTATTAACAGTTATGATTTACTGAAGAAAGCTTCCAGTAGTTACTTAAAAAATTAAAAGTACCATCATCATCTATTGTATTATCGAAAGTGCCAAAGTAAGACCTTCATCACCCTGAATAACAAAGGCAATAAATACAAATGGGCAACAATCATGCAAATATGAAGACGCCAGTTAGAAAAATAACGAATTTGGGGGCGCCTAGGTGGCTCAGTCCGTTAAGCGTCCGGCTTCCGGCGTACAGTCAGGTCATGATCTCACGGTTCCTGGGTTCGAGCCCCGCTTCGGGCTCTGTGCTGACAGCTAGCTCAGAGACTGGAGCCTGCTTCAGATTCTGTGTTTCCCTCTCTCTCTGACCCTCCCCTGCTCATACTGTCTCTATATCTCTCAAAAATAAATAAAAAATGTAAAAAAAAAATTTTTTTTAAAAGAAAACCAACTTCATAAATTAATTTTAAAAAACACACTTTTTGACTAATGTTTTAAGAAGATGAAAGCAAGTAGTAAACAGGTATTAGTTTTGTTGTGGAACAGTGTTGCTTCATTTTTACTTAAAATACCACAGGTGAAAATATGCTGTCTGGAAAGGCCAAATGAATTAAAAATGGTGACAGTATCCAATTAATCATTCAAATATAATAAGCTCCTAATCTGATGAATCCAACCACATCCATCAGATGGCAGGGGAAGGCTGTCCTGATACATCCAAGACAGAAAAAGAATACAGGTAATAACCAAACTTTGGTGATACATGTTCTCGTATACTCATTTTTAAGTGCATTTAATTTTACAACTTTTTATTCCACAGTTGCAAATAATTCGTTTTATCTCTGTAATGTTTCCTCACTTATTTTGCTGACATATTTATTGGTTTGCCTCAAAATAAATTACATACTATGTTGGTATCATTCATTAACCTGAAAAAAATAAATTCAATTAATAATTTTTACTTTTGCTTGAGATCCTACTTAGATTTACCAAAGTGACACTGTCCATGTACCATTAGGAATACATGATCTTTTACTTTGATTCAAAAGTGAATATAAAACAGGTGAAATTATCACTAGTTCACCATTCAAAATTTAGTAAGTTGACACCATTGGGGGTGCCTGGGTGGCTCAATCGGTTAAGTGTCCAATTTGGCTCAGGTCATAATTTCATGATGTGTGAGTTCGAGCCCCCATAGGGCTCCGTGCCGACAGCTCAGAGCCTGGATGGAGCCTGCTTTAGATTTTATCTCTGTCTCCTCTCTCTCCCTGCTCTCTCTCCCCCCACAAATATAAACATTTTTAAAAATTTTAAAAATTAAGTTGACACCATCAACAATTGCATAATATAAAATTGTTTAAAAGAAAACCCAAAATGCTCAGTAGAGACAAGTAAATTTTACATTAATTCCGAAGTTGAAGTGCTAATGAAGTTATCTGTACGACACTGAAATAGAAATGGTCACTAATACATAAACACGTCCAGCTGGTTCCAACCCAGGTTTAGTAAGTATTAAAAATCTCCATATGGAGTAATTAGTGACTGTTCCTACACAGTCAGTGCCGTACAGTAAACATAATTGAACCTCTTTAATGGCAAAGATCTCCACGTACCAAGGCCAATATTCAGTACGGAATCTCATTAGTGGGAGATCAGAGAACTCAGAAAATGGGCAGAATTTTTCCCAAGTGGCCTTCGTACTGATTGGGAGCTTGACATTTAGGATTTGCAACTTCTAACAGTGAGGTCAGTGGGGAAAATTTCCAGTTTGCGGAGATTCCCAGTTCATCCAAACTCATCATAACTAGAGTTTTCTCTTTGTTTTACAAGGAATACAAGAATTGCATAGCTCAATCTTCCTTCCAGAAACTTAAATGCCAGTTGCACCTAATAAAGGATAAAATACACACATTCGTGCCACAACCTTAAATCTCTGTTAGACTCCACGAGTCATAATGTCTTCCGTTACTGCAGACTGCCTCAGGATTCCACTTAGCGCCAACATTTCAGTTGTGCGCTTACCGAGAGTTAACAGTGGTCACAGACAGGACAGAGAAATCATTTTCTGCAAGTAGAAACCTCCAAACCATTTCTAGACCACATTTAACTAAATCCACATACACAGCCTTTAATGCTTTTAAGTACAAAAAGATTACTTTCTATTTTCAAAAAAAGAAAAAAGTTTGTACATGTTTTCTATTTATTTTTCTCCTCTGGAGGAAAGGAGTGTTGCTTCTTTAAAACATACAAAGCAGATATATCTCGAAATCTTGTTATATTGAGAACATAAACAATTTACCTCTCCAAGAAAATATGAGGAGGTTAGTAAGGCATGCTTACCATTCTGTTATGATTGGGGAAAGATGCCAGTTGTAGACTAACTTGTAACACTCACGTGCTATATTTTTGCTCTGTTACATAAGACATAAAAGGACACAAATGGACTGGAAGTTATTATTAAGGCCTCTGCTAAAAATATCCATTAAAAACCAGACACTGTTTCGTGTGTAACATTATGACAATATTCCCATCCCACTTCCAACAATAAGAGATGGTATTTTATTCAACCAGTGAGAGATTTTGACTGTGGCACTCAGACACCTACTGAATGTTATGATTCAAAGCATACATTCATATTAAAGGACATCTTTGATTCAGTAATAATAGGTATTAATTAAAAAGAAATGAAAACAAAACTAATAGTCCTGTCTACATAAATCAAAGCAAAGAAGAATCTGGGGAATTCAAGCATCTGGACATGGATTAGTGAAAACAAATCGATTGAGTTAAATAAATAGATAGGTGTTGAAGTTGGCATATTTACATTCTTCAAGATCCCTAAATTTTCTATGTACATTCATATCCATACAAATCTTAGTCTATGTTTATCTTTGTTTCCTCTCTTCAAAATGACAAATCCAGCCTATTTCCAGCAAGTACAAAGGTAATGCCCTTTTTATTATTTCTGCAAAATTCTACATGCCATTGAACAGGAAGTATGTGCGGTGCTGAGAAACATGAATGAGTGCCAGGTGAAACCCGAAGAAAAGACCTGAAATTACCAAATGCATCATAAACAAGCTGTGTAAAGTAATCCTTAAGCAAAAAGACTGGCTTGAATTTGTAACCATGATAAGTCACACATTCAGTAAGTACCTAACAGGTGATCCAGGCTGGTAATAATTAGCACAATTTAAAAATAATGTTACCAATCTATTTTTTTTAACATAACCAGAAGTTGCCAACTGCTGAAGAAAATCCAGTATACCTTATTTATCCTCTATTGTCTCCCGTTTTGAACTTCCCAGAACATCCCAAAGACATGATCACATTACTAAGCAAGCAGAATGCTCCTGTGTTCTTAAAGGGAATGAACGGATACAAGAGGGGAAGGGGCATTTTTTGACACTTCGATCTTCAACATAAAGTTATAGACCAATTTTATTTAATGGCAGAATCATAATCTCAAAAACAAATATTCTGGATGATTCTTTTGTTTTTCCATTAACGTGCACTACCTTGGAATGTGTTTTACACATTGACTATTGAGAAACAATAGATAGATTTCAACTGCAGAGTGCAAGAATTAAAAATATTTTATGATGCTCAATTCTTAGTCATTCACTTATTACTTATTAGAAAGAACTAACAACCAACACTAGTATTTTTCCCCCTTTTCACTATTTAAGTTGCAAAGAAAGAAAGGGGAGGCAGGTAACTTTCTAGAAGGTAAGAGTTTGGCAAACATGTTGGCCGATTCCAGAAACCCACTTCCTTCACCATCATGGATGGTCTGCTGAATAGTTTTTCAAGTACTGCTACATCAGCGAGTCTACTCACGGCATAAAAACTGCCCAAATGTGTGTGTGTGTGCACGTGCATGTGTGCATATTAACACACATGTTAGTTAACATTATGAACATGGCAGGAATTGAGGGTGAATAAAGGTGAGGTATTTTTCTCATGTATATATTAAAAAGAATGTAACATCTGAAACATTTTTATTATAGAACTGTATGTCTGGAGTCTCCTGGCTGGCTCAGTTAGTGGGGCATGAGACTTCTGATCTCAGAACCATGAGTTCAGGGCCTGCGCTGGGTGTAGAGATGACCTAAAAATAAATCTTAAAAACAAAACAAATGAAGTGTATGTCTGTTCCAAGTCAGAAACACAAAACTATAAAAACAAAAATAAGCAAATAAATCATGTACAGGAACAACCTTTCTTTATAAACATATTTAGGTTTTTGTTTAAAAGCTACCTGCCTCCTTCATTTTAAATATCCTTCTTTCCGGAGGTGATCTTACGGAGTACCAAATGATAGCTTCACCAAGTCCAGTGGTGGGATTTGTAATCCCTTACTTACTACTCAATAAACAAATCTAATGCAAAAGGGTTGGCCACCAGACCGCAAACAGACCACATCTTATACAAACCACATCCTTTTATAAAAGAGGAAGGAAACAGTCCATTTAAGGTTTGCTTGGTGTCAAATGACCTACCAAACACCCAGACTGAAGTTTATAATGGTCCCAAAGTAAAGCAAAGAATCTAATTGATATTTTGCAAGAAAAGCAAGTATGTATATACAGGGTAATAAGTTAATGCTGAAAATAATCATTGATAAGTTATTTAAATTTCCTATTTGGTCTATACTTTTTCCTGTATTTAAGGTGTCCAAAATTTATTTCCCAAATCTATTTATAGCTATCAAATTAATATGTAATATATATAATTTTTTTAGTTTCCACTGTTTTTTCGAAGTCACTGAAATGTCTTCTCTAAACAATTGGGACCAATATCAGTCTGAGGCTATCTAGAATTGAATCCAAGCGAGGTTCAATGCCGAGCAATAACTGATTAAAGCTACAGAGTACTAGATAAGATCAAGACTCCCTATAAGAAAACCTGGCACCAGGCTTACAAATAAAAAGGACCTTTGAGATCCATGCTATTTTATAGAGAAGAGAGAGCTGAATAATTCTCCACTGGCCAAGAAGCCTTATACATAACTTCGTTAGTTTGCTAGGGCTTCGACTGCAAAATACCAAAGACTGGGTGACTTACACATCAAAAGTTTATTTTCTCACAGTTCTGAAGTCTAGAGGTCACAGATCAAGGTGTCAACTGTTCCCCTGAGGCCTCTCTCCTTGGCATGCAGATGGGTACCTTCTCTTGCTGCGCCCTCACAAGGCCTTTTCTCTGAGCACCATCCGGGTGTCTCCTCCCCTTCTTGTATGGACCCCACCTAAGGCCTCATTTAACCTTAATTACCTCTTTAAGGTACTATCTCCAAATATTATCACAGTGGGGCTTCAATATAGGATTTGGGGAAAAACAAATCTGTCGATAACAAGACACTTCACAAAACCTATTATGAGGTACACACTGGGACTGAGTCTATCAGACACTAGACTGTGAGCAATGTAAGGAAAGGACCTGTGTCTTTCTCACTGTGTACCAGTCCTGGTACACTGCCTGCCACAGACAATGCTCAAAAAATACAGATCAGGGTGCTTTGGGGGCTCAGTCCGTTAAACATCCTGCTTTGGTTCAGGTCATGATCTTGAGGTCCATGAGTTCAAGCCCGCGTTGGGCTCTGTGCTGACAGCTCAGAACCTGGGGCCTGCTTCAGATTCTGTCTCTCTCTCTCTCTCTCTCTCTCTACTCCTTCTCCCACTCATACTCTGTCAAGATCTGTCCCTCAAAAATAAACATTAAAAAAGAATGTTTTAAGATGGATTAAAAAAAAAAGTAATGGGTTTTCTTCTGCCTTTCAGTACACATATTACAAAATACAATGCTATGAAACTTGATATTTAAAAATGACCTGTCTTTAGAACATGAAGTGCAGTAATTTACATAAAGTACCATGGAATTAGGAAGTATAGCACAAGATTTACAAGTGCATTTCATATTAAGTACCAAAATTTTCCTACCAATTCCCTACATTCCCTCTGATATTATGGTTACTAAAACAACACAAAGGCATGAGAGGGAATCCTGGGAATAAAAGTAACGCAGAGGTCTTTGCTATCTGATAATATTTGTATTAAAATACCCAGAATGATGTAAGATCTAAATTCAGCAGAAATGGGCCATCATCTAAGGAATGGGAATAGTAAAATACATCTCTAGCCTCATATCAAACAAAATGTATTTTGTTCTGTGCCACTAATATATTGAAATGTGTTCTATATTAAATAATCTTTTTGTAGACTCCCAAATGTTTCCGTATGAGCAGGACAGATCTTCTCTGCCAGCCTTATTTACAGGGACCACAGCTTGTACATAACTGTCTTACTTAATGGACCTGAACGAAGTATGCAAATTGCTCATCGGATCTTTGGCTCAATGTTCACTTAAATGTGCTCAAAGCATAAGTTCTGCGAAACACTAAGCACAGAAAATGACACAAATGGTGTCAATTTGGTAGTTCAATAAACTGTGATAGGCTTAACTATTACAGGATTCCTAAGTCTAGCGACTAAGCTACTCATTACTAGAACAGATGCCTCCCAGATCATCCTAACTTAAAATCTGAATACCCCAAAACCCTAGCACGTTCCCAGATACCTTATCTGCTAGGTCTTTGCCTCAATACGATCAAATGACAAAAATGTACACGACATCCTATCCAGGCAGTTGTAACCAGCTTATCCCTACAAGCTAAATTCATGATGACTATTTAGACAGCAAGGAAGCCTTCCTCGAAGGTGTGACTTTCATGTCTGTAGAAATTCTGCCATGAGATGGATCAATTCTCACTGTTCCATTTCTACTAAACATGTTCAAAAGTAGCATGTTTCTTCTCAAGAGCATTTCTCTTCTAGTAGCTTAAACAAGTGTTTTGCCCTGCAGTTTTCTCCTCTGGTACCCCGTTCAGGTTGTACTAAACATCACCAATAAACTCTAGACAGAGAAAGAACATAGACCAGACTTTTGGTCAAATATCTGTCTCCTAGTGAAGTGGTAAAGAGTCTGTCCATTATACCCTCTCACTATCTTTTCTGCTTCCCAGCGGCGGCTTCTTTCCAAAAACTCCAAACAGCTATTCCTGTAAAACGAAAAGCTCGGAGAGGCTCAGCTTCCCCCAAAGACTAATACTACAGAAAAGTTCAAGTGATTTTTTCCATCTACAATTGTACACAAATATTAACCAGTGGAAATGTTCAACTCCTCTATAATCAATTAAATAAAATTCCAGCTGTAGCTGGCCTTGAAACACTGTACTGTACAGAGAGGCCACTAAGCAAAGTGGGACAAATACGCACAGAGACACCAAAACTTATCGAACACCTAACCCTATAGGGTTTAAAGTAGGACCAGGGTAAAAATAAATGTTTCTAGATCCTTAAGGGCACAGCATACGATACAGTGTGGGAGGAAAGGGTGGTGGATGCCGCCATGTTTCTTGGCTGCTCCTCCGAATGAAATGGATTGTTGTACATTAGACTGAAATAGAGGAAAAACCACCACAGAGAAACATTTGCTTCTCGTTAACAGATTGCTGAGAAGAGCCGTTGAACATGACAATGTCTGCATTTCAGGGAAGGTCATCCAACACCTGAGCACTGTGATCTGAAGAACTGGAACAATTTACTAGAAGAAATGCAAAATGTCAAACTCACCCCTGGAGAGTTATCCAGAGGTGATGTTCCTCTGATGTTTTTTAGGTTTTAAGTGGGAGTTCGCCACCTAGTTAGTGAACAACTGGAATGTTTTGGGACTTTTTTCCCTTCTGCTTTGTTTCACTAGGGTAGTTAGTGCTGCTCAGCCCCCGGACAAGGATAACCATGGGCAGTGTTCACGTACGCCTCTCAACGGCCACACACCAGGCTCACTTCACTGAGGCTTAACATCAGGCAAAAAGTGTGTGTGTGTGTCTGTGACTGTGTGTGCATGCAACCACGCAGATGCATGTATAAAAAACATGGAGCAAATGTAAATAATCATACATATATATACATATATGTACACACATAATAATTCATATAAATATACACATAAACATATATATACATGCCATGCTAACTTGGAAACCATGTTCTAGTCACATGAAAAACTGCCATGCTAATTAGGAAACAGAACTAAATGGCCTACAGAATGAAGTACAACAGGCAGTTAAAATGCCTACACTAACCCCCACAAAGCACACAGAGTCACATGGCCTGGCACTCACCATTTGAGGAGGATTTTCCTATTTAGTAGTAACATTTCATCTATTACCCTAACTCATATTTAAAAATGTATTCAAAAATCGTTTCATAGGGGATAATTAAAAAGAAAAAATTACAGGCATGAAACAAGCAATAGAGAGAATAGTAAATAGTTACTGGGGACTGATTTTTTCATTATAAACTGATGTTTTAAATTTTTACAATGCACACCTATTTCTATAGTTAAAGATGGAAGTCTAGAGAATAGGGCTCCTGCATGGCTCAGTTGGTTAATTTTGGCTCAGGTCCTGATCTCACAGGTTCATGAGTTCAAGCCCTGCATCTGACTCCAGACTGCCAGTGAGTAGCCTGACTGGGATTCTCTCTCTCCTTCTCTCTTTGCCCCTCCTCCCTCCCTCCCTCCCTCCCTCTCTCTCTCTCTCTCTCAGAATAAATTTTTTAAAAAATATTTTAAAAGAAATAAAATTAAAAAGATATCTATAGAAAAACCATCACTTATGATTCACAAAAATAACATTAAAGTTCTCACAACAAAATTATTTTAAAGAAAGGAGCTTTACGAGTATTCCAATGAGCACATAGAAGTCTCCTAAGACGCTACTGACAAATGATGAGAGCACTGTTCAACTGCATGATTTTATATCCTTCTATATAGCGAAAGACGTACCTTACCCACAATACTGTAATGAAAAAGAGGACATATTCCAATGACACATACGTTAGCATCCCAACCATCAAAGGCATAAAATCACAGAGGCAAAAAAGGAAAACACCAGCACACGAGCTATGTGGAAAGAATGAGAGATTAGTGAAAATAGCAGTTCTAACTGGTGTACAGTACATACCAAATAAGCCTCTGGGAGTCATAAGCAAGGAGGAGGGAAAAAATGAGTGACAGAGCTCAAGTTTAGCCTAAGCAGAAAAGGGACTCCACCAGGCTGAGGACCAGAAAAGAATCAGAAGAGAGAGCCCACACGCATGCACCTGCTAACGGGTTTACATTAGGGCAAGAGGATCCCCAGATCTAGAAGCATCAAAGTCGGACACTGACCTCCAGCAATTGCCAGCATGACCTATAATCGCTCACCTCAGGAGAGAGAAGGAAACACCATCTGAAAAGCACTTTGTATCCATTTTCAAGGAGCCCATCCTCAAGGAGGGATAAGGTGACATTTTTAAGTAATGAGAAAAAACAATACAAATACTAGAAAGAAGATCCTGGTACCTGGGCGAGAAAAGGGAGCCCTTCTTCACAAGAGGAGGCAATGGTGCTGGATCTCAAAGGATGAGAGGGAGTTTGCAAAAATGATTAAATAAAATTTATGTTATGCAAAAAAAATTGTTTTTAATTCTATCCATCATTAATAGCTCTGGGAGAGGACACCAGAGAAAAAAACATAGTGTATGTAGAAATACACTTTTTTAAAAATGTTTATTGAGAGAGAGAGAGAGAGAAAGAGAGAAAACATGCATGCACACAAGTTGGGGAGAAGCAGAGAGAGAATCCCAAGCAGGCTCCAGAACAGAGTCCAATGTTGGGCTCAAACCCTGAGACCATGACCTGAGCCAAAGCCAAGAGTCAGATGTTTAACCGATGGAGTCACCCAGGTGACCCAGAAACACTGAATAGGGCCCCTCAGTGACTCAGTAGGTAAGCACTGACTTTAGCTCAGGTCATGATCTCATGGTTCGTGGGTTCAAGCCCTGTGCTAGGCTCTGTGCTGACAGCTCAGAGCCTGGAGCCTGCTTCAGAGTCTGTGTCTCCTTCACCCTCTGCCCCGCCCCCACTCACGCTCTGTCTCTCTAAAATGAATAAACATTAAATAAATAAATTAGACCAGGACTAGCCCTTCAGAGTGAGCTCTAGGAATAGCATTAAGGTGATTTCGAAATTTCAAGGTGATTATGGAAAACCATGTGCCCCTGGAAATCTCCTGAACAGGGAAAAAGTACTCAAATAGATGTAACAGGATTACACCAGTGGCTGATACCAACCATATTAAAGTAAATATCACCGACTAGAAAAATGGAAATCTAAAAAGAAATAAAAGAAAATTCATAAATTTGCTAACTTTGGTTGACCTTCACCTCAAATGACCAGGTAAAAAGAAACTTACAGAATCCCGAGTGCACAATTTGTGAAGGAAAAGGTGATACAACCAAACTACTACTGGAGCAAGCCGCCTTCCAGCAGATTCTCCATCATCTAAAACTTCAACCTCGTGGCAACACTCATCACTAGCACAAGATCAGCTTAATTCCCGGAGCAAGTCAGGATTCTATCAAAAATTGCTTTACCTGTGTAGGTGTTTTTGTTTACAAAAGCAAGCAAAAGGCATTCAGACATGACCAAAGTACAGTTAATCAAATGCTGCAATAATTTCAGCTACTTAGAAAACAAGGATGAGCAGGTTCATTCTAAGGACCCGCGGCCCCCAGCGCCTCAGACCTGCCTTCATGAGGAAGTGTTCACGCCGCTGTGCTTCTGGGTGCACAGGTCTCAACAAACAATCACAAATGAGCCAGACGGGGAAACACTGACGTTATAAAACCAAAGACCTCGCTTCTATTTTGCCTCATTTTTGCTGCATGGGCATCCCTTTAACCTCATAGACCTGCCTGATTTGTCAAACATTTTAGGACTTAAAGCCTCATCACAAATGAACTAGAGTACAGTGCCCATCCCCTGGCATGATCTGAAGGTTTGTTGCCAGAGAAATGAAAAAGAAAGAAATCAAGAGAAGACAACTCCTTTTAGAGAGGGGTGGGGAGTGGGGAAACCACATTGTAGATAAGCACCTGGCTTTAATGTAATCTGATAATCTACTCATAATCTAATTAACATGCTCACAAGCTCTATGGATCAAAGGGAAAAGAGAGAAAAGCCATGAACTCACATTGACAATGAAGATATTTTGGGGGCACCTGGGTGGCTTAGTGGGTTCAAGGTCTGACCTTGGCTCAGATCATCATCTCATGCTTCATAGGTTTGAGCCCCATGTCAGACTCTGTGCTGACAGCTCAGAATCTGCTTTGGATTCTGCCTCAAGTCTCTCTTTTTCTGCCTCTCCCTCACTCGCTCTCTCAAAAATAAACAAACAATAAACAAAAAAGTAATGAAAATATTCTTTAAGAAGTCAAGCTCCTAGAAACCTGACATATGGTTCATCTCTAACCTCATCCCAGGTTAAGTGAATGTCTGTTAGATTATTTGTTTCTTGGTTTGTTTTTTTTAATTTTATGTAACTCAGATCTCTCCAAATATCTTTGAAGACTCTGATTAGCATGGTGACCTTAAGTGGAGAATAAATGGTCTACACAACAAGTAAGCAGAATCCTTCAAACACACATGTCCTTATTTTTGTTCACTTAAAACATATTTTAGGATGAGAATGACATTTACTGGAAGAGAAAGCCTGACCAAAAAAAAAAAAAAAAAAAGGTTAAGAAATCTGAGGACAATATCCATTCATAAATGCCAATAACCTATGATAGTTACAGCAAGGTTAGATACTAACTCCAGTTCTGTCTTTTTATCTACCTACCTACCTAAGTACTTAGACTATCCTCAGATTAAACTCAGTATATAAAAGGCTAGGACAGGTAGGGATAGAAATGACCAAGACCTGTAACCAAGAAAATCACTGAAACTTATGAGGTATTAAAGGGAAAATAATACAGTTTAAATACACTTTCAAACTGCCTTGAATCTCTTCTTTAGCCATTTAAAATAAACTGCATAACCTGTCACATAAACATTGCAGGGGAAAAATGACAAATAAACCTTCAAAACAGTCTTTCTCCTTCGAGGAATCTCAAGATACCTACTCATCAGAAGTCCTTAGCATAGATTAAGGTTAAATTGCCAATTTTATATAAAACACTTACACTGTGCAGTAGCCTCCAAATTTGTCTGTGTGTTGGTATAACAGTATTGATTTCACCCCTTCATTTCCATTCTTCACAAGTCTTCACATCTACAGAGGGAAGGTTCTAGAAAGTGTGCACACACAGGGCAAAGAGCACCAGGCAAAGCTGCCTCTGGCTCTTACTCACTTGCTGAAATCACAAGCCACACCACTGCCTTCCATCCCAGGCCCTTAAGGCTGCCATATACTTTTTCTAAGCCTCTCGCTTTTGTTAAGATCAGCAACTCAAACTGAAGCTCCAAGTTGTTTTTTTTTTTTTTTTAACTTTTTCTTGAAAATATAACAACACAAAACAGAATACTACAAACAAAAAAGATCACAGCTTCTGGTTATGAGAACCACAAAAACCCTACTCTACCTTTGCTCACTACTTATTAACAGAGCTGCTTTTTACAATGGTTGACGGCTCCAGAAAGCCACGGATTATCCTGGAAGTATACATGAAAGTACATTTCAACCATCTAAAGAAAAGGTATTTTGTAAATGAGCCTTACCTCACCATTTCAGGCCACGTCACCCTTAGACACCGTTAGTTTTCTCCGTGCATACAAACTGACCTAGTGTTCAATTTTCATGCAAATCAAATAAATCCTTGATCTATGTCAGACATGAGACTTTTTTCAAATCATATTTGATGTGGGAAACAAAGGCAGAAGGAAATGGCAGATAAAATTAAATTTCCTGACAAATGCTGGAGGCAGGCAGAGTAGAACGTTCCTCCAGGAACTCCCTCCTGTCTTACTGTTAATGCTTTGCTAGAGGGAAAAACAACCTTAGACTGACAATAGCTAGGCCTCCAGGATCTTGTGAGTCTTCTTCAGCACAGGAAAATCCTTCTGGAAACTTCCTTTTCTTTACTTAGCCTGACTTCCAAGTATATAATCAGTCACTCCTGATTACATTTACTGAAAGTCAAATAAGCTGTTATCCCTTTTGCAATTTGTTAGCAAAAAGGTGACTTAAAATGATGGTTAATTCGGTCTCAAAAGTTTTCATGGATAATTGTTAGGACAGCTTTCAAAGTTTTTGGTAATCTGAAACTTTAAAGTTTTGCTTGGATGACAAACTGAAATTGAATCCTTTGGACATCTAAGTCTTTTCCAAATGAGATAAAATACTAAAGCACTGATTATTGAATGTTGGTTTGTGTTTTTGACCTACTACAGAGAAAATAAAGATATTTGGTCTGATGGTAAACTTGCTTTGTGCATTATAACTTACTGAGGTTTTAAACTTCACAAGATTTAAATTGTAAATGAAGTCATTTGACCAGGTAGGCCTTTTTACTTAGTATGTTAAGTTACTCTGAAAGCATGATGAAATAGTAAGTCTTTGGTTACATTTGGGTAAATGCTTTAACTATTCTGGAGATTATATGCAATTCCTGAAGTTATATTTTAGTAAATTAGCCACCACATGATATTCTGATGACTGAAGTGTTATGTGTCACAGAAATAACTGGATTTCTTGCCAGCTATATTGCAATCTCTCATCAGAGCTTTAACTGTGTCCATTTTTTAGTTTTTTGGTCATTTATAGTTTTTGTGACTCTTGTTCTAAAGATTGCTGGTTCTCTAATGTTTGCTCTTCCAGATTAAGAAAACTTTCTCTTAAGATACCCATAATAGGGGCACGTGGGGGGCTCAGTCAGCTAAGCGTCTGACTTCGGCTCAGGTCATGATCTCACAGTTCCTGGGTTTGAGCCCCGCGTCGGGCTCTGTGCTCACAGCACAGAGCATAGACTCGGTATACACTCAGACGAAACCAGACGCCCTTAAGGAGCGCGGTTGACTTTCTGAAACAGGCAGCCCATTGGGACTGCTGGCCCACACCTTGCTGGCAGAGCTCCCAGCAGCCTTTCCAGGTAAGTAAAGAATGTCGCTTTCTGGCAGGTGCAGGAACCTCAGGATACTTTGGGGGCCTTGAGAAGAGGAAGTCACCCAAACTTAGAGGCACTACAGGCATGCCTGATGGCAAGCACTTGGCTCTGGGCCTGGACAGGCTTTACTACAAGTTCAATCTAAAGGTTCTTTATGAAAAAGCTCCAACAAAACAAGTTTTTAAAAGATCTCTATGATCTATCACTGTTCTTGCTGAGTTTATGTAAACAATTAGGCCAAGTTTGTGTAAATTGGCCTTGTTTTACAAACAAATTAATCGTTATTTAGCTACGACTCTCCAACATAAGGTTTCAAATCTTCTTCCAAAAGGCCTTTTCTTACTGCAGACCTATCAATAAATGGACAAGGAATGCTCTGTTAAATTATTCCCTTGAGGCCAGGCTAATTCATAAATCTCTAACTGAATATGCAAACTGTATCCTCCCTAAACCTGGGCTGACAGTTACTAGCAATTCACCCCATGTGAACCCCGAAGACCTGCTTCACTTAAAGGATTGGAAGTCTAATGCAGCAAGGGACTTAACCTAAAATTGAAGGGCTCCGACCGGGCTGTTCAAGGGGAAAGGACATGGGAAACAAAGGCAGAACTAAACGGCAGATAAAATTAGATTTCATTAAAACCTGCAGCCCATTGACAAATGCTGGAGGCAGGTGGAGTAGAACGTTCCTCCAGGAACTCCTTACTGTCTTACTGTTAATGCTTTGCTGGAGGGAAAAACAACCTTAACCTGACGATAGCTAGGTCTCCAGGACCCTGTGAATCTTCTTCAGAATAAGAAAATTCTTTTGGAAATTTTGCTTTGCCTTTGCCTCCCCTAACTCCCAAGTAGATAAATCCTGGGGCAGCTCCTCCTGCCCAGGGGGTCCTGTCCCCGGGCTTTAATAAAAATACCTTTTTTTTTTTCCATCAAAGATGTCTCAAGAATCCTTTCTTGGCTGTCATTTCCATATCTACTCCCCCACTTCACCCCACCTCCACCAATATCCTACCATAATTCCAAAACCACATCAAATTCACTACAAAAAAACTAATACAGTTAAAAACTTCACTAACCTCAACAATCTACAGCATTTTACACTATGAACAAAACAGGCCCCTTAACCTCTCTGAGCTATAAGACTTCCAATGATGTAGGTTTCCAGCAGTTCCTATCAATGATTGCTTTGTCTATTTTTAATACATGCAATAAAACATAGCTGTTCATACACTATCCTAAAAATATAATGAAACCTGATAAGTTCAGATAAGAAGGATATGCCTAATCAGTTTACTTTGTTATTTATTAGCAATATGAATCATATCAAATGCATTTTTATTTTTTTTAATGTTTTATTTATTTTTGAGAGAGAGAGAGAGCATGCGCAAGCTGGGTAGGGTCAGAGAGAGAGAGAGAGAGAGAGACACAGAATCTGAAGACAGGCTCCAGGCTCTGAGCTAGCTAGCTGTCTGCACAGAGCCCAATGTAGGGCTCGAACCCACAAACCGTGAGATCATGACTTGAGCTGAAGTCGGACACTTAACTGACTGAGCCACCCAGGTGCCCCTCAAATTCATTTAAAAAAAAAAAAAGTTTATTTATTCTGAAAGAGTGAGAGAGTGCATGCACAACTGAGCAGGAGCAGGAGATGGGCAGAGGGAGAGGAAGAGAGAGAATCCCAAGCAGGCTCCACACCTCTCAGTACAGAGCCCTATGTGGGGCTTGATCTCGCAAATCACTGAGATCATTACCTGAGCTGAAATTATGAGTCAGACATTTAGCCAACTGAGCCATCCAGGCACTGCTCAAATTCACTCTTTCATTTGTTATAATTACTAAGTAATTATGTGCCAGACACAACACTGGGCACTGAAGTGAACCCCCGCCCCCCCCAAAAAAGACCTTATTTTATGGCCCCTGAGTGTCTACCTACTGACAACCGAGGGAGAAGTGCTATGAAAGTGACGCTCCTGGTTGGATAAGGTGCCAGCTCTCAGGGCCCTGTTGGTGCAGCAACAATGGGACGCCCTCAGCTGGCTCACATAAAGGTAGCTAAATTTGGAATAAAGAATTTTCATGGTAATCGCATAGGACAAGAAAAATTCCTTACACAAAATCATCCACAATGATCTGTTCCCTCTAGTATCACAAGGACCCCTGTCTGCAAGTGTGAGCTTACTGACCTGAAGGTCTGCCTTTCAGGATGTGAGAGTTGGATGCTGAGAATACTAGAGAATTCGGCGATTAGAGTCACCTGGAACATGCATCAGCATATCACCGATCACGAGGTTCTGTCTAATTTGGCCTCTAACCTACATTGGCAACCTTAGCAGAAGTATCCCTTTGGGAAAAAACTCAAGATTTCATGGAAGAGGAGAGTTCAAAACACCAAATGAAATTTAATACTATTTTCTAGCCTAGGGTTAATCCTATACAAATCAAAGAATAATGTAAAAATAATTAGTTAATAAAGCCTGTTTTTTTAAATGAAAACTCACAGAAGCATAAATTCTGTAAAATTACTGCATGTTTCTATTTTTCAGCATTCCCTAGAGATTCTAATACACTGTTAACATAATTTTTTTTTTTTTAATTTTGCAAGTCTGGTCACCCTGCAGATATCTTCCTGTTGAATGCTAGGATGAGTGAGGCTTGAGGATGCTTTTTACTGTCCCTGGTGCCAAACCTATTCACACTTCAACAAACACTTGGTAAATACTCAGGATTAACATCTACACAGTGGATCAGAAATGCAGTATAATGATGCTACACTGTCACTCTGTCCCTGGGGATCCATGCTGCAGAAACCACATGTGAAAACTGGTTAAGATTTGTCCTCCTGGTAATTCAATAAATACACCACTTTGCTAGGAATTACACTTTTTGGTATTAGTTAGGTTCCAGAATATTTAATAGTCATGTTCATCCTAGACAGAGTAAGAAAGTAAAGAAATGTGAACACTAATTGAGATTACCTTTGCTCCAGAGATGACGAACACATTTGTCCAGAGGCTGATTCAGAACCACAAGGCAGTATTTCAACTTCCCTGTGGAAAAAAAGGAAGTAAATAAGTAGGTAAAGTCATTTGTTCCCCTCATTTGAGTCTAGAATTACATTCTACTAATCCAGATTTTTTTTCTAAAGTTTATTTATGTTGAAAGAGAGAGGGAGGGGTGGAGGGGGGGAAGGGGCAGAGAGAGAGGGAGACATAGAATCTGAAGTAGGCTCCATGCTATCAGCAGAGACCTGTGAGATCATGACCTGAGCCCAAACCAAGGGCTGGGATGCTTAACTGAATGAGCCACCCAGGCACCCCCACTAATTTAGACTTTCAGTTCACACAGAGCTAAATTTCACCCACAGCTAATTTCTTATTCCTTAACTTTAAAAGACACCATAGTTCAATATGTCTACTACATTACTATATTGTTGAGGACATGATTATAAAAATAATTTATCACAAAAACAATTGGGTAGATTTCTTTTTGTAACAGGTGAGGGGGGGGGTGGATATTCTCTTACAATGACATCCTGATGAGATACCACCCCTTTGATACAACTGCTCTTCTACCGGGCCGGCCCAGCATCCTCCTGACATTAGTTGCCAGGGGGTATGGGCCTGGGCAATGTGTGTCCTCACATTCATTTTTACTTATTCACATTCTCTCCCCCACTACGTCTCTCTCCTCCCCATACAAAACTCTGCGTGTGTCTGCACAGAATCCCAGAGCTCTTTTCATGACTCTTTTATTCCAAGTTTTTAGATGACACTCAAAAGATGAAGACACTTGAAAAGACAGAGGAAAGTTACTTCTCCACCAGTCATTCCAAGCCTTTTATAACGTACTAAAAATAGTGCAAAGCAAAATGCGATCAGGCCATCGAAAACCTGTCATTCAGCTCAGTCCAAGCACTCCATTTCACTTAGGAAAGAAAATGTTTGTTTGGTGATAAGAAAAATTAATTTTTTAAGCAATCTCAGTGTTAGAAGTGGAACAAGATAAGGAAATGAAAAGGGATGCCACCGTCCACAGCACACATTATTAAGTGCTGATTATACACCAGGCACTGGGAGCACAAAGAGGACTAAGATTAGAGAGTATCTGGGAGATAAAACATTTATAATATAGAGGACTTATTCTACAATGCAATACGACACAAGTTTATGAAGAGTGCCGGGTAACAGATAAATGAGTATGGAGGGTGTTCAAAGCCCAGAAAGTCAATAAGGTCTGATGTCACCCTAGAAATCTTTGTGAAATGCAGATTTCCAAACTTGATCTTAAAAGGAGAAAAGAAGCTGGAAAGAATCAAGAAAAGGGCATCCAGACAAGGAACACCACACACAGGTAACGGCTCTCCTTTGCCATTACGGTTACTTCCACGCAGAGTTTCAGAAGCCACGCCCTAAAGGCAGGAACCCAAGACATTCCTGCTGGCATCCCAAACTTCAAGACATCTTGTTTGAGTCGATGCAGGAGTTTAGACTGAGGCACACAGGAGGTATTGAAAAGGGTGCAAAACAAGTAGTAAAAGCGATTTGTGTGTATTTGGTAATCACGCGCACGGAGATAAGAACTAAGGTCAGAGAGCTGCCTAGCAGCTGGGATACTGCAAAGAAAGCACAGAGAGAAAAACAAAGGATGAAAGCAAAATTACACTGTTTTGCTCACCAGCCTAGAGCTGAAGGACCTCAACAAAGGAAACGCAGAAAGAACAGTCAGAAAGGTACAAACGCAAAGCGGGGATTTCCAAGAACGTACTGTCAATGACACAGCGTGCTACTCAGATGTCACAGGGACTGAGGAACCAGCAAGAGCCAATGAGGAGGGCAAATCTCAGAGCAAAATCTGAGAAGTCACAGAGGGAGCCTCGGAGATGCAGAGTTAAGTCAATCAGGAGGAAAGATGCCTCTTAACAAAATAAAAAGTGAACTATGAGAAATGAGGGGGACATGGCAGTGAAGTCAAGAAAAAGTTCTTCGAACACAGAAGCCATCTTATATTCTAAATTTTTTTTTTTTACTGTTTTTATTTATTTTAGAGACAAAGAGAGAGACAGCGTGAGCAGGGGAGGGTCAGAGAAAGGGGGAGACACAGAATCTGAAGACAGGCCCCAGGCTCTGAGCTAGCTGTCAGCACAGAGCCTGATGCAGGGCTCGAACTCACAAACCATGAGATCATGACTTGAGCCAAAGTGGGATGCTTAACCGACTGAGCCACCCAGGCGCCCCCATCTTATATTCTAAAGAGGAGAGACGTGAGAGGAAGAAGGGAGAGGATTCCTTCCTTCCTTGAGTAGGAATTTATAGAGCACAAAGCACTCCAGTCCAGGCCCTTCTGAGACTGCAGTGAGCAGGAGACGCGAGCTTCTGGCCCTCCTCAGATTTCCATTCTACTGATGAAAACAGGTACTAAGATCGAGGTACACGAAGACATGCAGAGACACACAAATCTGAGGTAGAGGTGAGAATGGTCGATTTACTTATATGTGAACAAAAAGAAAGCGAGAATATGGAATTAAAGCAGAATGTGAACAATTTTAAAACAATTGCTATAAGAAGTAGATTACAGCAGGTGAAGGCCCATAATTTTAAAACTATAAATTCACTTGGGGTTAACTAGCAAATAGAGGATCTCAGATCCATGTATAATTTCAGGACTTTTCTCCCACTGATTCTGCAGAGGGGGAGCAGGAATAGGCACAAACTAGATGATAAACAGGGATGACATGTGGTTTGAGAATTGGCAAAATCACTGGTCAGGAGGGAAAAGGAATCTAGGGTGCTCCTCTGGGCGGGCATGACCACGAATGACTATGGCCGAGACCAGTAACCGCCTGAGGATGTTCTTCCTCTTCCTTAACAACAGAATCCTGAAGGGTGTTTTCATTTGGTTTCATTTTTTTTAATCTTTTTTAAATGTTTTATTTATTTTTGATACAGAGAGAGACAGAGCATGAGAGGGGGAGGGGCAGAGAGGGAAGGAGACACAGAACCGGAAGCAGGCTCCAGGCTCTGAGCTAACTGTCAGCACAGAGCCAGACGCAGGGCTCGAACCCACGAATGTGAGATCTGACCTGAGCCGAAGTCGGAGGCCTAACCGACTGAGCCACCCAGTCGCCCCTCATTTGGTTTCATTTTGGGGCTTTGCTGTTTTTTGCTTTACTGGGCACATTACCGTCCAGGTGAAAATTTATGTATCCCAGACTCCTTTGTAACAAAATGTAGTGTTATGATTAAGTCTGGCCAAGGAGATGTATATTAGACCTTTGTAAGTTACTTGTAGGGAGTCTCCTTAAAATGGAGGTAGCTTGGGGTGCCTGGGGTGCTCAGTTAAACGTCTGACTTGGGCTCAGGTCATGATCTTGCAGCTCCCCACATCAGGCTCTCTGCTGTTAGCTCCTAGAGCCTGCTTCAGATCCTCTGTCCCCCGCTCCCCCACCTCTCCCCCATTCACTCTGTCTCTTTCAAAATAAATACACTTAAAAAAAATGGAGGAGGCTCTATTCTCTGCTTCTTTTCTTCCATCCTGCCTTCTGGATCAAGGATTGAAGAACTGCTGAGTGAAATTTTAGCAGCCACCTGCTGTCATCAAAAGAGCACCAGCCTAAAGGAGCTGGGTCCCTGATGACTCCACAAAGCCTCAAGCCCACCACTTCACTGCCTGCCTACAAGTTCTTTTATGTGAAGAAAACTAGACTTCTATTTCATATCGTTATTATTCGAGGTTTCCCTATTCTACAGAGAGAAACTCAATTTTAATTAACATAATGATCATGGTCAAGGCTGTGTTGAGACAATCTAGACAGAAATTGGAGAGGACTTTCAAAATGAATAGGCACGTATCACAATGGAGGAAGGAAAATTTGAACCCACGCATTCATTCAACGTGGATGGAACATCAGTCTAAGAAATTCATACCCTGGCACACAGTGAGTGCTCAGTGTTACTGGCAAGGAGTTAATAATTTGGATGAATGTTTGACAAGGTCTGCACTGCCAAAGAAGGCATTCAACAATACAATATGTATATTTAAATAAATGAATGAACCCACCTTCTGTCACAGATTCTTTGATACATAAGCTCATTCCTCAAAGAGAAAGGATTTATTATCCACATTACCGCTCCTCTACACCAATATTTTCACTAAGGTGGTATCTGTGAAGTTATTTTTGAAAAGAATCAGAGTATGAAAATATATGATACAGTTATGATTCACTAATTAAGGTATTAATAATCAAGAATGAACCATTTAAGCAACTTCACATCATTCATGTTAAGCCGGTTCTCTCTATGGGTACGCAAGTCCTGGGATCCAATATTCTTTCCTTTTCTCATCTAGCGCCCCCTGGAACTTTAACTCGTTGAAGTCATTTTGGCATTCATATCACACTTGAGGCCTTACTGATGCATAGGCTGCAGAAAAGTAGCATCCAGAACTACCTATTGTAACTACCCAGTTATGGGAGCCCATCTCAAAGCAGACATTCTAAAATCTAGAACTCCGCATCACTCTGGAGTATTAAAGCATGGGACACTGCCTTCGACTCTAAATGTGAAAGTTTATATAAAGAAAGTTAGCAACATGGAAGTAAATGGACAGTATTATTTCAAGTATTTGCCCAGCTGTCACACTGACGGATATGCAAAAAGATTTAAGAGGAGAGCTGGGAAGAACCTCCTCATTATGCTATGAAGACCACAAGTTTTTATATCAAGTGCCCTAAGGCAATCTCAAAGAGAAATCTAAGAGCAGAGAACACAATTTCAAGAGTAAGAGAACTTTTTCTTTATATAATGCACTCCATTTTAAAGAACAGAGAACAATATCGACGGTCTCAACTCTTCAAACATCAAGTCAGAAGTACTAGAACTGCTTTCTCAAAAGGTTTTCAATTAAGCAGAAGATGGCAAGTCCCTGATCCTGGATATATCAAAACCAAAGTGCTCCAAATGTACCTGGAAATCCTGAATTAAGTACAAAGAGAAATTCCCAGACCGTAGGATCCTAAGAGACAGGACAACTAAATATAGCATGGTAGGTGAAAGGGACCCAGGAACAGAAAATTAACACCAGGCAGAAACTAAGGAAGTCTGAGTAAGTGATGCAACTAATAATAAGCTAATAAAAATGTATTAATACTGGTTCATTAATTATACAAATGCACCATGCTAAAGTAAAATGTTAATATGGGAAAAACAGACATGGTTGGGGGAACTAAAAGGGACCTCTCTTTACTATTTCAATTTTTCTGTAAATATAAAACTGTTTAAAAAAAAGTCTACAAATATTTTAAATTCCTGGGGCATGGGATAAAACAGAACTAAAAACTATCCCATCAAGTAATGACTGAACAATTACTCCAACAAGGGTCATGAGAGCCCCAAAGTCTGAAGTTGGATATCAGATATAAAGCCAAGAAAAAAGCCCACTCTAACAAAAGGCAAAGATAATTCTATTTCATTTTGGAAAACTGTATTATATCAAGATTTTCTTTCAATTAACAAAGTAAAGCAAGGACAGTAGAACAGCAAATCCTAAGAAACGCAATTTCTTTTTATTTCAGAGCTCCAAAATGAAAATTAGATTTTTTCCAAATCCAATTTATGTAAACAGGAAAAGAAAACATTTCGCCAATTTCCCCTACCATCCACATCCACCTCTGGCAACCACCAATCTGTTCTCTACACCTATAAGTTTTGTTTTATTCTAGATTTCACATAAAGAAGACATCATATGGGATTTTTCTTTCACAACTTATTTTATTCAGCATAATGTCCTCAAGGTCCATCCATGTGGCAGCAAATGGCAGATTTCATTCTATTTTATGGATGAATGATTTTACTATATATCATATATTTTGTTATATATATAAATACACACACACACACACACACCCCATAATTTCTTTATCCGTTCGTCTTTCAATGAACACTTAGGTTATTTCCATATCTTGGCTAGTATACATAACACTGCAATAAACACAGAGGTGTTTTTATCTGTTTTAAGCTATAAATTGGTATTTTTGTTGTCTTCAGATAAATACCAAGAAGTAGAATTCCTGAGTCTTATGGTCGTTTTCTCGATTATATAAAGAATCTCCATGTTTTTCTCTACAGTGGCTGCACCAATTTATATTGCCACCAACACTGCATAAGATTTCCCTTTTCTCCACATCCTCACCAATTCATGTTCTTATCTTTTTTGACAAGTCATTTTAATATGCATGAGCTGACATCTCCTGGTAGTTTTGATTTGCATTTCCCTGATGATTAATGACATTTAGCATCTTTTCATGTACCTGTTGGACATCTGTGTCTTCTTTTGAAAAAGGACTACTCAGGGGCACCTGAGAACACATGGAACTCTTGATCTCAAATTCCTAAGTTTGAGCCCTGTGTAGGGTATGGAGTTTAGTTAGAACAATAAATAAAATCTAAAAAAAAAAGAAAAAGAAAAATCACTATTCAGATCTTCTGCCCATTTCTTCATTGGGTTTGTTTGTTACTGAGTTGTACAAATTCCTTGTATATTTTGGATATTAGCCCCTTATCAGATAATAATAAATAATTTGCAATTGTTTTCTCCCATTCAGTACGTTGCCTTTTCATTTTGGTGATACTATCCCTATGCTGCGTAGAAGCTTTTTAGATTGATGTCATCTCAACTGATGCTTTTGGTATCAAGATTCAAAAAATCATCAATAAGACCCATGTCAAGGAGCTTACCATCTATGTTTTCTTCTAGGAGTTTTACAGTTTCCGGTCTTATGTTCAAGTCTTTAATCCACATCCAGTTTGTTTCTTGCATATAGCGTATGACAGTGTGGTCAAGTTTCATTCTTTCACAAGTAGCTTCCAATTTTTCCAACACCATTTTTTGGAGAGACTGTCTTTTCCCCACTTGTATATTCATGAATCCTCTGTCATCAATTAATTGACCATAAATGTATGGGTTTATTTCTGAGCTTTCTAGTGTATTCTTATGACCTATGTGTCTGTTTCCATGCCAATACTAAACTCTTTAAATAACATAGCTCTGGAGTCTATTTTGAAATCAGATTTTGACATATCCAGCTTTGTTCTTTCTCAAGATTGTTTTGGCTATTTTGGGCCTTTTGTGCTTCTGCAAATTTTAGGATTGTTCTATTTCTATGAAAAATGCCATTGGAATTTTGACAAGGATTGCACTAAATCCGTACATTGCTTTGGGTAGTATGGACATTTTAACAATATGAACTCTTTCAGTCCATGAGCATGGAGCGTGACTTTCCATTTCTTCGTGTCTTCTTCCATTATTTTCATCAATGTCTTATATTTTTCAATATCCAGATCTTTCTCCTCTTGTTTACATTTACTCCTAGGCACTTAATTCTTTTTGATGCAATTGTGAATGGGATTATTCTCTTAATTTATGTTTCTGATAGTTCATTATTAGTATATAGAAATGTGATATTTTTGTGTACTGAATTTTATCCTGCAACTTTCTATCAGTTTTTTGATGGACTCTTCAGGCTTTTCTATATATAGTGTCACATCATTTGCAAATTGTGACAGATTTACTTCTCCCTTTCCAACTTGGATGCCTTTAATTCTTTTCCTTACTTAGCTGCTGTGTCTGGGAACTTCCAATATTACGTCCAATGTAAGTGGCAAGAATGGGCATCATCTTGTTCCTGATCTTAAAGGAAAAGCTTTCAATTTTTCACAGTAGAGTGTAATGTCACCTCCAAACTTGTCATATATGGCCGTTATTATGTTGAAGTATGCTTCCTCTAAACCCATCCTGAGTTTTTCATATAGATGGATGTTAAATTTTCCCAAATGCGTTTTCTTCATCTTATTGAGATGGTCTTATGATTTTTATCCTTCATTTTGTTAATGAGGTCTATCATGTTGACTGACCTGTGGATGTTGAACCATCCCTGCACCCCTTGATCCTCTAATATATTGTTAAATTCAATGTGTTAATTTTTTTTAATGATCTTGGCATCTATGTTCATCAGGGATATCGGCCTGTCATTTTCTTTCCTTGTATGGTTTTGGTATTCGAATAACGTTGGCCGTATAGCATGAGATTGGAAGAATTCCCTCCTCTTCTATTTTTCTAAGAGTTTAAGAAGAATTGATACTAACTTTTCTTTGAATCTTTTGTTAAAACTCACCTGTGAAGTGATTCTGATCCTGGACTACTGGTTGTCAGGATGTTTTTGACTACTGATTAAATCTTCTTATGAGTAATTGATTAACTCACATTTTCTATTTCAACATGATTCAGTCTTGGTAGATTGTATGTTTCTAGGAATTTACCTCTTTATTTTAGGTCGTGGAATTTGTTGGCATATAATTATTCACAGCAGTCTCTTATCCTCTGTGTTTCTGTGGTTGCAGTTATAATACCTTCTATTTCATTTCTGATTTTATAGGAATCCTTTTTACCTGGGTAAGTCTATCTAAAGGTTTGTCAAGTGTGTTTATCTTCGACAAACCAGCTCTTTCACTGATCTATGGTCTTTTTAGTCTCTATTTCATTTATGTCTACTTTAGTATTTAATTGCTTCCTTCTACTAACTTTGGGCTTCACTCATCTTTTTCGAGATATAAAGCTACATTGCTTATTTCACACTTTGTTTCTTGAGATAGGCATTCATCACTAGGACCTTCCCTCTTTGAACTGCTTTTGCTGCACCCCATAAATTCTGGTATGTTACATTTCCATTTTCCCAGTCTCAATGTGTTTCTCTTTTGACTTCTTCTTTGCATTAAATAACATGCAACAGAACAACCAATGAGTCGTCTTCTTTGACTCAATGGTTGTTCTGTTGCGTGTTATTTAATCTCTACATATTTGTGAATTTTCCAGTTGTCTTCATGTAATTATTATGTTGAAACTGTGGTCAGAAAAGAAATCTGACATAATAAGTTTCAAATGGTTGAAATTAAGACTTGTTTTGTGGCCTAACATATCATCTATCTTGGAAACTGTCCCATTGTACATTTGGGGAAATGTGTATTCTGTTGCTTTTGCATAAAACATTCTATACACACATGTTAAGTCCATCTGGTCTAACATGTCCTTTAAAGCCAAAGTTTCTTTATTGATTTTCTGCCTATCCATTCATTGATCTAAGGGGGATACTAGATTCCCAAATTCTTATTGTATTGCTGTCTATTTCTCCCTTTACATCTCCTGATACAGATGTAGGGGTAGATTTTATTCACATCTCTAAATCAATGATTTCAAAATGGCAGTCTTGCAGCTCCAGTGTAAAATGTTTATGTATTTTTTAATTAAAAAGAAACTAAGACTTAATGATATTTAGCATGCAGGGGAGCCCTAGCACCTCACACATCCTTGCGGTAGAAGGCCATGAGCGGTCTGTTATAAAGGAGATTTCAGAAGGAGAAAAGCATAGCTCCACACAAAGTCATCAGCAGTGCCCCTACATTCGCTTTTCTCTCAATGTACTATGATGATGTTTACCTGTGCCCAGGAAAAGGGGAGATTTTTACATCAACTAATTTTCACAAATGGCTGAGTGGCTTAAAAATATTGTTCAACACATAGTGAAGATAATAAAAATTCTGCAGAAGCCTAATTATGTAAGAAAGTGACAGTATTTATCATTCCTACCTCCTAGAACCAGCCCTTAAGCTTCAAATCCAATCTCACCAGTTCTGAGAGGAACTTAGTGGATGGGGGGAGGGAGGAAAAAAGAGAAAGACGAAGAGAATGATAGGAAAAGGAAAGGAGGGAATGAAAAAGTAGATCGTTTAAAGCTTTGGTTTTACATCAATATCACCAATGAATAAATCTACCTATAAGTAGGTAGAGAAGTAGGTATTAGCCTCATTGTATATCAGCATCACAGATTTTTTTTTTTTAAAGCCAATATCCAGGGCACCTGGTGGCTCAGTTCATTGAGCTTCCGACATTGGCTCAGGTCATGATCTCTCAGTTTGTGGGTTCGAGCCCCACATCAGGCTCTGTGCTGATAGCTCAGAGCCTGGAGCCTGATTCAGATTCTGTGTTTCCCTCTCTCTCTGCCCCTCCCTTGCTCGCACTCTGTCTCTCTCTCTCTCTCTCAAAAAAATTTTTAATGGTTAAAAAAAAGCCAATTTCCTTCTCTATAAATTCTGATTCAACATGCTGCCAATTGGGTTGGTGTACCATGTTTTTTTAAAAAACCATCGTAAGAGTCTAATACATAATCAAAGTTGAGGATAATTTGTACAGAGCCTTGAAATATTAACTGAGAGTAGAAAGCCATCATTAATAGCATCATTATTTTTAAATACTGCTTGCTTCATATTTATCATACTCTTTTTAATTGTTTTCTGAAGTTTACATATATATAATTATTTGTAATTTTTTATAAACAGAGATATATTGGTTGTTTTTCTTTAACCAATATAATTTAAAAGAATTAAAGACCAGCACTCTAAATGAAAACACAGTGAAATAAAACACAATTTTCTTTTCATGTTTTTAATTTATTTTTGAGAGACAGAGAGAGACAGCACAAGCAGGGGAGGGTCAGAGAGAGAGGGAGACACAGAATCCAAAGCAGGATCCAGACTCCAAGCTAGCTGTCAGCACAGAACCTGACAGGGGGCTCGAATCCACAAACTGTGAGATCATGACCTGAGCTGAAGCCAGTCGCTTAACCGACTGAGCCACCCAGGCGCCCCAAAGCACAATTTAAAATAGAAAAAAATTACTGAAATGCATTAGCAACTTACCAACGGTTTAATGATCTCTATTTTAAAAAATTAGTGGGGGAGCACCTGGGTGGCTCAGTCGGTTAAGCATCTGACTTTGGCTCAGGTCATGATCTCACAGTTAGTGGGTTTGAGTTGTCTCGAGCTCTGTGCTAAAAGAATTCTGTGTGTGTGTGTGTGTGTGTGTGTGTGTGTGTGTGTGTCTCTCTCGCTCTCTCACGCTCTCTTCCCCTCCCCCATTCATGATCTGTTTTCGCTCTTTCTGTCCTTTGAAAATGAACATTAAAAAAAAATTTTTAATTACTGGAAGACAGATATAATCAGTATTAGCCAAAACACATGCCAGTCATTATATGTAACAGCTACACTGTCAGAGGACCAAAGACCACTATTATGAATCTCTCATCCCTAATACTTCAGTTAAACAATAAAAACTCTAGGGCATTGAATTTCATTTTCATATTATACAAACTTGTACGCTTAAAAGATTTTTTTTCAAGTGTGCACAGGGAAATCAAAACTCAATTCATTCTTTGAGAAAATAAATTGCACGTGGAAAACACAGAACTATTAAAAAGCTCTGAACAAATCCTTCATATCAAACAAAGTCTATTATAAGAATCAAATTACCAGTGAACTAAGCATTGATAAACCAGATAGAAGAAATTGCTCAGAGAAAGCAAAGAGCAGACATAAACAGATACATCCCTGAAAGATCTCCTGCTCCACCCACCAGGAATGACCAGTCACTATATCCCAGTTATACCAGCATTTAATAAACTGTGCCCCCTTCCATCTGCACAGGTCGTGGTTTAAGCGTGCTAAGTTAGAGATGGTCATCTGCCCTCAATCTTCGACTTTGGCCCCACCTCTTTCATTTTTCAGCAAAACTCACTTCAATGAGGTTTCCATCCCAGCACCTCCATGATAGGTCTGTTGTTTCGGCCATCCGTAACCGTCTATTATAAAACTCAACAGCTAACTACAGGCCCTCACCTTGCATGGCAAACTACACCACATCTGGCATCCCTGTCTTCAATCACATTCCTTCCTCGATGACGTTTTGGAAACCGCTCTGCATTGGTTCTCCTCCCATCTGCCTGGCCACTCCTTCTCGGTACCCTTTGTGGCTTTCTCGTCCTCTGCAGAAGCAGCACTCACGTATTTGTTGGGGCACCTGGGTGGCTCAGTGGGTTGAGCATGACTTCAGCTCAGATCACGATCTCAAAGTTTGTGAGTTTCAGCCCCGTATCAGGCTCACCGCTGTCAGTGCACAGCCACTTCAGATCCTCTGTCCCCTTCTCTCTGCCTCTCCCCTGTGCACACACGCTTTCTATTGCACGTGTGCTCTCTCGCAAAATAAGCATTAAAAAAGAAAGGCACTCATGCGTTTGTTGAGTACCTCTTCCAATTCTACTTTATATCCATATACAATAAATTCTCTCAAGCTACGTTTCTCTAATAAAATGAGGCCCCCACCCTCAGTTTGTCTGGGGATGAATAGGTTCCATACCAATACAATTCCTCAGAGAATGAACTAGCACCCTTGTAAAACGCAATAACCTCTTCTAGATCCTGGAGTCCTGAGTCCGACTCTTAAATGAATGTTACACAAAATATTCCGGGAAGGATACCAGGAAAACTAAGCAGTAAAACCAATCACCTTGCCTTAAAACAGCTAACTGGTGTTTTTTAAATGTTTCTCTTTGGATTTCAAATTTCAATATATTTAAACTAAAAACAAACCAACAGTTCACTCTTCCACCCATGACCCCACTGGCAATTAACCAATCTGTTCTCTGTACCTACAAGCTGTTCTGTTGTTTTAGATCCCACATATAACAGAGCCCATGCAGTATTTGTCTTTCTAGGACTTACTTCAGTTAGCATAATACCTTCAAGATCAATCCATGGTGTCACAAACCGCAAGATTTCTTTTTTGTGGCTGAATAATATTCCATTGCATATGTACACCACAATTCTTTATCCATTCACCCATCACTAGATGGATCCTCAGGTTACTTCCATATCACGGCTATTGCAAATACTGCAATAAACATGAAGGGGTTTCCATTTTTCTGAATCAGGGTTTTTGTCTTTGGCTACATACCTAGGTCATCTGATAGCTCTATTCTTAATTTTGTGAGGAACCTCCACACTGTTCTCCATAAGAGTTGCACCAATTTATATGGTCACCAAAAATGCACACATGTTCCCTTTTCTCCATATCCTCACCAACACTTGTTATTTGTCTTTTTGATAATAGCCATTCTACCAGGCATCAGGGGACATCTCACGGGACTTTTGATTTCCATTTCCCTGGTGATTATTGATGTTTAGCATCTTTTCCCAGTACCTGTTGGCCACCTGTGTGTCTTTTAAAGATGTCTATTCAGGTGCGCCTCGGTGGTTCAGTGGGTTTTGTGTCTGACTTTGGCTCAGGTCATGATCTCACAGTTCGTGAGTTCGAACCCCATATCGGGCTCTGTGCTGATAGCTCAGAGCCTGGAACCTGATTAGGATTCTGTGTCTCCCTCTCTCTCTGCTCCTCCCCTGCTCATGCTTGGTCTGTCTCTGTCTCTGTCTCTCTCTCTCTCAAAAATAAACAAACATTAAAATTTTTTAAAAATTTTAAAAATGTCTACTCAGGGGCACCTGGGTGGCCCAGCCGGCTAAGCATCCAACTTTTGATTTTGGCGCAGGTCATGATCTCACGGTTCATGAGTTTAAGCCCCACATCAGACTCTGCCCTGACAGTATGGGGCTTGCTTGGGATTCTGTCTTCCTATCTCTCTGCCCCCTCTCCTACTTGTGCACATGCATTCTCTCTCAAAAAAATATATTTTTAAATGCTCTATTCTTCTATTTTTTCACTGGATTTCTTTTTTGTTCGTGAGTTGCACAAATTCTTTGCATATTTCGGATATTAGCCCCTTAATACATGATTTGCAACTGTTTTCTCCCACTCAGTACATTGCCTTTTCTTCTTGGTGATGCTATCCCCGTGCGGTGCAGAAGCTTTTGCTTTTGTGAATGTGCTTTTGGTTGCACATTCAAAAAGTCACCACCAAGACCTAGGTCAAGGAGCTACCACCTTTGTTTTCTTCTAGGACTCTCATGGTTTCAGGTCATACATTCAAGTCTTTAACCCATTTGGAATTTGTTTTTTGTGTAAGGTATAAGATGGTGGTCCAGTTTCATTCTTCGGCATGTGGTTGTTCAGTTTCCCCAAAGCCATTTCTTGAAAAGACGGTCCTTTCGGCACCATGGAGGTTTATTTTTTTTATTTCCTCTAAGTTTATTTATCTTGAGAGAGAGAGTCCAAGCAGGGGAGGGGCAGAGAGAAGGAGAAAGAATCCCAAGCAGGCTCCACACTGTCAGCATAGAGCCCTGATGTGGGGCCCAGTGTCACAAACTGTGAGATCATGACGAGCCAAAATCAAAAGTCAGACATGTAACCAATACACACACACACACACACACACACACACACACACACACACACACACGGGTTTATTTCTAGACTATTCTGTTCCACTGACCTATATGTCTGTTTCTATGCTAATATGATACTGTTTTGATTACTATACCTTTCTCATATGTGTAATTTGAAATCAGGGAACATGATACGTCAAGCTTTGTTTTTTTCCATCAATATCACTTTGACTATTCAGTCTTTCATAGTTCCATATAAGTGTTAGGACTGCTTGTTGTTTTTCTGAGGAAAATGCCATTGGAGTTTTGATAACGATTGCATTAAATCTGTATGTTCCTTTGGGTGGTATAGGCATTTTACTAATACTAATTCTCCCGATCTATGAGCATGGAATATCTTTCCATTTATTTCACTTTCTTTCATCTCAGTATGATAGTTTTCAGGGCACTCTTTTACCTCCTCAGTTAAATTTATGACTGACCATTTTATTCCTCTTGTTACAATTGTACATCAGACTGTTTTCTTAATTTCTCTTTCTGAGAATTCATTATTCATGTATTGATGTTATATCCTACAACTCTACTGAATTCTACATTTCTAACAGTTTTTTTGATGCAGTCTTTAAAGGTTTATACATATAATTTGCCATTTGGAAATTGCAGCAGTTTTACAGCTGTCTTCTCAATTTGGGTACCTTTTATTTATTTTTCTTCCCTAATTGCTATGGGTAGGACTTCCAATACTATGTTAAATAAATCGGGTCTTAATCATTATAAATTAAGAAAAATCTAAAAAATCTGGAGATGCTCTGCAGAAGTACAACTAAATAATTAAAGAGTTTGGAAATATTTTTTATGAGAATAAATTAAGGCTTTTTGAATTAAATGGATATTTATGTTTAATACCTGTTTAGGGAACAAAGGAATCCATGTATTATGCCACAGAGCATGAGAAACCTTATTAGCATTTAATCTTTAAGGTAAAAGTATATTTAGAGTCTGAAAGGCTTAAATCAATTTCTATGAAGAGCATTACCTACTTCCCACGATGCAACCATAATGGGTCTGTCCAAGTTTGATTATCCTAATGCTGTAAAAACTATGCCACTAGAAACAAAATGCTTCTGAGAACCCCTCACAGGAAGCCACCATGCTGGGAACGTATCTTACACCTGGGAAGCTTCCATTGTGTAAGCAGAGGGGAGGAGGAAAAGGATGTTAAGTCTAACAAAGTTTTAAGCCTTTCTGGACATAAGGAAAAAAAAAAAAGGCCACACCAAGAAATATTTTCTTTTTTCACCCTTGTAAGGTTAACCATATACCTGTTTCCAAAAAACATTTTCATCATAACCCAAATGAAGGAAGCGGAGTTCTTCATGTGTGAACACTGACATCGCTCGAGCTGCTGACAGAATTCAAAGCCGCTCCATCAACCGTCCTTTGCCCTGCTGACCTGGGCGACAACAAACTGTGTTTCCCGTCAGTCAATAAATCAATCACCACCTGGCAAACTCAGATGTAGTGTCACAACCTTAAGGGTTCATCATGAAGTACGAACAAATTACAGTCCCCCACATTGGTTTTGACACGTTGACAGCTACGTCCACAACAGTGCTCACACTTGAAAAGTCAATTCATAACGTTTTCTGAAGGCAAAATCCATTTAAGGTTGGCACATGCTTCTAAAACAGAAGGCCTATCTTCTATCCTAGGCTACTCCTACAACCTCGACATTTGCAGCCACCTCAAAAAGCACAGCACCCCTCTAGCTGGCCAGCGGTGAGGGCCAAAGAGGTTCAACAAGCCAATAAGCACCCGCTTTTAAATACCTTCTTGAGATCTTCTATTTGGGCTTGATTAGATATCGTGAGAACTGGGGGGGGGGGGGGGGCAAAGCTTTATATAAGGCAATATTATAAATAATGACAATACAGAGAACTTTTTAAATATTCCTTACACAGGATTTTGACTCAAAAGGAATATCAATTTTTATAATCAAAATTATAGTCCAAATTAAGCTATATTGGGATATATTCAAACCACACTCTGATATTCTCTGAGACCTCGTTTATAAGGAGAAAACAAGTGACATTTATTTGGAGTTTCAGGGCTTACTAGGCACTGAGCAAATGTCCTTCTCAAATTGATGGGGGTGACATAGTGTATGATCATGTGATTGATCAAAGTACTGCTGAATAAAATAGAAGTCTTTTTGTTCCAAGCGCCTGGGTGGTTCAGTACGTTGAGTGTCCGACTTTGGCTCAGTTCATGATCTCACAGTTTGTGGGTTTGAACCCTGCATCAGGCTCTGTGCTGACAGCTCAGAGCCTGGAGCCTGCTTCAGATTCTGTGTCTCCCTCTCCCTGCCCCCATCCCCCCACTGCTCACGCTCTTTCTCTCTCTCTCTCTCTCTCTCAAAAATAAAAATAACATCGAAAAACTAAAGAATTTTTTGTTCACTCTTTAAAGAAAAAAAAAAAAGCAGAAGTACACAGATTTTAATTCCAAAGAACCATGTACCATGAAGTAATTCTGAGTATCCACATACAGTCCACTACATCAAGAGGTAAACCCACAATGGAAGAAATCTTACTAAACTCCAGCTAAACAAACACTTTTAGCTCGTGGGCACTATGGGCTTTTAGAGAACTTAAGAGGAACTTCTATCAGTAGGTCCCAGCTTTTCAGCAAACGATCTGCCCGCGGACATTGGTAAACACTCACATGCGAACACCTAATGCCTCAGTGGCCCTTACTCAGATCCAGGTGAAGTAAAAAGAACATGTCGCATTTCTTAACTTCTGGGTTATTTGGTTTTCTTTTTCATAGAAATGATATACACACAAAACAGAACGTAAAGCAAAGCTATCCAAAGGTTTGGTTTTGTTTTTAATAGAAAAGAATGGAAACAATTTATTAGCATAGATTTACAGTACGTCCCATATGTCAAGCAGTATCCAAGGTAACACTAAATGCAAAAGCAAGGGGCAAATGAATGAACGTGTCCACATTTTATAAAGAAAACATATACATATATTTCTGCAAATGCCAAAAGGAAAAATGTCAGATCACAAAAATAGAAGGGAGCATTAATTTTATCTTTTATATCTTATGAATTTGGCACCCTGTGCTTATAGGATTAAAAACAAAGTGAAACAGAAGAGTTTAACGATGGAAAGAAAAGAACATGCCAGCCAGCATGCCCAACCCCAACGGTGTTGGACAGCAATCACCACACTGGAGTATAATGAAGAATTACTAAAACAGTGCGCTGAGTTTCAGATCAAAAGTTAAAAGCAGATAATTTGGAACACTATCTAGCAATCTTTCCTCCCAAATTACCAAGTAATTTACACTATTTAAACTGAGTGTTAGGGCTCAGTTGATTGAGCATGCAGCTTCGGCTCAGGTCATGATCTCACAGTTCGTGGGTTTGAGCCCCGCAACAGCTAGCTGTGCTGACAGCTCACAGCCTGGAGCCTGTCTTCAGATTCTGTATCTCCCTCTCTCTCTGACCCTCCCCCTGCTCATGCTGTCTGTCTGTCTGTCTCTCTCTCTCTCAAAAATAAATAAAACATTAAAAATATATATATTTAAACGAGTGTTTTTAAATGTTTTTTAAGAAGCTAGGGGACTTGACTTATAAGCAGATTCTCAGGACTGCCAATAAAGACACAACTCACTCTATTTTATAGAACAGAACGTAGGGTTCCCCTCAACCCTGCACTGAAATACATGGTAGAAAATTCAAGAAATACTTGTTCTGAAGCTTAGGGTAAGGTTTGTATAAATCAGTGTTACATTTAAGAACGTACCCAAGTCCCAATTCCCAATTCTGTCAGTATTTTCATACTGCTCCCACAAAGAACTTTGGTCTTCAATAGTCTCTGGAATCAGTAAAGGAAACCTCACTGGAAAGAGTGGGGAGCCCTCCAGGGGGCGCTCTCACACACACAGAGCACTGGCGGCCGGCACCACCAGCAGAAAGGGGAGAATTCTTCTGACAAGGGAGGGCACTTTCCACACAGGAATTTTATTTCCTGCCTTTAAGGAAAGGAAGAGACGTTGTCTCCCTGCCCCAGCCACAGAGCACGAATCACCTCCTGCAGCCAGTGTTGAAACACCACCACTTGCAATCTTGTTCTTCTCCAGACAAATTCTGTTCAAAGCAACCCGGATTTCTTCCTTAAACTAGTAAAAGCTGACGTTGCCTCTGTCTCTTTGGACTTGCCGGTGGTTCACCAGAGTTTGCTTGTCCCCAGGAGCGATTCCTTTGCCATTCCCTGGTAAACTCATTTTGCTAGTAAAGTAACTGGCTATTCTACTTTTAAGGTTGACATTTACCAGAAATGAACACAGAAGAAGGTGTAACAAGCTAAAAACCAATTACCTTAGGAGAATGAGAATCAAAAGGGGAGCGAGAAATCATTAACTTTCTCTGTATTTGCCTCTATATCATATAAATGCCGAAATCAACTCCGTATTCCATTTAAAAGCTCTTTCAGAAGGAGCTGAGGAGGGGGGATTTGTGAGCAAAAATAGAATCAGTTTAGAAACTGAAAACGGGCTGGGGGGCAGACTTCAAAATGTTAGTTCTCTCAGAAAAGGAGAAGCTGACAAACGCTGGGGGGTGGGGGGTATAGCACCAGCCACATACTAGTTAAAAGAAAGCACTTTGGTTCATTTATTCACAAATTCATTTAGTATTTGCCTACCAAACTTCATAAAGGATTTTAACAGCCTGAACAATGCACTTTTTAAGTCAATAGATGCAGCACTGAAATTAGAGCAGCCCAGTGGTTCAACAGGAAAAACAAAGGGGCTTCCCTCATTGATGAAAACTGAAGATACAGATAGTATAAACTTTCTGCTTCAGACCATACAGTAAAATTCTATCATTCAACACACACACACACGTATATAAACTTACATACATTTATGAAACTTAAATACAAAAACTGAAGAAATTTATCTCAAGATGGAGTGAAGAAAAATCTTCTAGGCAATGTGCACAGCAAGAAATCAGAAACGAAAATATCGAAATCATTACTAGGCTCACATGCTCATTTCTGAATCTCCTGCATGAAGCAAAAATGCCCAGCGTACAGTAGGTGCCCAGCAACACTGATCAAGTTTATCAATGACTGAAAAGCATATCCTGTTTGGTCAATGGCTGTGTCAGACCCTAGGTTTCCAAGTTACCCTCTCGGCTCCTCTTGGGTTCTAGTCCACAGGACGGGTCTAGACTGGTTCACTGTCTTGTGGACACGTCAGTCACCTTTCTTGTCCCCGTATCTTTGTGGTTTTCCTTCTGCCTTAAAGACTATTCAGAATAACTCGGTGCTTAAGAACATCAGCTTTGTGATCACAGACCCAGCTCAAATCCCAGTTTTGTCATTTATTTAACATGTCCGAGTCCACAAAGTGTGGACTATAATAATGGGAGATTCAATGAAAAAACACGTAGAAAGAGCTTAGTATGGTGTCTGAACAAAATAAATCAATACTCAACAAACGCAGTTGTCTGCCCTGGAAAAGACCTGCTTACCTTTCAAAACCTAGAGTAAATATTTTATACTCCTTTTCTCTACCTCTCTTTCACCCATTAATTATTCTCACCTGTAAACTATCATATTTAATTCTTTCCACTAATAATCGTTATATACTTCTCTTTCAACAACAGTGTATACATTCTAGGCATGTAGAAAAAAAAATTACGTACTCGTTCCTATTATCTTCAAAACTGAGCATAGCTCCTGGCATGAAGAAGTCCTGAAATAACAGTTCTGTAACATGAACTTTAAAAACCATACATTGTGCTGTTTTCCTGTATCACTAAACAGTTACCCTCAAAACTCAACACACACAAACACACACACACGCTCACAAATTCACAAATTTTAGAGTGTTCTAACTTTCCAATTAATCTCTAGGACTAGCTCTTAAAAAATTGCTTCTAATAACATCATAACTTTATGAACAAATACAATCTTAGAATTTTTTTTTAACGTAAAGAACAAACCACAAGAGGCTCAGTATAGGTGTCCCTCACTTAATGAACCATATGGTCCAGTTCTAAAGCAGCTACAAACTGAATTCTATTTCTTTCTTTGGCATTTGTTATAAAGTAAGACACTGATGCTCCAACTTCCTCCTGTAAATCTACAGCCCGGTTAATAATCAGTAACATTTATAGTCAAGTTGCCAATGCCAAGAAGGTTCCGTGTAAACTGCACCCCACCACCGCGCTCCACCCACACATACATCTGGAAATGACATGGGCCAAAGGGAGGAAATGGACCTTTCCCTTTTTCCTGCCCAGACACATAAAAAGAATGGTTTTTAATATCCTGGCCACACATCCATGAACCTGGTTATACTTTTCCTTTCTAGAACTTAAAAAAAAAAAAAAGCCTATCTGAATCTAGAGGAGTACAGGGACACTGTAAGGTGTCAAACATTAGCAAGCTCACACCATGAACAACTAGCCAAATAGCCGGAGGAGGTGTGAAGCCCTGATTCAAGCACTTGCCAATTTCCATACTGCAAATGGCAGTGGCCACGGCCATTTACAACCTAGTAAGTGGCTTGCAAATTTCCTGAGTACTTAGTAAGCATCTTGCAAATCACCACTCTTGAAAAAGGAGACTCTGAATCTCTAGATTTCTGGTAATCTTAAAAGACAAAGTATGTTGATCCAGCCTTATATAAACTCAATAAAACTGTAATCAACTGCTTCATATTATTGTATCTGAATCTCAGCATGAATAAAACCCTTCAAAAATGAAAAAAAATACAGTTCCCTAATTCTTGACTGTAACTAAATAAAATTTAATCAATTTTAAAGTTCTGACAGAAAACATTTGGATGATATATACTTGACCCGAAAGATATTTTAATATTTAATCTAATAATTCCTCTAACATACCTAGACACAGAATGAAATGTTCCAATAAGCAGAATATGATTTGCACCAAAGGAAAAAAAATTACAATCAAACTGGTTTTTGTTTCGTTTTATTTATTCACCAAGTATTACTCAACACTCCCGACATGCCTGGAACTGTTCTAGGAATAAGGGCTACTGCAATGAAATCCCTGCCTCACGAAGTTCACACTCCTCGCAGAAGGCAGAAAGTATACAAAATAAATAAAATACACGGGACATTACACAATGACAAATGCTACGGAGGAAAAGAAGGCAGGAAGTAGAAAAGGAGAGGTGAGGTCACTGGAGAACAGGTAGACTCGAAGGAGGTGAAATGTAAGCAGGAAGTGAGAGACGGGGAGAGGAGAGGCACCCCGTGTGCAGAGGCATCGAGGTCACTGCTTCCCTGGACCATTCAGAGAAAGACGGACCAAGTGAATTTGGCGAGAGCTACGTACGAAAGGGGAACAGCAGTGGGAATTACGGCCAGAAACAGAAACAGAAAGCTGAGGTTTAAGATCTGTGTTCCTGAACTTCTCATTTCCACTTTTATTTTTTTTTTAAGCACTTAAATGGATTTGTGGTAAGGCTTTCACATCAATTACTATCATTACAAAGAGAATGTTCTAAAGGTAAAAAGCCGCAAGTTTCATTGCTTTGTTCCTGAAAACGTGGGGGGGGGAGGGGAGGGAGTAGCGGCGAGAGGGATGAATAGCCTATTCCTCTCCCTCTTCAGCTCCATGATATTTTATACGGGTTTTTTAGGTCTTCATTTTGTGAGACAGAGAGGCAGTGAGTGAGCGGGGGAGGGGCAGAGAGAGGGAGACAGAATCTGAAGCAGGCTCCAGGCTCTGAGCTGTCATCACAGAGCCGGACGCGGGGCTCAAACCCAGACTGTGAGATCATGACCTGAATCGAGGTCAGATGCCCAACTGACTGAGCCACCCAAGCGCCCTATGCCTTTTTTTTTCTTTTAAAACAGTCTTTACAACTCAGCAGTCATACTGCTAGAGACGATGAAGCTGATGAAGACAAAGGGCCGAATACCATTTTCATGGAAAAGAAGCCAATATCCGAAGAACTCAAGGTCCAGTAAGATACAGATTTCAACACTGCTGCCGGAAGTCAGGGTAATGCTCTAGATTTCTGAGTCCACTGCTCATTCCACTAGATGTTTAAACTACAAGTAGGGTCGTGCCACCCAGATTGTTCTCTAGGACCTCAACATTAATTCAAAATCACCAGCGAGCAGTAGACGTACAACATGTAAAAAGCGAGCAAACCCTGAGAGCAAACCAAACCATCTCCAGGCCCCCTTCTCTCTACCTAACCACGAGCAAACACTCCACACTAGCAACACTCCAAGGGCCACACAACCAGTCCTCAGGCTCTTACAACTAACCTTTGTACCCAGCAGTCATGTGAGATTTTGAAGTCAACTCATTTCTCAATATGAGAAATTACCAGTTACTTTTAGTTCTAATTCCCCAAACAGGGTGACTAGTGCTGCTTCCCGTAAAAAAGCCCTAGGATACAACGGTGGTCAGACATGAGGAGATACTGCACTCATAATTTTTATGAGCAAACATAGCTCACAAATTACCTACTTAAAATTCTCTTATTGTATTTGTAGGTTACGTTTAGCATTACGAAAGCAGAGAACACATTCGGGTGCGTTCCCAGATCCTGTGCCCGGTCCTCCATGAACAAGGACATGACTGGAGCCATCTCAGATGGAGCTGGCGTGGCCACTGGAGAGAAAAGAAACTCTCTGACATACCTCTGACCAGCGCCAAAACCTGTGGGCTGGGCAAATGGTTCGAGAAGTCAGCAGAACAGAGACACATGACCACGTGACCGACAGTCAGGGACCTTCTGAAGACGAAATCAGCAGTCACTCCCTGCATAAGCCCCAGCGGCTGCGCTGGTCAAAACCCCCACAGAAAACTTTTCTCCCCTCTTAGTTCATGTAACTGGCCCCACTTCCTTTTCCTCATAAAAGCCCCTAAATGATGCCATCAGTGCAATTAAAGCCAATATTTAAGTCACTCCTGCTATCACTTTATACCAGTGTCCTGAGTATTTGTGAGATGTTATAAGATTATAAACAAATAAAGTTTGAGGAATTAAGATGCCAGAATAAAACAAGTGCCTGTTAAGCAGCGATGATCATGATGTTCTCTGCTTTTCTCACAGAAACTCATCTTTACAGTTAAAAGGCAAGTGACTCTTTGTGATGCCGTAAGGGGCTGATGATATTAAGATGATTACTGATGTTTTCCAGCCAATGAAGAAATTAAGTCTCAAAAGAGACAACGTGAAGAAAAATGAAACAAACAAGGCGGCAAGCATGGTGAGATCCCCTGACAAGGGAAACCTACCCTCCTCTCCCCAGGGTGCAAGGGTGGGGGGTCACAGAAAACTTACTCTAGAACTCCTGAAGGGCCAGCTAGTGAGTGTTCCAAATGGAAGAAACATGGTACGCAGATAAAATACCATTTGCAAAAAGGGTCAAACACACAATCGGCAATAGTATGAATGGGGGAAGGAGGGGGTTTGCGGAGGTCATTCCACTGGGGGGGCCCCAATGCCTTGGCGGCCTATGTGAGGAAATGGAATCCCGAGCCAGAGTCCATGTCAATGCACTGGCATCTTAGAAAATGAAATTCAGGGCACCTGGGTGGCTCACTTGGTTAGGTGTCCGACTCTTGACTTTGGCTCAGGTAATGATCTCACAGTTTGTGAGTCAGAGCCCTGCATCAGGCTCTGCATTGACAGAGCTATAATATATAATATAGATTAAGCTACAGCTAATCAAATGATTTCCTTGCCTTGCTTCCAGAACTGCCCTGAGTTCTGCCCCAAGATTTTGGCAGCTGGCCACTCCTAGCTACTTCAGTTCGAGGCTGCCCAAGTCAAATAGATATCTGTTCCAATAAACTCTTGAAAATTTTAATGTGCCTAAGTTTATCTTTTAACAGAGGAAATGGCAATAGAGAAACCTATGTGGTAGCCACATAGTAAAATATGTTTAGGCCATTTTAAGTAATGATCACCACCTTCTCCTCAGCATTAATTTCAGCTGAAGATTCTGAAGACGCAAATAATTGGTATCTTTTTTAAAAAAAAGTCTCCATTCTGATATGGCTATTATTGGACTTATCGCTTAAAGCAATGTCAAGGTGTTCCAGCAAGCTGAAGACTGTGAATGTCTTCTTTAGACCTGACATTCTCCAATGAAAATGGAATAGCTCTTAACATTATTTTTGCTAATCAACTCCTGTTCGCCACCATTATGATTCAGCAGGGCTAAGTGCTAACACAGCAAGCCGTCATCTGACACTCGTTGGCAGGTCCTTCCTCTGAGCACTGATATGGCAGGAGTCATAAAGTGGGGCTGTGTAAGGAGGTAATTAGAGCTCCCATTTTCCCCAAGTTTTGTCAGGCTCAAAAGAATAAGAAGATGCTCTTCTACTGTTACACAGACTGTCATACAAGTTCTCATATAGTGAGGTAACATTTACAGAATGCTTACTATGTATCAAGTACTGAGCTCCCCAACCAGCAAAGGGAAGCTCAAAGAGGGCCTGAATTTCTTACAGTTCACTGCCGTATCCACAGTGCGGGGCATAGAGGAGAGACTGCATACGTATTCATTAAATACAGAATAAAAAAGAAAACACAAGTTGGAAATCAAAAGTATTGCATATGCACTACTTAATCTCTACAAAATGGGGGGGGGGGGTTCTATTACTTTCCCCATTTTGCCAAAGGAAAAACTAAGAAATTAATCTGCAAAATGGCAGCCTGAGGCCAAACGTTCCCACCAAAGCCTCAGTAGATAACCTCTACATTTCTTCCCCATCAGTGTCTTTCGTACTTAGGGCTACACTCCATGCAAATCCCAAGAGGTCTGAGACACAGAGTTCAAGGTAGGGGAAAGAAAAAACAAAAACACCCCAAGAAAGGCTCAGAGGAAGAGTCTCCATAATCTGTCAACAACCAGTGAGCTTCCAGCAGAATTAACAGGCTGCTACTAAACCTTCAAAGATGCAGAGAATGACTAAGAAAATTAAATGAATCTCTAGGATGAAGGGCAATTTTGGTGGATGTTTCAGCATTTAAAAGTCCTGATGTAGGAGGGTTTTGAATTTTCCTGATTACTAGTGTAAGTCAAGTCTCTTTTTCATACAATTACTTTTCCTTCTATCGGCCATTAAAGTGGTTTCCCGGGGGTGCGGCAGTCAGTCTCAGCCGGAAGAGCACGCAACTCTTAATCTCGGGGTGGGGTTCGAGCCCCATGATGGGTGGGCATGGAGATTACTTAATTTAACAAAAATTTTTTAATATTGTTTCCCAAATTACATATATTGAATGTACTGAGTTTAATATTTATTTTGTCAAATCTAGGCTACAGCTTATCAGAATGTTTCCAAGAATGATTTTTCATACAACTAGGTCATGACTGTCATTTGCTGACAGTGACTACAAGGTGCCATTCCAACCTTAGGAAGGTGAAGATGTGACAGAAACCTAAGTCTGCTTCTTTTTTCCATGGAAAAATAGACACAGCTAGAGAGTGTGCACGAGTGGACGTTTCTCAAGAACAGAAGAAACTTCTGCTTCCTCCAAAGAGCTTTCACAAGATCAAATAGAAAGTTCCATTTCAAAAAATATCAACTAAAAATATGTAGAATAGTGGTTTGTTTTTAAATTCTGTGATTTCGGGCGCCTGGGTGGCTCAGTCGGTTAAGCCTCCTACTTCGGCTCAGGTCAGATCTCACATTCGTGGGTTCAGGTCCCACATCAGGCTCTGTGCTGACAGCTAGCTCAGAGAGAGAGAGAGAGAGAGAGAGAGAGAGAGAGAAAGAGAGAGAGAGAGAGAAAGAGAGACAGACAGAATCTGAAGACAGCCTCCAGGCTCCAAGCTGTCAGCACAGAGCCTGACTCGGGGCTTGAATCCACAAACCACGAGACCATGACCTGAGCCGAAGTCGGAAGCTCAACCGACTGACCCAACCAGGAGCCCCAAAACATTTTTTTTAAACTAAAGAACAGATAAACTGGAAAAACGTATCATTTCTAAACTCCTGGGTGTGTTAACATTTCACGAGAGACTGCGTGTTTAATGTTTATTTGTTTGTTTATTTGTTTATTTAGGAGACACAGAGAGAGTGCCAGTGAGGGAGGGGCAGAGAGAGGAGACAGAATCCGAAGCAGGCTCTGGGCTCTGAGCTGTCAGCACAGAGCCCCATGCAGGGCTCGAGCTCATGACCTCATGAACCACGAGACCGTGACCTGAGACGAAGTTACACACTCAACCAACTGAGCCACCCAGGAGACTGCATGTTTAAATTTAAGGAAATAATAAACAAAATGGAAAGAATGCATCAGAGGCAAGGATTATATCAAAGATGTGACTTGCTGCATGGAGGCCCTACAAATGCTGGAAGGTTTACAAGAAAAAATAATGTTACTTGCATAGAGACACTGAGCAGACAGATACTCATTATAGGTAACTGTAACTGTCATGGTTATTGCTGATTTTTCACATTAATTTATATACTACTCTATTCCATATACATGGCAAACTAATCTTAATGCGTCCTGGATCTAAAACCAGCAGTTAACAAAACACAGCTAACAAAGCTTTAGGTCAAACTGGGTTTTCTTCAAATGCAAATTACGTACATTACATATATGAAATATATGGAGAGAGAGAGTATCCCGAACTCTTTAACTACACCTGACTTTTGGACTTCCATATTCATCCCACTCCACCCAATTTGAGCAAGAATCCTGCTAAGTCAGTTTAAACAGAACTGCCCCCCGCCCCAATATGTCATCACCCTCCAGGTCAGATGCGGTCCCTTAGCCGCCAGCATCCCCCAGGTCATCTTAGCCTGCCTTCAGCAAGAATCCTGTTAGATCATTTTGGCCAGAATTTTCCTACCCCTGCTCTGTGGCTGCAAACTCGCACTCACCCTTGCTGTGCTGAGAGCTGCATCGAATCTCTCTCCCGCTACGAGACCCGCTGAGGTGATCCCTGCGCCAACCGCCACGGCCCATTTTAATGGGTGTCGCTGAATAGTTTTTTTTCTTTAATAGTCTGAATGTTTTTGTTTTTAATACTGATCAGATATGAGGAAAAAAGTAAAAATGAAAAATCCTAAAATAGCGTCATGTTTATACATGAGACAACTTCCCTGTTTTTCTGTAGTTTTTAAAGAGGGATAAACAAAAAGAGGAGGATACCAAAGATTAGGCACAAGAAAACACAGATGTTTGTCCTCAGATTTTTTTTAGTCTGAAAAAAATGGGGAATACCTACAAAAGATCTTGACAAAACTATGTATAATGGAAGCCTAAGTGAGTCGGAATAACTTCTGGGGAATATGTAAGGGGCAGAAAACATACGCAGAGATTATACTAAATGGCTAACAGACTAAATGAAACAGAAACAATATATGGGCAGGCCCATCCCCAGTTAAATATATTATTTTGCAGCACCACGGGGCAGACCAGGGAAAAAAATAAAACGGGAAATGATAAACATCTATATTAGGAACCAAGAAGCAACATAAAAGAAATCACAGATCAAAGATCTTTATCTCTGCTACCAAACAGGAAAGTCTCGTGAAGGCAAATGAACGGAGTCTGGCCCCAAATAATATAATGAATTCACCTATTATAATTCTACATTTTCCCATTAATTTTTGGTTGAGCAAGGAAAAGTAGACCAAGAGGGAATACTGGACTTGAGTTCCATTTCACCATAACTAGCAGAACATGGGCTCCGTCAGGTCTGGAAGACAACTCTACCTGTAGCGCTCAATACACAAACTCAGTATGTGTCTGTAGCTTTTCATAAGCCAGTTTCTGGGCCTCAATTTTCCCATGTATCTGCTTATATAACCATATTTTACTGTGCTTGGAATTTTTATGAGCTAGACATAAAGGTACAACAGATGGAAATGTTCTCAAATATACCAGAATCTAGCAGAAGACAGATGACTAACATAAGGTTAGGTGAGAAAAATAAAACAGATTAAGTAAAAGTGTAAGAATAAACCTAAGATTAGCATGTGTGGACTCAGGGTCAAGAATATACTGAAAATTTTCACCAAAAGAAGTATTAATCTGAAGAATTAAATAAGTGCTATCCATTTCTCGATGTCTGGAATTAAAAATTCTACCTGAATTATAAAATTGATTGATTCAAATTTAAAACTTAGCTATTTGAAAGGATTAGAGAAAAGAGGGAAATTCCTTGTGCTTGAAACCCATCCAGGGCTCAAATACCCCACTGTTAGCAATGAAAATTCATGTGCACTCTAACAATGTATTAATTTCTTTTTAATTTTTTAGAATAGTTTATTATCACATTGGTTTCCATACAACACCCAGTGCTCTTCCCCACAAGTGCCCTCCTCCATCACCACCACTTCTTTTCCCCCCGCCCCCTTCCCCTTCAACCCTCCATTCATTTTCAGTATTCAATAGTCTCTCAGGTTTTGCGTCCCTCTCTCTCCCCAACTCTCTTGCCCTCTTCCCCTCCCCCTGGTCCTCCATTAGGTTTCTCCTGTTCTCCTGTTAGACCTATGAGTGCAAACATATGGTATCTGTCCTTCTCCGCCTGACTTAATTCGCTTAGCATGACACCCTCGAGGTCCATCCACTTTCCTACAAATGGCCATATTTCATTCTTTCTCATTGCCATGTAGTACTCCATTGTATATATATACCACATCTTCTTGATCCACTCATCAGGTGATGGACATTTAGGCTCTTTCCATGTTTTGGCTATTGTTGACAGTGCTGCTATGAACATTGGGGGACAATATATTAATTTCCAATCATGAGGCCTGCATTTCAGAAGTCTTGCCTCAGGGAAGAATCTATACGGATAGATGAGACAATGCAACCATAAAGGAAATCCACACTGGCTTAAACCAATGAAGGAAATCTTTCACTGCTCAAGGAAAAATTAAGAGATACCTGAGAATAAGTAAGAATATTAAGGAAAAAGAGCAAGGAATCACAGAACCACCACCTCAAGATGATAAGCAGAGACCAAAGGAATGCTTCCTTATAGACTATCTTCAGAGATTAGAGGATATTATGAAGACAACAATGGAAGGGAGGGAGCAAAGCAATGCAGGAGGGAGGAGTGGGCAGACAGAGACAAATTATACGCAATTAAATTCAACACAAGCAGTAAAAAACAATGGTTACTGAAAAAGACTTCATTATAGATGTGAAAACTATATTAAGGAAACCTCCTAAAATAAAAGGAAAGTTACAAAGAATACTCACAAAGAAAAGAGATGTAAGGAAATCTATTAACAATAAATATAATAAAATTAAGAGAAGACACAACCCAGTGTTTTCCTCTTGAGGAAAATATTACTAAAAACATGAAGTTAATTCCTTAAGCAAAAATGAAGATGTAGTTCTTTTCTTAGAATCTGGTAACAGGTTTCTAACACTTTTGAAAGCACGTAAATACTCAATTACGTACATTATTATATTCAGACTTTTTCCTTCAGTCAACTGTGAGACCTGGTTTGCATTAACATTTCATTCATTCTTCTGTCCGAAATTCATTAGGTAGGTGGCATTTAATTCCGAACACCTATAGTGCTCATTATTTTGGGTGAAGATATTAGAACAAGATTGTTTTGTCCTTTGAAGGCAGAGGTGAAGAGGGTGACCCACCGGGGCATGTCTGAGCTCAAGGTTGGGGGGAGACAATGCTCGTCCCGTGAAGCTAGTGTGAAGATTACCTAATAAAGAGCCCATAGCACGAGGTCTAGCCACGTATGAAGAACCCCACTGGTGCAGCGAGAGGGGCCTGCATCTAATGAATGTTCGGTCATATTTGAACAAACACTAACATAAAGCCACACTGAGTAAGGAGAATTATGATAAGGGACATTAAAAGGAGTTGGCGAAGTCCAGAAGGCACAGTGAGTAAAAAGGAAAACCTGAAGGCAAGGGGTTCCTGAAGGCAAAAAGGGAAGGGAAATCTGAAGATGCGTCATGCCACCGGAGCGCCTAACTGGCCGGCCTGTTCCTCAGGGTCACTGTGAGCAACAATTCTGGAGCATAAAAACTTCCAGGACAACGTAAGTGAGTTAAAACTTTGGAAACTCTGAAAAGACATAAAACGGAGGTGATTGTATTCGAGTAGAACAGGAGAGAGAGAACGTCACAGAGTGCGCAGCGTAGACGACCACAGCACCAGGATGTTGTTTTCTGCTGGGAGAGGATTCTCCGGGGGTTGCTGCCATCTTCGCCCACCTCGGGGCACGGGGCACGGCACTGACGCCTTTTCTCTGGACCCCCTTTTCCAGGTTATCTGTACAGTCAGGACACACAAAGGACACAATGTCTCCCTCTGGGGCAGAGTAGGTGACTTGCAGGGGGACCTCCTATACACGGTGGCTGTCGCTTGCACATGGGCACGTGTAACAGGAATAATGTGTGAACTGTGTGTACCTCCCAGTCCCCTGGGTGCTGAAGGGGATTTATCTAGATGAGGAGAAAACGCACACAAAGGAATTACGAGGCAACACGTAAGCTGCTCCCCCTCCCTTCTCCCTGTAGTGAGCCATAGAAACACAATCAGGGCCCTTAAAGGAAGCAGTGAGGAAACAGTCGCTCAATACAATTAGCAGCCATATGTGGTTAGGGGAAAAGGTTAAGAGAAGCTGGAAGTTTAGAGTAGAATCCGTGCTGACTACATTCAGTCATTGCTCCAGACTATTCCAGCGCTGTGACTGTAACCGAATCCACCGCACACTCATGCCATTTGGTGGCTGTCTTGGGCTTTACCAATAATTTCTTTTCTTTCCCACAGGCACCTGAGGCCAAAGAGCAATTTGCATTCAGGGGCAAGGCCTCTAAGTATATATATCCCTGGGGAAAGCTAAACTCCTCAGCCTATTTGCTACCAGTTTTCTAACACTGAAGTTTTCAATATAAAGGAGATCTGTTGGTTATGAGAAAGTGGAACCTCATTCTCAACAGTCCGACTGTGGTGTTGTCACACCTCTGCCTGCAAAGGTGGCTAAAAGACAATTACAGTTCTTGGGAGTAAGCGCACCGACCCATGCTCAATCTCTCCAAGAGTCAGGGAAATCCACTGGCTCTTCACTTCCCCCTATGGCCACCAAAAGGGAGCCCAGTACCTTACTGGACTCTGGGCTCCAGTGACACTATGTGCCACGCTTGAGCGTTCTACTTGGTACTCTGAGTCAGCGAATCTACAAACCAGGAGCCACTGAGATGAGCCTGAACAAGGAGGCTCTATGGGAAACCCTGCAACAACCTGGGGCACGCTCTGAACCTTCGGGGCCTCAGCTGCAAGGACCCGCAGGCAACAAGTCTCTGTGACTACGGGGTTTACCAACTGGAGCATCGAGCGAGGCAGGGAGCAACCTCCAACCAGAGGTTTTAGATTGAGGTTCTGGATTCCTCATCTCTGTGCCATGGTTCCCAAGTGCATCCCTTTTAAAAAGCAGCTATGAGTGGGCTGCAGGGCTCTGGTGGAAACTAACTGCGTGACCTACAGAAGCCTCGTGGCTCTCTGGCTTGATATTCCCACCAAGGACGGCTCAAGTTGAACTCCAGGACCATCAAGGTGGGAAGGGCCCATAAGTTTCCTGTGACAAACAAATGATACACTCAAGAATGAGCTAGACCAGTTCCCAGTTGGCATGTCAGATTTCCAAGAAAAAGTGGCAGCTCTTCCTCTGGGGGAAACTATTCCTGACTCCAACACCTGAAGCAAAGTCACTGGCTCATGTACCTCCAGCTACGCCGAGACCCAGTTTTCACTGAGCCGCTTCAGCTGTTCAATCTCAGCACCAACTGTGCAGAAGCCAAGTGGACAAGTGTCTCTGTTCGGCGCTCAAGGCCACTCTCATAGCTCTGGACAATACAGCCCTGATGAAGCTCAATGTGTTTTTACTGACCCTTGGAGTATTACACCAGTGGGCTTAGCCCAGGATGGCCTCATCCTACTGCTTGAAGTAACTACTGACAGTGCCCGCGGCCAAACTGTGTAGGACACAGATTGAACAGGTATGGTCTGAGTGTTGATCTGATTAATCAGACCGGCTGACAGAGTGGGACAATTCATGTGAAAATTCATCAGAAGCAAGACAGTAAGGGGAGATACTGTTGAGAGCTCATTCTCCACAGGTCTCTCCTGTTTCTACCTGAATTTCAAGTGAGATGTCAACTGTTTTTATTCCAGATAAAAGAGATCTTTTCAAGGATAGTTTGGCAGAAAGAGATGGTACCTCTAGAGCCAAGTATAGGCAAAATAAAGACCTATTCTCTTTCCAGGGCATTTCCTCCTATTATAAAAAAAATTTGAGATTCTTAAGTTCTGGGTTCTGGTCTGCAATGTGACCCACAGCACAAACATTTGACCCTCTTCACAGCATCTCACGGGAAATGAGGTCCCATAAAACCGCTAATCATGTGATTACTGCTACTGCTGTGAGTAATAAACTATCCTTCATCTCTGAACTAGGGGTCTCATGTCTTCTACCAGTGTCCGTGAAAGTGGTGCTGGTGGACTTGTTAGCTTCCAAGTGAGGTAAAACAATTCTTTAGATTTACAGCACCAAAAAATAAAAAGTAAATTATAGTTTTAGGCAGAAGAATGAGCTTCCAAGTGAGTCAACAATTCTCTAGATTTACAGCACCAAAAAATAAAAAAGTAAATTATAGTTTTAGGCACAAGAATGAGCTACTATTCCCATTACAAAACCCCTAAAAAGTTAAGAAACATGTTATTGAATTTAACAAAACATGCCCCGTACCCCCATCTGCTCGGCACCTTCCCCAACACAAGTATCATCAATACTTGTAGGCACTACATTTTATTACCTATACCATGCCATTGGAACTTTATAAATTCCCAACGCTGTACTTTTAGCTAGGAAATGAACAAGACTAAAACTATACAGGGCTGAGGAACACTAGAAAGCAACTATAAAGGACAGTTATCTCAAAATTTTTTAAATTAATAAAAGCACTGATTGGCATCTAAAATATTGCCACTTTGGAATTTGTACTTGTATCAATATGAATTTTTCTCAGAATTTACAACTCTAGTTTATGCTGTAAGTAATGTATCAGCAGAGGACAAGTATTATAAAAGTCACATATTTGAAATGTTTAAGAATACTATAGTTTATAGAAACAGTAAATACACAGAATGTCTAGAATGCGAAGAGTGACCCAGCCGAATGTTCGGGAAGCTGCACAGAAAGCAGGTCACTCAGACACCGCTAGTGAGAAAGTCAACTCGCAAAGAGTAGGTCAGTTTCTTAAAAAACTAAATATGCTTAGTTTTATCAGAATCCAGTAATCACACTCCTGGGCAACTATCATCCCAGAGAAATGAAGACCTGACCACACAAGGAACAGAACATGAATGTGTATAGCAGATTTAAAATAGCCCCAAACTGGAAAAAACCCAAATGCCCTTCATTGAGTAAATGGTTTAAAAAACAGTTATATTTCTACCATGGTGATACGCTGCAGTATAGGGGAATAAACTCTTGATAAACTCAGCAACTCAAATGGGTTTCAAGGGAATTATGCTGAGCAAAAAAATATATATATAATTTCAAAAGGTCACATATGGTATTGTTCCATTTAAATAAAATAAAATTCTTTTTTTAATAGTTTATTGTCAAATTGGTTTCCATATAACACCCAGTGCTCTTCCCCACAAGTGCCCTCCTCCATTCCCACCACCTCTTTTCCCCCTTCACCTCCCCCTTCAATCCTCAAGTTGGGGAAAGAGAGGGATGCAAAACCTGAGAGACTACTGAATACTGAAAATGAACCGAGGGTTAAATAAAATTCTTAAGATAAGTTTGTAGCAACAGTGAACCGAGGAGCAGATGCCAGGATTAAGGTCTGGAAGAGCAGAGAGAGGGGTAGGTGAGGCTCTAAGGAGGCCCATGAGGGAGCCTGTGGTTCCGTGGCTTGAACAGCTCCATATCTTGAATCTGGTGACAGTTACAGGTAAGCGGAAACTGGGTAACTTAAATACATGCCGATGTGCATGCACGTGCACACACAAGGACACGGGAAACTGATGTGATGTTCATGAGCTCCTGAAAGGACCATCAAAACAGCATCAAAACTAGGAAATTGACATGTACTTTATTTACCCAAGATGGTACCATGAGGGTAAACTGGGTTAGGTGTACATAGGACTTCCTTAAATATTTTCTTTAGAACATCCTATAAATCCACACTTATTTTGAAGTAAAAAATTAAAACACATTCACACAAAAACTTCCATATTGAAAAAATTGGAGAAGTACAAATGGTCAATAATTGTATTCAAGAAACAAAGTAGTATTATTTCTAATTTCTTGTTTAAAAATTTTTTTAATGTTTATTTTTGAGAGAGAGAGAGAGAGAGAGAGAGAGAGAGAGAGAGAGAGAGAGAGAGAGAGGGAGGGAGGGAGGGAGGGGCAGAAAGAGAGGGAGACTCAATCTGAAACAGGCTCCAGGCTCCAAGCTGTCAGCACAGAACCCCGACACCAGGCTGAAACTCACAAACTGACAGATCACAACCTGAGCTAAAGTCAGACGCTCAACCAACTAAGCCATCCAGGCGCCCCTCTAATTTCTTGTTTAGAGATAGATTGTTAGATTGGGTATAAAATTGAAAAACAACTATATGCCATTTATAAGAAAAACAGCTAAAATAAAAGAAGGACCCATAAATCTAAAAGTATAAAAATAGGAAAAATTTATAGAAATAGGAAAATATTAACTAAAAGATAACATGCAGTTATATCAATAACAGACCTCATTACAACTACCTTGTTAAAGTTCCTCATTTCAGATATAGTTTGTCAACTTGGTATCTTCCCTCAAAAACAGGTAACTAGGGAATTATACGCCTAATATTAGTGACAGATCCAAAATCCCGAAAATGCCTAGCAGGATTTGGGGTCAACAGCAGGTACCCAAATACTACTGACTGAAGGAATGGGAAGTACTAGAATTTCCACAAGCCTGTGTGGGTCAGCTTGCTAAAATATCTATCCCCAGGCCTCCACCAGAGCTGAAAGTGTATAAGGCAAAAGTTTGATACCAGCATATCCTTTACCTCAAGATATAGAGAGTAAATCATTTATTCTCACTTAAAAAAACAAGTTCACTTAAAAGACGATATATTTCTCTCTCTCTATCTCTCTCTCTCTCTCTCCCTCTCACTCACACACACACACACACACACACACACACACACACAAAACCCTTACACTGAAGTCAAAATTTCTACCTAAAGTTTGATGCTATCTTTCTGAGTAATTTTTTCTAGTTCGGTTAGGTCTATCCAAGCAGCAGTTAAATACTGTAACACCACTATTCTACTCCAGCTTAACGTCCACCCCATATTCCTACTAATCACTAAATCAGATAACATTTTAATTTACTGACTTCACTATTATTCAGTTCCATGAAGTACTAAAATGTTACCCCAAAAAATCCTTATTTTGACACTTTGCCATACTAAATGATACAGTATTCTGGATGTCATCTTAAGGCTGATTTTACAGACTATGTTTGCTTAATAAAGTATATGTTATCTTGAACCAAGTAGTCACCAATTTTCTTACAGCCATAATACATTTATTCACAAAGAAGTACAAAATTCAGCACTTGAAATTTATATTCTTGTTAAAAATGGAATTACAGTCCTTAAAAGGCAAATATAAAAAGGATGACTAAATATTTTAGGAAAGGGGGCGCCTGGGTGGCTCCGTCGGTTAAGCATCTGGTTTCCGATCAGGTCATGATCTCACAGTTTGTGGGTTCGAACCCCGCATTGGGCTCTGTGCTGACAGCTAGCTCAGAGCCTGAAGCCTGCTTTGGATTCTGTGTCTCCCTCTCTCTCTGACCCTCCCCTACCCACACTGTCTCTGTCTCTCAAAAATAAATAAAAATCATTAAAAAATAAATAAATAAATAAATAAATAAATAAATATTTTAGGAAGGACAAGATCCAAGGAATTGTATGTAGCCAACAAGGCGTGTACAAATATACTGGTTTGGTGAGGCACCTGGGTGGCTCAGTCGGTTAAGCGTCCGGTTTCGGCTCAGGTCATGATCCCACGGTTCCTGGGTTCGAGCCCCATGTCGAGCTCTGTGCTGACAGCTAGCTCAGAGTCTGGAGCTTGTTTCAGATTCTGTCTGTCTGTCTGTCTGTCTGTCTCTCTCTCTCTGACCCTCCCCTGCTCATGCTGTCTCTGTCTCTCAAAAATAAAAAAAATTAAATTAAATTAAATACACACACACACACACACACACACACACACACAGGTTTGGGAAAAGATAAAAAATTGAAGCCTGCTTGGTGGTAAATGGAATTTTATGAACTGGCCAAGTCTTCCCCCACAAAATAAAATTCCTAAATTGATTAAATGTTCTATAACTTGAAAACATAAGTATGCAGTAACCATGTGCCCTGTGGTTCACTGAAACTCATTTACAATAAACTATTTTAGAAAAATGTCTCCGTTTAACAAGCACTTCTATTCTCAGTAAAACAGACCATTTTGTGTACAATGCAGTTTTACTCCTCTGGTGAACACCCAAAAAATGTCCTATTGCCTCAGAATATCTATAAATTCTTTGAATTTTTTAAAATATAGAAATTCATGAGTTTAGGTGAATTTCCAGTTTAAGGTAAATATTTAGAGACTGTAAGCCCTTACCACCCTCCTTCCCCCATCCCTGAAGCAAATAGTTAATGAGTGTTTTAATCATGATCTAGAGAATCGTATTCATGCTTTAGTTCTCCTTTCTTCAGCAAATTCTTGGTGTTTGGCTCATTTTCTTGCAGACCCGGAGAGACATCCGGGAACTATCTGTGCCACCTGAGCCTCTCCTGCACCGCGAGGAAGAGACTTTCCTGGGAGGCACCAGTCAACTCCCAGGCAGAAGGTGCCAGGCGCCGCCAGGGCAGACTGGGTCTGGGCGCACTTGCCAAGTGGGGAAAGGGCACCTTACGTTGGAGTTTCGCGTGTCTGTGCACATGGCACGTAAACCAGAGCATCTGAGAGAAAGGCTGCCTCCTTCCACCCCGGGAACTAAAAAGCTCCTTCTGCTGCAATGCGGGAGCAGGAAGGTGTGACTAATCGTTCTTTGGAGGCGGCATGACCCGGGCCCTAACTGTTCTAAGTGCTGTAAGAGGCACACAGCACCGCAGGGAAGGACTCTTTCTGTTTCCTGTTGCTAAGATGAGCAGACTGAAGAGGTGCATTCAGTTGGCCAGAATCACAGAACCAGCAGTGGGGAGTCTGGCCCCCGCGGGTCCCCCCTCCTAGGAATTGCACTGTGTTAAATCCTGCGCATTCTTAATGGACTGAACACCTAGGAGGACACTGACTCAAAGACCTTGTCTCCAATTTCTACACAGCAGAGCCGTTCAGTACATTTGAGTTCTACATGGAGGTTAAGCTATTTGGGGACGAATGGGAATAACCAACCTCAAACCAAATGAAAAAAACATTCACAGTCGCTGATGTGCTTCTCAGGGACAGAGAGACAGTCTGCCCAATACGAGTGAGGGGACACAGGTCCACACAGGCCCACACCCTCCTGCTCTCACATGGAGGAGTTACTTCCCTTCTCTCCCTCCAGCCTCCTTCTCGCTCTCACCTGATAACCCTTCGTCCTTCAGCAAGAAAAGCGAGTCCATTAACTTCCACAAAGTCACACAGAAAAATCTAAGAACTTCCATGGCCACTGCTCTCCTTGCTACAGGGTAGCTGTTCAGCCTCCCCCCAACTCGCCCTGTGTCCCAGGCCCACCACCTCCAGGAGGAGAGCTCATTGTGCAATCTGACCTCTTCTATAAATCTTCCCTCTTTTCTCCTACATGACCATCCCCACTGGCTCACTTAAAAGCATGGAGAATTAACAGCATTCACACACACACACACCCCTCAGGCTTCCCCAGGCTACCTCTCCATTTCTCTGGTCGACATTAATGCAAAATGCCTCCAAAAAAAAAATGTTTGAGAGTGCTAATGTATTCTCCAATTCCTTGCTATCCCATCCTCTTTAAACCCATGGCACAATCAGGCTTTCCCTCCCACCCAACGAAAACACTCACATCATGGTCCACAGTGGCTCCGCACTGCTCAACCCAGCGACCTGCGGAAGTCTCCAGAGCCCTCTCCACATACAGGGCCAGAGGATCTGGGTGGTGGAGACCTGGGGTAGCATCCAGCGTGTACATACTGAGCAGGCTGAGCACTTTCCTCGTTCTGGTCATTATACTTCGGTAAAGTTTCTATTTGTTTTTTTTTTTTTTAATAGTGAGTGGGTGCAAATTCAAAAATTAATACTAAAACGTAAGAGGTTCATCTGGCTTATTCAAAAAAGATTGGCAAACTTTCTCTAGTTTTGAGCAAACATTAGTAGGTTGAACAAGTCAATAATGGGTACCTAGAGTAATTGATACACTTTAAAACATGAGCAATTTGTTCTTGCTGATAAGTTAGACAGATGCCCTGAATTACATTTCCTGCTATTTTCACAAGCAGCTCATCTCCTGCTGACAGGACCAAAGCTACCAGAACTACATAGCATTCACTTCATCTCCTTTTATCTTTCCAAAACGGTATCTCAATGCTTGCCTGCAGTTAGCTTTAGACGCATCCACAGATTCCCTCCCCCCTTCAAAACATGACTGGCTGGAGTATTAATTTCACAACCTACACCCTAAAATTACTAAATCTGGGGCTGAAGAAAAAACACTATTTTCCCTTCATTACAAGTTTTAACGTAGGTAGTCTTCCTTTTCCAATTTTTATAGCTCATAATATATTTCTAAGGGGAGAAAAAACACAGAGTTGTACCAGTCTTTTTGATCACAAAAACCAGTTTACATTTTTACCTCTACTAATCAGCATGACGCAAAGTTAACATAACTTGATGTAGCATAACTCAATTCTAGTAAAATGAAAAATAACCAACTTTAAAGCTCATTTTTCAAGATTAAGAGTATTCCAGTTTAACTAACATGAAGGAAATATTTCTAAAGCAATTCCAAAAACATACGTTTGTAGACACTAAATGTCAGTAATCCCAATTTGACATCATAAAATTCAAGTACTAGGTAATACACAGATCGTCGAGGTGAGCAAGTTCATACTTCTGTATTTGTCAGTAAACAACCAGTTACATTTATGAAAGGTTGTTTTTAAAAGTAAAATTTTATAGTCATGAAAATCCTGAGTATAAAAGAAAAATGGTTAGCTGCTCTTTATTCTTGTGGTTACAACATCCTATTAAAATAATTTATGCCTTTGCAATTTGAGCCTCGTTTCTGTGTTCTTTAGTTAAGTATGTAACTACAGTTAAAATGGATTCCACACAAATACATATAAACATCAGTGCGGATCCAAATGCAAATATTTTCATAGCAAACTGTACTCATTCCTTTCTACGTACGCTGCAGTAGCAATGGAGACATACTTTTTTTTGCCTGTATATTACCATTAAGTTTCATATTATATAAAAATTTCAAAAAATATCTTGAATCCTGAAGCCACTGAAAAACTCCACCCTTACATACAACTTCTATTAAGTATTTTCATTTTTTAAAAAAAATTTGAGAGAGAGAGAGAGGGAGAGCGTGCACAAGCAAGTGAGCATAAGCAGGGGTGGGGCAGAGAACAGAGAGAAAGAATCCCAAGCAGGCCCCATGCTGTCAGCACAGAGCCCGACACGGGGCTTGATCCCACGAACCATTAGATCATGACCTCAGCAGAAATCAAGAATTGGACGTTTAACTGCCTGAGCCACCGAGCCGCCTCAAATCTTTACCTTAATCATAGGTCTCTCTGTATGCAATTTTATAGACTCTGCATACATTACTTTAATATTCCTGCTCTCCAGGAGGCCTATTCAAAGGTTGAGTGACAAATGCCAGGATGATCTGCTATGTCTATAATTTTAAGTGAAAAGCCCATCACTCTCATGAAAAAGTGCTTTCTTCAACATGTTGGCTACTTCTTACTATTCAGTCAGAGCAGAGGCCCTCGGTGACCCAGGATCATCCATCAAGGCTGAATTCCTTAGTTAGCACCCACTCTCTTCCGCAAACTTTGTTATACTTCTCATCCTCTGATTTCCGCACCACCCAAGCCAAGCTTCTCAGCTCCCCACCTGCCTCCTCTGACCAGAGACCAGGCAGTGCCCCCTACAGAGGCAGGCCAGAGCCACCGGCTCATGGGTGCAAAGTGAACATATCTAATCCAGCCACCCAGCCAGGGTAACTCCATAGTTTCTCCCAGCAAGAGGCCATGAAGATTATACCTCAACAGTCAGAAGTATAAAAGTAGAAAGTAAAGGCGGAGAAGTGTGTGTCCCACAAGGATAAAAATGTGCATGGCAAAATCTAGACAACGGAAGTGCCAAATCTGAACCTAGGACGACCATTTCAATGCTGCATCATCCGGGACCCGGCCAAAACTTACAGTCAGAATAAACTAGAGCTATCCGTCTCACCACTGCTAAACTACGCTAAAGCCTCTTGATGCCATTCATATCCCACAACGGTGATCTCTCCCTGTAACAGATCTTGGTCTCTTACGGGCTAACCACAGCATTACCCAAACAGTCTCAGACAGAGCAAAGTCTGAAGAAAGAGGGGGATTTTTTTTTTTTTTGAAGATTAGAGCCTTGGAAGAAACTCCACCATTCTTCAGGAAGGTAGGAAACCTGAGTGAGAGAAAAATCATGAAACCTTTAACCGCAGAGTAACTCAGCTTATCCTGTCATCCCTTAAAAACTTATGTGGGAACTTTCAGTAAAAATGCAAAAAACTTTAAAACTCTGGCATGTGCAAACTATTGGATCAGCTGCCTAGGTTTCAAGCTTGCAAAAAGCCTGAACACAACTGAAATTACAGGTGTAGGGCACTCACAGCTACAGCCCACAAAAATTATCTGCATCGCCCTACCACTCATCTGACAGTGTTGCTGTTAAAAAAAAAAAAAAACAGAATTACTTTGCAACCTTCAGTGAAAATTTAGCCTGCTCACTATGTGGGATTCTGACATGAGGGGAGAGAACAGTGCTTCGGAAAATTAGTTCTTATTTTAAAGGCATAAGTTAAGATACTGAACAAAGATAAAAGAAATTAAAGAAATTTTCAGAAGAAAAGCTGTCAATATATTCCAGGCTTCTTCGAGGACACTCAGATTTCGGCTGCAGGTTATAATTAGCTTTCACAACTGAAAGTCACAGTTGCTCCGGCACCAGGACTGCGTGCAAGAAGAGAGTGAAGTTTCATAACTCGGCCCACGACTGATCAGGCAAACAGAGCTCAAGATATGAAACGAGATCGAGACCCGAAGAAGAGAAATGCGTCAGAATATACTACAGGGGCAGTAAGCACTCATCAAGAAGGGTTGAAGGGTTTAAGGACCCCCCCCCCCCCCGGAAGAGCCACCACTTCTAGAGCTGAATGCAGCAGATGCAGCAGGGGGCCTTTTCTAACCTGCCACCATTGGCCACTCCCAGAGTCCCCAGCTCAGGTGTCCTGACAGAATTTCAGAAGCTAGGAACAACATCTCATGACTATCAATGATGACAATCCTGCTATGTTAATGCGCTGAGTGGGCTTTTAAACACTAGTCTGAGACGGGGACCAACATTACACCTTCTTTTCCATGAAAAAATATATTGAGTTTAAAACTCTAAACAAGCATCAGTTCAACATGAAATTAATGTTGTTAATTAAAGCTAATCAGCAAAGTAATATTCTTGTACAAGGTAGAATCTGACATTCTACAGGATCACCCCTTCACCGCTGATTTACTTTTGTGAAACGAAGCCAAATATCCTTAGTTATGCAAAAAACCCAACCGCTGACAAAAATTCACAGTAACTAACAAAACGCTCCCAACCCACAGCCCTCACTGATCCTCATGCTATTCTCTGGCAGGATAAAGCATTTAGCAACTAATTACCAGGCAATCCTATTTGATAACATTGCAGTAATTAGTTTTGGATGAGGTTTCTATGTTTTCAAATGCTGCCTGGTTTTATCAAAAATGAGTGAACATATTGGGATACATAATTTATTGACAGGATTCTACATAAAAAAGCCTGTCTATTCATAAAAGACTGATGAAGCAGGACTAAAACAGAGCAGATGGCTGGTTAGACAAAAGGACAACTGATACTATTACTTTTTGAGACCTTGTTATATACCTACATTTCATATGCATGTGTTATATGCATGTTATATACACATCTGTTGTGTTTATCTCATGCATATGGTTCTCAAAATCATCATAAACTCTAAGCAGACCCAATGCAGGGCTCGATGAACTGTTAGATCATGACCTGAGCCAAAATCAAGAGTTGGAAGCTTAACTGACTGAGCCACCCAGACACCCCCATGCTCTACATTTTAAGTGAACTCTTTAACAGATAGAAGTTTGACGAACTCAAACCAGCAATTACTCCTTACAGGACTCACTGAATTTTGTTACCTCACAAATCCTCCCAAGAGATATGTTACAACCTACCTGATTGTTTCCCGTAGACATAGGAGGACACATGCTAACGAATAAACTTACAATTTTATTATACTTAGCGTGTGTTTTTTTAATAGCGTATTTAACACAATGTAAACTAATATACTCTGGATTTTTTCAATAAACTGGCATTTTACCCAGATGCTATCTAATGGAGCTTTTTTTTTAAGTGGACTATAATGATACTGTGTGCAGAGACCTTTTTAAGTTATGGCACACATAAGAAATAGAAGTTAGAGCAAATATAACTACTATTGTTTCAAAAATGCTTAAATGTGTAATCATTCTCTCTCTCCTTGCAAGACTTTCCTATCCAAATATGTTTCTATTTACAGTACTACGCAAACTAGATGTTCCATTAAAAATAAGAAATCTATTAGGCTCCAATGCTGCATTCTTTGTTGTTGTTAATTTGGCTATCTATATGTAACCAGGAGACAATCGTTCCCAATTTTTCTCAAATTCAGCCTCTTCTAGAAAACAGAATAACTCTATTACTGTAAGAGACTTAATGTATTATATATCCAACATTCTGCAATACTATAATGTTGTAGTAAAATTATCTTTAAAGTAAGAAAAAGTAACTAGGGCACCTAATTATTTCAAAACAATTGGTGAATGGGATCAGGATGGAAATGCATTGAGTGCCATTTTTATACTTACTAGAACATAACTTTTTGCATGCATATCAAAGGGAATTTTCAAAAATTCTTACTTATGTTCGACAGTTTTAATGTATCGGTAAAATATACAAATAAGGAAATGTAAATATTGCAATACTGTATTATTTCACTCACTGGCAAAGTGGTAGTTGAATCAAAACTATCTAAAATACCTTTTTTGCTAAAAGTCCAAAAATGCAGGAATTCAGATATACACATATAACACCCACTTTCCTCAAAGAGCAGCCAATTCTTTCATCTATTACCCTCTTCCCTATTTTTCTTCAATTTCTCCTACATTTGACAAAAATCTAACAACTATCTGATTTGTTAAGTAGCACATTAAAAGTCAAACAGCACTTTCAAAACAGTATGTGGACTAGATACTGTAAGGCTCAATGCAACGAGAACAATGCACCAATTCGGTGCCCCAGTTAGCGAACGTGTTTCTCATGGGGATATGGATCAGCAAGGCTGAAACACGTTATACATACACCAGAAATGCCATGGATAATGAGAATAGGGTTTTTCACTGCCCAAGAAACGCAAATAAGGAACACAGGAAGGCTGGAATCAATCCTGTGACGCTGGGCTGAACTTGAGGCACCAGGATGAACTCACGATGCCTTCATGCCTCCACACAGGGACACACAGAAGTAAACAGAGCTGCAAGCATGCCTGAGTCACTGCACCTACTCCCCCTGCTCTTTACAGAAAGCTTTGATAGAACAGTAGCAATAAGTACAGGAAGCTCCAACATCTTGCCTCCTAAAAAACATTCTCCAATAAAAGGACCCAGGACTCCTGAAGTTTATTGATTACAGGCCTGGGGCAGGGAAAATACAAGACAAGCCTAGAGCATTCTGTAGTGCCATAAATTAAGAATGCTCAAAATGGATGGAGGAAGGGGTGCCTGGGTAGCTCAGTCGGTTAAGCTTCAGACTTTGGCTCTGGTCATGAACTCAGTCTGTGGGTCTGAGCCCCATGTTGGGCTCTGTGCTGACAGCTCAGCCTGGAGCCTGCTTCAGACTCTCTTCCTCTCTCTGCTCCTCCTCCACTCACACTCTGTCTCTCTCTCTCTCTTGCGCACACGCAAAAGTAAATAAACATTAAAAGCGCCTGGGCGGCTCAGTTGGTTAAGCATCAGACTTCGGCTCAGGTCATGATCTTGTGGTTTGTGAGTTTGAGACGTGCATAAGGCTGTGGGCTGACAGTTCGGAGCCTGGAGCCTGCTTCGGATTCTGTGTCTCCCTCTCTCGTCTGCCCTCCCCTGCTCAAGCTCTGTCTCTCAAAAATAAATAAATGTTAAAAAAAATTTTTAAATAAACAAACATGAAAACATTAAAAGAAAAATAAGGATGGAGGTATGTCCAAAGGACTCAGGAATCTATCTATGCTTTATGGTCAAAGCTATAACAATTTAGGAAACAAAATAAACAATACTGTCAGATTGTAATCCATAAAAATAGAACATAAACCAGTTCCTATTGATACAAATAAATGTAAAAGGGAACAGAGAAATAGAAATTACCACTAGAACACCACAGAACTGTTGCAGACAAAAACCCACCAATTCATGCAAAAATAGCAAGCCAAAGTCTGAACAATATTTCCATAAAACTATCTAGCTGAAGATATTTATTATCTGAAAAGGAAAAAACACAACCTTTTAGTAGAAAAACCTGGGAGAAGCTGCTTTAATCAAGTGTGAGGAAGGTTCACAGTGCCAGTAATGAGATCCCCTGCCCCTGACGCGAGGCACGGAGAAGCGCACATTATTTCTGGGGGACGCTTGCCAAAAACTGCATTACCCACACCTAGTTATGAGGAAACATCACACGGGCAAATCAAGGGACCTTGCACAAAATAACTAGCCATTACTCTACAAAAGTATCCAGGTTATGTAAGGCTTGGAAAAATGAAGACATGACCACTGAATGCAATGTGGGATCCAGGATTAGACTTTGGGTATTGGTAGAAAATGGGTATTGGTAGAAAAACTTATAGAAACCAAATAAAGTTCATAGTACAGTAAATAGTATCATGTTGTGCCAATATTAATTTTTAGTTTCCTATTTAATGCACATATTAGCAATAGAAGCTGAATGAAAGGCATATGAGAATTCTATGCTTGCAACTTTTTGGATAAATCTAATGTTACCTCAAAATATGGTTGCAATTCAAAAGGAAGATACTTAATAGCAAAATTCATTATGTACAAAACAAAGTGGAATAAAATGTACCCACTACGGAGCTGCTGCAGGAGATTACACAGGATGCTAGGTAAACCAGTAAGCCTTTCTATGACACTGATGGTCCCCAACGAAACCTGGTATTCAAGCCCTTAGACATCCAACTCTGAGCCGAATCTGGTGATTGCTTCAGCCAAAGTAACATTAACAAGCACTACACAAGCAGGGTGTTGACAGGTGCTTCTAAGATGGTGCTTGCTCTCCTGGGATGGATGTATTTTCTGGAGCTCTTAGTAGAGAGGCCCAGGTGCCACACTGGAGAGACCATGTGGGAAGAGACCCTAAGCCAGGCCCATTCCAGCCATTTCACTCTACGCTTTCCATTACATGCGTCTTATGGAGAAGTGAAGAAGCCACCTCGGACACTCTTGTCCAAAGGACAACCCCCTCATTTAGCCCAGATCGCAGAACTATGAGGAAAAAGAAATTCATTATGGGTTTAAGACACTAGGCTTATGGTCAATAAATACAATGGCAGATAAAACAATGAGTTATCCGTAAAAGGCTTAAATGTGTATAAGATATTCTGCTTAAAATAAGGAAGACATAGAAACATGGCAGACTAAACTTATACAAAGGCCTCTTACTATCAACACCTCAAAATGGCTGGATGAAATAGAGTAAGCTAAGTAAATAAGACCATGCTCTAAAACTGTTGCTGGCCTTACAAGAAAGGAAAATTCTCAAATGTGGGTGTTGGTGGGGGGTGGGTATTGGTGGATAACATGAGGACACTGAAGGCCAGAATAGCAAACTCGTGAGCAGATGCTGTTAGCCAAGGGTCAAGACAAGGAGTAGACGAAGTCCGGCCAGAGGCTGGGCCTCACTAGGCATTCATGAGCCCGGGTTTTGACACCAATGCAAGGATGGGAAAAGCAACCACGGTACATGCAAAGCAGGGATGGAGCTGAGTCAACTTTCATGGCCTATGCCATTCTCCAAACGTAGAATGCTGAGCATAGGAGATATAAGGACGAACAATTCGTGCCACTGCCCTCCAGGAGCTCAGACAAGTAAGTGCACAGATGAGCTCCAGCAGCACTCAGTAAGGGATGCTGCCCTGTGATCTTTGACTGCTTCTTTAGTCTGAGGACCCCTGTTCCTCATCAACTTTTGAACTAGGCAATCTTTGGGACAAAAGAGATCATCAAAGTGGTCAATAAATACCAAGGTATTATCCCTGGCCTGGAATTCACCAGGACCCTCATATTTAAGATGCTCTGGAATGGGTAGAAAGCAGAGAAATGTCAACTCCCAGCTCCAAAAAAACTAGATTTCTTTAGTATTATAAAAAGGCCTTTGAGGAAGAGCAGGTATTGAGCCCCTTCTGGGACATCCCAGAAACCAGAGACTTCAATCCTGAGGACAAGGATTACAATAACTCCAAATCCTGACTACAGGACTGCAGCTCCAACAAGTCACCCTAGGCTCAACTCCGTCAGCTATCGCCCCAACATCCACGCCACCCACCCTGCTTCCTTCTGTTAATGTGCCCTCAACTTCTGTGGGTGGCAGGACGTCCCTGTCACTGTCTCAGGGGACAAGTCATGGCTGGCCTAAACCAGTCATGATAACATGATTCCATGTGGTTGGGGTCTGGAACTGGCAATGTGAGTAGTTCAGGCCACTTGGTCATAAAACGAACATGTCAGCTGCATGAACCTTCTGGAAAAGCTTTTTCTTTTCAGATATAAAAGGATGAACAAGGCTGGCTGCTCTCTTTTAAAATTCCTCCATCCTTTTCTTTCTGCTTGGAAAGCATCCTTAATACTTAGAGTTGCAAAAACTCATTTTGCCTCCAGAAGACTAACAAGCATGAAGCCAACAGCCAGCAAGCAAGGATGGAAGAGCACAGGGGTGCCTGGTGGCTCAGTCACTTAAGCGTCCGATATCAGCTCAGGTCATGATCTCATGGTTCACGGGTTCAAGCACCATGTCAGGTCTGCGCTGACAGCCTGGAGCCTGCTTCAGATGCTGTGACTCCCTCTCTCTCTCTGCCCTCCTCTACTCATGCTCTGCCTCTCTCTCAAAAAAATAAATATTAAAAGAATTTTTAATTTAAAAAAAAAAAAGGATGGAAGAGTACAAAGCACAGGTCTGAGCCCCTGAGTCCCTATCAGGAATATTCAGCAGCTAAAATGCTCAACATCACTCATCATCAGGGAAATACAAATCAAAACACACTGAGATACCACCTCACACCTGTCAGAATGGCTAACATTAACAACTCAGGCAACAACGGATACTGGCAGGGATGCGGAGAAAGAAGATCTCTTTTGCACTGTTGGTGGGAATGCAAACTGGGGCAGCCGCTCTGGAAAACGGTGTGGAGGTTCCTCAAAAAATTAAAAATAGAACTACCCTACAACCCAGCAATTGCACTACTAGGTATTTATCCAAGGGATACAGGTGTGCTGTTTCGAAGGGACACGTGCACCCCAATGTTTATAGCAGCGCTATCAACAATAGCCAAAGTATGAAAAGAGCCCAGATGTCCACTGATGGCTGAATGGATTACGAAGATGTGGTATACATATATACAATGGAGTATTATTCAACAATCAAAAAAGAATGAAATCTTGCCATTTGCAACCACATGGATGGATGGAACTAGAGGGTATCATGCTAAGCAAAAGTAGTCAGAGAAAGACATATGACTTCATTCATATGAGGACTTTAAGATACAAAACAGATGAACATAATGGGAAGGAAAGCAAAAATAAGATAAAAAAGAGGGGGACAAAATATACGAGACTTAAATATGGAGAACAGAGGGTTACTGGAAGGGCTGTAAGAGGAGGGAATGGTCTAAGTGGGTGAGGGGCACTAAGGAATCTACTCCTGAAATTATTGTTGCATTATATGCTAACTAAACTGGATGTAAATTTAAAAAAATACATTAAATAAAATTTAAAAAAAATATATTCAGCAGCTGCACCAGCTTTCAACCACCCAAATTCAAGACCTCTTATTATTTAAGAAAAATAAAGCCCGAATCATTTAATCTACCATGGAATTTGTGTTTCCAATTTGTATACCCAAATACATTTCTAACTGATATACTATTTCCCAACTAAGGACACTGGTGGTCTTACTGACCAGGATGAGACCAAATTCAAAGTTTTCCTAGAGAGAAGAGATGTGGAGGCGGGCAAAGCCTACAAAGGAGAGAAATAAAAGTCTTGGGCACGCCACATGCACACACCCAGAAGCGCCCCTGCACAGGCTTTGGGCCAGACTGCCCCACTCTCAACCAGGACTCTTCCACGTGATCGGCACATGACCTCTGGCAAGACGTCCACGCCACCTCCGTACTTCAGGGTCCTCAGCTCTAAAAGAGAAGTAACAATCCATTCCTCTTAAGAATGGTCGTAAGAACAAACAAGCTAACACATGTGAGACTCGTGGAATAGCGGCTCACATACAGTAAGCAAACACGCATAATCATCTTTATGCTGATGAAAGAAACACAAGCAGCCATCGCGCCCACACACACAGAGCAAGAGGAGTGCGGTTTAGTTTGTGCAGCTCACACGCAGCTCCAACAGTGCGGACCGAGGGAGCAGAAAATTCCTCCCTGGACTCAACCCTCTTTAAAGCTCTCGTCTCGGGGGCGCCTGGGTGGCTCAGTTGGTTAAGCCTCCGACTTCGGCTCAGGTCAGATCTCACGTTCATGGGTTCGAGCCCCACGTCGGGCTCTTTGCTGACAGCTAGCTCAGAGCCTGGAGCCTGCTTCCGGTTCTGTGTCTCCTTCTCTCTCTGCCCCTCCCCCTCTCATGCTCTGTCTCTCTCTCTCTCTGTATCAAAAATAAAATTTAAAAAAAATTAAAAAAATAATAAAAAGATATTTAAAAAAAAATAAAAATAAATAAAGCTCTCGTCTCAATTGAGCAGCTCTGTGTCTGTGAAGAGCTGCATCAGCAGTCCTAGCTTAGATTCCATGAAAATGATTCCATTTCATAACAGGGAGATTGGCTAAACACAGGCCATTTACACTTCAAAAAGCACTTGAAGGGGAAAAGTGTGGCGTCAGATTGTACCTCAAGTATTGTTCTTACCTGGCGAGTGGAAACAATAACTCATATCCTAACAGTAATAGAAAGGGTGACTTTATGATCGATTTCAAGTATACAATACTTCAATATGCATAACCCTTTCGTAGTTACCTAATATCACAGCCTCGTGCACATTTCAGCTGAATCACTGGTTTCTATGAATGACATTAGTATGAGCTGGCATGCGTATGGGCTCCCTTCACTTGAGACTTTTCCATCCACAGGAATTACTGAAGGTAAATCCTAACAGAGTCACTGAAGCAGTAATTCAGGTGAGTCATTAATAGGCAAAGAAAAGTTTCAAAAACTAATTGTTCCTATGATAACAGTAATTTGGATCAAGAAAGAGAAAGCAGAAATTAAGAGAACTATTTTACAGTTTTGAATAAAATATAAACACGATTTCCATCAGGGTTCTCACCCCCCAAACTAGTCTGGTTATAAACTTTACCTAAAAAGCCTCAGGCACTAGACACCTGCACCACCACCTCACCTTCCCCCAGTCACACTCTGCTCCTGATGTTTCTGCCTCAGTGGTCCTGGCCCTTCCATTCTATCACAGACACGTTATCAGCTTCCTCTGTTTTCCATCCCCTTGGACACCCCAATCTCAAATACATCCCACCCTATTTCCAAATCTCAGTTATACTTTTAAAAACCTTAAAATGTGAGGTGAAAAAGACATTTTCAGAATTAACTGCAATAAACACTCTAGTGCAGGATAAATAACTTAAGATGTGTACAATTTGTGGGCTTTGGGAAGATAGAGTGGAATCCTAAGGTTACCTTGTCCTACAACAGCACCATCAGTGCGTCCAACCCAGAAAAGAACTCGGAGACTAGCAGACAGACCTTCCAGTTAACCAGAGAGATGAGGAAACATGGCAAGCAAGGTAAGGACGGAGAACAGTCCAGAACCAAACTCCTGGCAGACTCACTACAAACGGGAGGGACACCACAGACACTGAGAAGGGAGAGGAGCAGACCCCACACCAGGCACTCAAGACACAGCAGATGGACCTGCACTGAGGGACAAGTCCCCACACCACACCATGTGGCTCTGAAAACCAGCAGGGCTTAACTTCATGAGTTTGTACAACCAGCAGGACTTGACTCCAGGTACTTCAAATTTTACTGGGCTCAGCTATGGGGGAGCCAGAGGGCAGTAGGAAGCTAAGTCCCACCCTTAAAGAAACAGTACTACAAACAACCCCAACAAGATGCAGCATATTCCTAGCAGGTTGAAAAGCACGTGGGTTTAAATGCAGGGGATGTATTACGAATCCCAGAACGTGCGCTGGAGGGTAGGGACCTTTAGGAGACTGCTCCATGAACAAAAGAACTGGTGGGCACCATTTCCCTCATGCCCCTGCCCCCAGCCTGGGGAGTCAGAAACCTGTGGGACACAGTGCTGTCCACCGACCTTGCTTAGTTAACACAGTGCATCCATGGTGGCCTGTGAATCTGTCCCATCCACCGTGCCCCACTTGGCAGAATCCCCTCCCAAAGTGGCTCCTGCCCTGTCTCACCCAGCAAGCAGCCCAGCAAGAACCAGCCCCTCTTAGAAGGGACTCCTACCTTGGAGAGGGGGGAAAAGAACCACACACACCACAAAGTCAGAGTCCTGGCAGCCAGGTCTTACACTGGCAGTGCAGAGCATGCGCCCTGCCCATCAGTGTGCCTTCAGCCCCAGCAGGCCTCTGGGCTGACCACCAGCCCGCCCAACAACAAAAGCCTCTCAGGGGACAACCGAGGGAGATCACCCTGGAGTTCGGTGCAATGGCAGCCTTGGTAAACAGACTATAGGAAGGCATCTGGTTGGACTGATGACACGAACCAACTACAGGCCCACCACAGTTCCAGACTGGTCTCTTAACGGCACGGGACCAAACCTGGCCCACAACAGGCAACATGGGTCACCGCAGCCAAGTGGCCCAAAGGCAAATGAGGCTCAGCCACAATGGTCATGTTAGAATACATTCAACACACCAAGGAGAGAGCCCTGAGCACCAGGCTCCAGTGAACAGGGGACACTGGACGACAGGGCACCATAGGACCTGTTCTTCCAAAGATGCTACTTTAAGGTCAAGAGAGGTGGCTGACACTCCTAATACTCAGAAACAGAGACAAAATGGGAAAACAAAGGAGTATGCCCCAAATAAAAGAACAGAACAATTCCACAGCCAGAGAGCTAAATGAAAAGGACATAAGCAGTATGAGTGATGAAGAATTCAAAGAAATGAATGTGAGAAAAGAGTGCAGGATCTCAGTGAGACCCTCAACACAGGCACAGAAAACATAAAAAGAACCAATCAGACATGAAGAGTTCAATAACTAAAATTAAAAACATCCTGGAGGGAATATACAGTATTTAAAGAAAGCAGAAGAATGGACCAGCAAAATGGAGGACAGAGTAACGAAAAACAACCAAGCTGCCCGCAGCAGCGTAGGGGTTGGCGTGGGTTCGGGTCCGGCCGTTGCGGGCATATGCCAAGCACACCCTGTCCGCATCCTCTCCACTGCATCTCGGCCCCGGTGCACCGCCACGGCCCATGGGGAGAGTCCACCGGGAAGATGTCTCTGTAGGATGACCTGGGAGGACAGCCCAGTGGTCCAGAAACGTTGAACTGCTGCAGTCTCGGCTTCCGGTGAAGAAGGCGGCCCTCACACAAGTCAAGAGCCAGAGAACAAAACAGAGTACTGTCCTCTTCCCGCTCACCGACCTAAGGCAAGGTGGCTCTTCAGACGCCCAGCGGATTGTGGACACCCGCTCCACCACCCCCGCATGCGGTGGCCGGCCTGAGGATCCTGCTCCCAGTGCGTTTTCTGCAGAAATTTTGATTCCTTTAGCTGATGACTATGATCCTATGTTTCCTAATGATTATGAGAAAGTAGGAAAGCACCAAAGAGAGGAACAGCAGAGACAGTGGGAGCTGGAAAGACAGAAATAGAAGAGAGAGAAAAGAGGCATAAGGACAGACATGAAGCTAGCGGGTTTTCAAGGCGACCAGATCCAGATTCTGATGAAGATGATGAGCCAGAGAGGAGGAAAAGAAGTATGGGTGAGCGGCCACTGCACCACCCACCTCTCTTGTAGAGAAGGACAAAGAGTTACCCCAATTTTCCCTTACGAAGACGGCTCAAGACCTCGCTCCCAGTCTTCCAACGCCGCTATCCCTCCCCTGATGTACGAGGAGCAAGACTGACCCAGATCTCCAACGGACCTGGCAACTCCTTCCTTGCCGACACGAGTGACACTACAGGAGCACATAAAACCAGGCAGAAGTGCGGCTTCCAGGAAGGCCAGGGTCTTGGCAAGCACAAGCGGGGGCTGAGCACAGCACTGTCGGGAGAGAAGACAACCGAGGGGGCAAGATCATTGTGCGCGACACCACAGAGAAAGATGCATCCAAGAAGTCGGATTCCAACGCATTAACGGAAATAGTTAAGTGTCCCACCAAAGTGGTCCTCCTATGGAATGTGGTTGGTACAGGAGAGCTAGATGAAGACTTGGAAGCTGAAACAAAGGCGGAGTGTGAAAAGCATGGCAAAGTTGGAAAATGTGGGATATTTGAACTTCCTGGGGCCCCTGATAATGAAGCAGTACAAATATTTTTGGAATTTGAGAGGGCTAAATCAGCAATTAACACTGTTGTTGATCCGAATGGGAGGTAATCTGGTGGGCGGGTGGTAAAAGCATGTTTCTACAACCCAGGTAAGCTCAGGGTCTTGGATTCGGCAGACCTATAAGAACAAGAGTCCTCCTCTCTGATGATCCTTAAGTGAGCTGCCAGCTGAGGGGAGAAGAAACAGGTGACAGGCAGGTGTGGGCTGCCGGGTACAGAGGTTCTTGGAAGGATTTCTGAGATATATGTTGACTGACCCCTTTTTTATTATGTGGCTTTTAAAATACAGTGTCTAAAAATCCTTTAAAAAAAAACAATCTCTGTGCCTCTCTGGTTGTTTTGGTTGTTTCTCTCTTTTTTTTTTTTTTTTATTACTACTGCTAAGGGGATTCCATTTTTTTCACTAGGATTTCATGCTAATTCTCAAGTGCTTCAGTGAGACAGCATTTCTTGCACTAAAAATATCTAGAACGTCTTGGGATATGAAGTCATATTGTTATCCTTTCTTTTTTAATTCATTTTAATAAACCCTCCAAGTTACTATTTAAAAAAAAAAGCAACCAAGCTAAACAGAAAAAAAGAAAGAAAGATAAAAATTGTGTAGTAAGTTAAGGAAATACAGCAACATCATTAAGCATAGTAACATTCGCATTATAGCAATTCCAGAAGAAGAGAAGTAAAGGGGGGTAGAAAATTTACTTGAAGGAGTAATAGCTGAAAACTTCCCAAATCTGGGGAAGGAAACAGGAATCCAGATCCAAGTGGCACAGGAAGCATTCAACAAAATTAGCCCAAGAAGATCCACGTCAAGCCACATAACAATGAAAAGGACAAAATGTAATGATAAAGAGAGAATTTTAAAAGCAGCAGGAGAGGGGCGCCTGGGAGGCTCAGTCCGTTGGGCAGCCAACTTCAGCTCAGGTCATGACCTCACAGTCTGTGGGTTTGAGCCCCATGTCAGGCTCTGTGGAGACAGCTCAGAGCCTGAAGCCTGCTTCAGAGTCTATGTATCCTTCTCTCTCTGCCTTTCCCCTGCTCATTCTGTCTGCCTCTCAAAAATAAATGTTTAAAAAAATAGTTTTTAAGCAGTAGGAGAAAACAATTACAAACAGGGGAAAGGATATCAGCTGATTTCTCAGCAGAAGCTTTGTAGGCCAGAAGGGAGTGGATGGCATGATATATAAGTGCTGAAAGGAAAAAACATGCAACCAAGAATATTCTATCCAGCAAGACCATCATTCAGAACAGGTAAGATAGTTTCCCAAAGAAACAAAGGTTAATGGAGTTTATCACCACTAATAGCACTCTTATAAGAAAGCTTCTAGGTTATTCTTTGAGTGGAAAGAAAAGGCAACAGTCAGGAGTAAAAACATTATGAAAGAAATTTTTCAAAAATAGCAAACTAATCACTTATAAAAGAAGTACAGAGGTAGGACCCACAAAAGCATTAAAAATCAATTATATCTATAAAAACTAGTCAAGGAATTCACAAAATAAGATGAAAAATGTGAAATCATATACATAAAATGTGGTAGGAGGGGTAAATATTTAGTGCTTTCAGAATGAATTCAAACATAAGTGAACATCAACTTAATTATGACTGCTATGTGCATAAGGTATTATATGAGAGCCTATTGGTAACCACAAATGCAAAAGCTATAGTAGATACAAAAAAATAAAGAGAAAGGAATCCAAACAAAACCACCAAACCACAAAGAAAGAGAGCAAGAGAACTTCAATTAACAACTGGCAAACAAGTAACAAAATGGCAATAAGTACATACTGGTCAGTAATTACTTTGAACATATATGGACTAAATTATGCTCCAATCAAAAGACATAGGGTGAGTGAATGGATAAAAAAGCAATCAAGACCCATCTACAGGCTGCTTACAAGAGACTCGCTTTAGACCTAAACATACATGCAGATTGGAAGTGATGGGGGAAAAAAAAAAAAGAAAAAAAAAGGGATGGGAAGGAAAAACATTTACCGCATAAATAAAGCTAGGGTATCAATACTGATACTGGACCAAACAGACTTTAAAACAAAGACTGTAACAAGAGACCAAGAATGACACTATAGAATGAAAAAGGGAAAAATTCAACAAGAGGATTTAAGAACTGTTAATATTTATGCACCCAACATGAAAGCACCTAAATACATAAAGCAACTATTAACAGACATAAAGGGAGAACTGGACAGTAATAAAGTAATAGGGGACTTTAACACCTCATTTATATCAATGGACAGATCATCCAAAGAGACAATCAACAAGAAAAGAGTGACTTCGAATGACACACTGGGCCAGAAAGACTTAACATATACTAACATTCCATCCAAACACAGTGCAAATACACATTCTTTTCAAGTGCACATGGAATATTCTTCAAAGTAGATCACAAAGTTTCAACAAATTCAAGAAGATCAGAGTCATTCCATGTCTATCTTTTTCTGACCATAGTGCTATGAAACTAGAAATCAACCACAAGAAAAATTCTGGAAAGAACACAAATACATGGAGGCTAAATAACATGCTACAAGACAATGAGCAGGTCAACAAAGAAATCAAAGAGAAAAACAAAAAATACGTGGAGACAAATGAAAATGAAAATACAGTGGTCCAAAATCTTTGAGATGCAGTAAATGCTGCTCTAAGAAGGAAGAATATAGCAACACAGGTCTACTTCAAAAAGCAAGAAAAATGACCTAACCTTACACCAAAATAAGTTAGAGAAAGAAGAAAAGCCCAATTCCAATAGAAAGGAGAAAATAAATATTTGAGCATAAATCAAATGAAGACTTAAAAAACAGATCAATGAAACCAGAAACTGGTTCTTTGAAAAGATCAACAAAATTGATAAAACTAGTCAGACTTGTAAAAAGGAGAGAAAGAAAGAGAGAACTCAAAAATCAGAAAGAGGAAAAATAACACCACAGAAATATAAAAATTATAGGAAAATACTATAAAAAAAGTAAATGTCAACAAATCAGGCAGCATAGAAGAAAGAAATGGATAAATTGCTAGAAGCATATAGACTTACAAGACTAGATCAGGAAGAAATACATAATTTGAACAAATTGGTTACCAACAAAGAAATTTTATCAGTAATCAAAAAACTCCCAACAAACAAAAATCCAGGACCAGATGTTTTCACAAGTGAATTCTACCAAACATTTAAAAAGGGCTAATACCTATCCTCTAACTATCCCAAAAAACAGAAAAGGAGAATTTCCAAATTCATTCTATGAGGCCACCATCATCCTGATTACCAAAACCAGGTAAAGACACCATAAACACACACACACACACACACACACACACACACACACACCCTCTACAGGCCAATATCTCTGATGAACATAGATGTAAAAACCTTCAACAAAATAATAAACAAATCGAATCCAATACATTAAAAAATCATTCCAGCACAATCAAGTGAGATTTATTCCTGGGATCCAAGAGTGTGCATCATTTGCAAATCAATCAATGTGATGGTACCACAAGAGAAAGGACAAAACCATATGGTCACCTCAATAGATGCAGAAAAAGCATCTGACAAAGTACAATAACCTACTCATGATAAAAATCCTCAACAAAGTAGGTTTAGAAGGAACATATCTCAACATAATAAAGGCCATATATAAAAAACCCACAATTAACATCACACTCAATGGGGAAAAACAGAGCTTTTCTCCCAAAATCAGGAATAAAACAAGGATGTCCACTCTCCCCATTTTTCTTCAACAAAGTCCTGGGAGTCCTAGCCACAACCATCAAACAGGACAAAGAAATAAAAGGCATCCAAATTGGTAAGTAAAAAGTAAAATTTCCCATATTTACAGATGACATGACAGTGTATAAAGAACACTCCTAAGACTCCACCAACAAACTACTAGAACTGATGAATGAATTCAATAAGGTCACAGGGTACAAAATCAATACAACCCATTATACTTCTATAAGCTAATAATCAAGTAGCAGAAAGAGGAATTAAGTAAACAGTCTCATTTACAATTGCACCAAAAAGAATAAAATACCTACGAATAAATCTAACCAAAGAGGTGAAAGACCTGCACTCTGAAAGCTACAAAACACAGATGAAAGAAACTGAAGAGGACACAAACAGAAAGAGTCTATGCTCACGGATTGGGAGATTGTGTCCACACTACCAAAACAATATAAAGATAATGCAATATGTATCAAAATACCAACAACATTGTTCACAGACCTGGAATAAATTATCCTAAAATTAATACAAAAACACAAAAGATTTGAATAGCCAAACCAAGCTGAAAAAAAAAAACCAACAAAGATGGAAGGATCACAATGCTAGATTTCAAGATATAAGACAAAGATGTAGTAGTCCCAACACAAAATAGACATATAGATCAAGAGAACAGAATAGATAGCCCAGAAATAAAGTCACAATTATATGGCCAACTAATCTATGACAAAAGAGGAAATAATAAATATATAATGCAAAAAAGACAGTCTCTTCAACAAACGGTGCTGAGAAAACTGGACAGCTACATGCAAAACAAAGAAACCGGACCACTTTCTTAGGCCATGCACAAAAATAAACTAAATGGACTATCAACCTAAATGTAAGGCCGGAAACATAAAATTACTTGAAAAAAAATAGGCATCATTTGACATCAGCCATAGAAACACTTTTCTAGATATGTCTCCTCTGGCAAAGGAAACAAAAGCAAAATTAAACTATTAGGACTACACTGTAATAAACAGCTTTTACACAAAGGCAACCATCAATGAAACAAAACGGCAAACTACTGAATAGATATTTGCAAATGATGGATCTGGTGAGGGGTTAATATTCAAAATGTATAAAGAACCTTTATAAATCAACACCAAAAAAATCACAAGTAATCCAATTAAAAAGGGGGCACACAACCCCAATAGACAGTTTTCCAGAAAGACATGCAGATGGCCAAAACACATGAAAAGATGCTCAACATCACTCATCACCATGAAAATGCAAATCAGAGCCACAATGAGTGTTACTTTACACGTGTAAGAAAGGCTAAAATCAGAAACAAGAAATGGCAAGTGTTGAAACGAGGATGTAGAGAAAAAGCAATCTTTGTGCTCTGTTGGTGGGACTGCAAATGGGTGCAATCACTATAAAACTATATGAAAGTTCCTCCTCAAAATATTAAAGTACTATTATCTAGGAATTCCACTACTGGATATTTACCCAAAGAAAATGAAAACAGGAATTCCAAAAGGTGCAGACCTGCCTATGTGTATAGAAACATGGTTTCCAATAGCCAAAATACAGAAGCAACCCAAGTGTCCACTGAGAGATGAATGGATAAAGAAGATCAGGCAGGTGCGTCGCACGCGCACGCACACACACACACACACACACACACACAGAATATTAGTTGGCCATAAAAAAGAATTGCGGTAACATGGTTGCATCTAGAGGGTATAATGCTAAGTGAAGTAAGTCAGACAGAGAAAGACAAATCCCATATGATCTCATTCATATGTAGAATTTAATCAACAAAACAAACCAAAGAAACAAAGACCAACAAAAAAGCAGAGAACAAACTGGTGGTTATCAGAGGGGAGCTGGGCAGGGGAATGGGGGCAATAGATAAAGGGGTTAAGAGTACACCTATCTTTCTGAGCACTGAGAAATGTACAGAAGTGTTTAATCATTATCATGCACACCTAAAACCTAATACTGTACACCTGAGTAAATAAAAGAGGTAAAATTATGTAACTGTAGAGTTACTGACTGCTATATCCATTTCATGGTTTTAGAAAATGTGAGGAAATACGAATATAAGTCCAGATGGCCCGGAGGCTCATTCCCTTCATGTCTATCTTTGCAAGACGCTAATGCAACAGGCCAGTTAACAACAAACACGCTGGCTACCAAGGAACAGAGGCCCCCACCGGGAACGAGTACAAGTTCCTTGTGTTACTCAAGGACCGAGAGGTTCTGGCAAATATGTGCGACAATATGGAGTGGATTCCTCACTGGGAGCCACATCCGAGGCCCGTCCCAAGGCCCAAGGCAGCTGTGCCGAGCCTCACAAAACTCTCCTGAACAACTGCATCAGGCAGTTCCAGGCTGTGTCTCCGGGCCCACTTGACCCTCCTGCAAGGTTCTAGGCTATGTTTTTCCAGAGGCATTTTTCACTTGTGACTCATATCTTGTGACAAAAATCACTGAAAGATAAGGAGGCAGAGTTCAAAAAAATTTTAAACTGTCTACTAAGTTTACCTTTTAAATTAACAACAAAGCAAGAATTTAACTGGTGGACTAAAGTGTAATTTTCAAAAGTTTAAAACCATGACTTCCATGAAAATGTAAAATGAGCAGATGCAAAAGCTATTATTCAATTCATTAAGTAATGAGGGGATCAGTAAAAATCTGAATAAAGGCAAACAGGATTACTAACATGAATTTGCTAATAGAAACAAAGATTGTGAATCTATTAGGAAAAGGCTTTGAAAACTGATCACCAAGGCACTCAAAATGCCTCAGTGAACTAACAGAGACAGTGCACAAACCACTACTAAGTTGTTTGGAACTAACTTAATAAAGGGAATTTATGTTTTACTTTTGCCCCGGTAGCACCACGAAAAAAGAAAAAGTCAGACACTAAAAATACCATAAACACAAAGTGTAGAACTCTGGGCTACACGACAATAAAATACCTGAGTTATTTCTTCTTTAGACCAACAATCATCTGCGCCCGACCCTACTAGACGAAAACTTTTTGCATTATTCTGTAGAAGAGTCATTTGCACAACTGTTTCCCAACTTCTACTCCTGCAGAGTTGCCCTAAAGCTTCATGAAAAGAAAGTGAGTAAAAGGCCTACATCCCAAGCACAGTCACTGGAGGATCTACACAGCCCTTCACTGAAAACACACCCAGTAATCTCTTTTGCAGCTCCGTGGATGGAATTAGAGGGTGTTAAGCTAAGCGGAGTTAGAGAAAAACAAATATCATATGACTTCACTCATATGAGGACTTTAAGATACAAAAACAGATGAACATAAGGGAAGGGAAGCAAAAATAAGATAAAACCAGGAAAGGGGACAAAACATAAGAGACTCAAACATCGAGAACAAGCAGAGGGTTGCTGGAGCGGTTGTGGGAGGGGGGATGGGCTTTAGGGTAAGGGGCATTAAGGAATCTACTTCTGAAGTCATTGCTGCACTATTTCCTACCTAACTTGGATGTAAATTAAAAAATAAATCTTAAAAAAAATAAAAAGAGATAAATAAAAACACCCAGTAATCCCCTTTGCTCATTTATAAGTCCTGAACAATATTTCCTTCTTAGGTTAAGGCTGGTTCTAACAGGAGTAAAGCAAAAAGCACACGAGGTGGGAGGAGGCATGCAGGGGCAGCTACAATCCAGGAGTATTTTCATCAAGAACTGCAGAGCAGGCATTGCCAGAGCAGAGGTACCCTGGAAAGGGTACTGTAATATACCGCCACTGTGGGTCTAACTCGGTATAACATTTCTGGAAAGCCACCTAATAACATGTCCTAAAACTGCAGAGACTTATATCTTTGCTTCTGTAATTCCACTCCCAGAAACTGTCATTCAGCATACACTCAGACGTGGACTAATATACGCACCTACTCGCAGCACTAATTACAAAAACTTAGAAAGGTAAAATAACTTCTGTAGACTTTCCACCTTAACATACTTTTCCAGGAGCCTTCACTGAGTCCCCAAGTCCTTTCTATGTGATTCAATTCATCCCCAGGATCCCCCTAGGAGGTCTCTCAGCACAGGGCGCTCTGATTTGATTTGCTTATCCATTTGCCCTACTAGGCTATAACTCCCATGAAGGCTTGTGCCATAGAATTCAACTGCTTGAATTTAGCATAATGCCACATAGTAGGCACGCAAATGCTGGCTCAGTGAGTAAAATACTATGTGGCCTAAAAATACGTACATGAGTATGTTTCCTCTATAGAGATAAAAAAGTAAGTATTAAACATTAAAACAAAATTATTATGACAAAAGCCTCAAGTTTCCATCCCAACCCTATTGAGAGAGTACCAGGATCACACGCGGGTATCCTGAAAGGCACAGAGGACTGCCAGCACAGAGGGCACGCACGTCCCACTGCAGGGTCCCAGTCAGGAGAGCCACTCTCCGCTACTGAGTGTGTCCTGGATGCATTACCACACTATGCATTTCCAAAGAAAACAATAGAGCTCACAATGCATTTCCAAAGAAAACCTTGCTATACAATTAGCTTAAAGGAAGTTTTGGATAATGATAAATATCCTTAATTGTGATAGAGATTTTTTTAAATTATTTTAAAAAAGAATGTGAAGTTTCTTAGGCCATACTTCTCAAACTTGAAGGAGAAGGCTCATACGGGGGTCTTGTTAAAGCACAGGTTCTTATTTTATCTGTCTGTCTAATGTGGACCCAAGACTACGCTTCTTACCAGCTCCCAGGTAAGACCAATGGTGCTGCTCTGGGGACATCCATTTGGGTAGCAAGTTCTTAGAAGGGAAGTTTATAAATGCAAAGAAAGGTATGCGGAGCTCCATTTTCCTGTTTTTGTTGTTTTTCAGAATCCTAAAATACCTATTATCTCTCCCCTGATGACTTTTCAAAACCTTCCTGGTTCAGGATTCTCAATACTCTGTAGATACTGCCATTTTAAAACACTGGGAAACACTGAAATAAAAAGAGGGGTCGTCACCATAAATCCAATAGAAATTAAAAGGATATAAAAGAAATACTATAAGACTATGCCCAAACATGGATAACTTAAAGTAAATCAATTCCTTGAAAGACACAATCTGTCAAAACTCATACAAGAAATGGATAATCTGAATAGACCTACATCTATTAAAGAAATTGAGTCAATAATTAATAACCTTCCAAAATAGAGAGCACAGTTTGCTGGTGAATTCCACCAAACATCTAAGAAGGAAATTAGATGACTTCCACACAAGGTCTTTCAGAGGATAATAAAAGCAGAGGGAATGCTCCCTAATTATTCTTGGAGGCCAGCATCACCCCAATGCCAAAAACAGACAGAAGCATTATTTAAAAACTGTAGACCAGTATCTTTCATGAACACAGCCTGGGTGGCTCAATTGAGCATCTGATTCTTGATTTCGGCTCAGGTCATGATCTCAGGACTGTAAGATCAAGCCCCACACTGGGCCCAGCGCTGGGCACAGAGCCTGCTTAAGATTCTCTCTCCTCAGATGAAACCTCTGCCCCTCCCCTGCTCCTGTGCACAGGAGAGTGGGCACACTCTCCTTCTCAAAAAATTATCAAAATGAATCCACAAATAGTAAAAAAAAAAAAAAAAAAAAAAAAAAAAAAAAAAAAAAAAAAAAAAAAAAAAAAAAAAAAAAAAAAAAAAAAAAAAAAAAAAAAAAAAAAAAAAAAAAAAAAAAAAAAAAAAAAAAAAAAAAAAAAAAAAAAAAAAAAAAAAAAAAAAAAAAAAAAAGAAAGAAAGAAAATAAAAAGTAAGAAAAGAATTACGCGTGACAATGAAGTCAGATTTCAGGTTCAGTCAACATTCAAAAATCAAAATGTAATCCATCACATCAACTGACTAAAGAAGAAAAATAACAGGGTCCTATGACTATGGGGAGAAAAAACATTTGAAAAGACTCCAACACCCAGTCATCATAAAACTAGAAGCAGAGGGGAACTTTCTCAACTTGACAGAGTACCTACAAAGTACTTCGAGCGAAATCATACTTAACAGTGAGAAACTCGAAGCTTCCCTGGTGTGATACTGGCAAAAGATCAGACAAATACATTGACGGGAAATAATAAGAAAGCCCAGAAATAGACTCTCATAAATACAGCCAACCGATCTTTCCACACAGGAGCAAAAGCAGTAAAAGGGAACAAAGATAGCCCCTTCAACAAACGGTGCTGGAACTGGACATCCACAGGCAAAAAAAGTAATTTAGACACAGATCTCACACCTTCGTCAAAATCAACTCGAAATGGACATAAACTGCAAAATTATAAAATTCTTATAACTCAGGAGCAAACGGTGCCGCCTTCCTTAAATACAACACCAAAGGTACAATCCATGGAATAAATAACTGGTAAACCGGTCTTCATTAACATCAAAAACTTTTCCTCTGCAGAAGACAATGGCAAGAAAATGAAAAAAGTCACAGACTGGGAGAAAATATTTGCAAAAGACACATCTGATAAAGGATTGTTTTTCAAATATACAAGAAATACCTAAAACTCAAGAAAACAAACCACCGCATTATCAAATGAGCCAGAGACATCAACACCTCACCGAAGAAGCTAAACAGAGGGCAAACGAGCATATGAAAACATGCTCCACATCGCAAGTCATCAGGAAAATGCAGAATCACAGATAGATCACAAACTTATCAGGATGGCCAAAATCTCCAATGTGGACACCACCAGACGCTGGGGAGGACGTGGAGCAACGGAAGTGTTACGCTACTGGGGAATGCCAAACGGCCCGGCCACTTTAGAAGACAAAGGGCGGTGTCTCCCAAAACTGAACATACTCTTACCACACAACCTGGCAATGGTGCTCCTGGGGACTACCTCCTACATCCACGCGGAAAGCTGCACATGGATGTTTACAACATCTTTGTTCACAAATGCCAAACCTTGGAAGCAACCAAGAAGCTCTTGAGCAGGTAAATGTACAAACAAACCATGGTCCCTCCAGACAACGGAGCTGTTTTTCAGTGCTAAAAAAAGGAATACGCTAACAAGCCATGACAAAACATGGAGAAACCTTAAATGCATAAGAAATTAAAGCCGCCCAGTGAAAAAGCTACACATACTATGCGTAGATATGATATTCTGGGAAAGGCAAAACTATGAAGAAAATAAAAAGCTAAGCGGTGACGGGGGGGGGCGGGCGGTGAAAGGATTTAGATGACTAAGCGAAGCACAGAGGAATTTTCGGGCAGTGAAAATACTCTGCACGAGACATTAATGACGAACATGTTTTATTATACCTGTGTCCAAATCCATGGAATGTAGAACACCAATATACTCTATGAACGCTGGGTGATTATATAGCATCAGTGTAGGCTCCTCAGTCTTAACAAATGCACTACTCTGGTTGGTGGATGTTGATATTGGGGGAGGCAATGCACATGCAGGGGGCAGGTGGGAAATCTATATACCTTCCTCTCCATTTTGCTAAATCTAATGCTAAAGAAGTTTTAAGAAAGAAAAAATAAAAGAAAACAGATTCCGAGTAAGCATTCTTGACAAGAACATCTGATTTTCTGTGAGTAGATTACTGATATCCATACTGAGCTAGCGGGCCTGGAAAGTATAAAATGAAATGAAATTGCTCCTATGTCATTCAGTGCGTTGAAGAGCTCCCAGTACATGGCAAGCACTCAAGGAATTGTTGCACAAATGACTATAGTATTTAGCCTGGAAGAATACAAGAATATAGTTAAGGTTTTTCAATATTTGAAGGCAACTAAATAGAAATCAAGTAGAAGTCTTCTGTATGATTGCAGTTGGAAAAGAGAATGAAAGATCAGTTGCACAACAAGGGTACATGGCTTCCCCAATAGAGCTACCTGAAGGTGTTCAAGCAAAAAAGCCAAATGCCACGCTGGAGGAACACGAAGGAAGATCTACCTGGCCTGAAAACACTGGGATTCCTAAGGCTGCCTCCCTCCAACCCCCACAGGTTTCACTACTCACAACATCTTTAGTAGATTAGCAATAAATCCCAACAGCAGCTTTCCTACTTTGAATATAAAAAATAAAGTTACCCCAACAAAAGTAGCAATTTTACACATAACCTAAAAGTAAATCAAAAGCTTAAATTCTCTGGAAGTCATAAGAACAAAGGAAACCATCCACTGTGATAAATGAGTACCTTCAAAGACAATGGTGTGATAAAAATACAGGAATACTCCCAGAATGAAATCCATTTGGTAGAGCATCTGTGTGCTACCTACAAAGAATAACTCTTTCTGATGGACTTAACCAAGAAAAAAAGATAATAAAATTCATTTGATGGGATGTTAATACACAAACACACCTGATTTTCCTAGAAAACCTCCAAAGACATCTGGTGTTAATGTATCAAAACCCACAGGTTTTTTTGTTTTTGGGTTTTTGGGGGATGATCAATCCATAACGTTCTAGCATTGTGAATATTAAAACTGTCCTCACAACTTCACTCGGTATTTTCAATGGTTTCATCTAAAAGAATACCATTATTTCTGATAATGCTACCAAGTATCAACTTACAAGATTTTAAGAATTAAGATTATTTTTAAACTCACTTCAGAAGATTTAGTTTCTAAAAGCATGTAGCTATTAAAATGCTAATATGGAAAGATGAGGTGGGGATGCTATAGAGGCCTAATACCAGTAAAACACAGGAAATTGGTTCTCTCGATGATGTGGAAAGCTGGCTTATAAAGTTAATGAGATATTACTTAAGGCAAAAGAAACAATTTGGTCATTAACAATGAGGATAAGCCAAACATGTCTGTCATCAAATATAATGACACTAATTAAAACAACAAAAACAAAAGCAAATATGAAAATTGGTGAAAGTACAGGAAAAAAATTAAACCGACTCCAACACACAGAGTGAAGTTAGAGCAGCAAGTCTTAGCAAGTTAGAAATAGGAGACTAAAAAGTACTCCATTGTATATATATATATGTATATATATATATATATGTATATATACATACATATATATACACACCACATCTTCTTAATCCATTCATCAGGTGATGGACATTTAGGCTCTTTCCATGATTTGGCTATTGTAGAAAGTACTGTTATGAACATTGGGGTACATGTGCTCCTATGCATCAGCACTTCTTTTTCCCCTGGGTAAATCCCTAGCAGTGCTATTGCTGGGTCATAGGGGAGTTCTATTGATAGTTTTTTGAGGAACCTCCACACTGTTTTCCAGAGAGGCTGCACCAGTTTACATTCCCACCAACAGTGTAGGACAGTGCCCATTTCTCCACATCCTCGCCAGCATCTATAGTCTCTTGATTTGTTCATTTTAGCAACTCTGACTAGTGTGAGGTGGTATCTCAGTGTGGTTTTGATTTTAATTTCTCTGATGATGAGTGATGCTGAGCATCGTTTCATGTGCCTGTTGGCCATCTGGATGTCCTCTTTGGAGAAGTGTCTATTCAGGTCTTCTGCCCATTTCTTCACTGGATCATTCATTTTTCATGTATGGAGTTTAGTGAGCAACTTGTATATTTTGGAGTACTATATGGCAATGAGGAAGAATGAAATATGGCCATGTGCAGTAAAGTGGATGGACCTTGAGGGTGTCATGCTAAGCAAAATAAGTCAGGCAGAGAAGGATAGATACCATGTGTTTGCACTCATAGGTCTAACAGGAGAGACCTGGCAGGGGACCATGGGGAGAGGAAGGAAGAAAGAGAGCGGGGGAGAGTGAGGGACACAGATTAAGGGAGACTACTGAATACTGAGAACGAACCATGGACTGAAGGGGAAGGGGGAGGGGGAGGGAGGGAAGGGGTGATGGTCATGGTGGGGGGCACTTGTGGGGAGAAGCACTGGGTGTTATATGGAAACCAATTTGACAATAAACTATTAAAAAAAAAGAGAAATAGGAGACTAAAAAGGAAGAATCCCAACAACTAGGAGTTACACACCAAGGAAAGTGGAACTAGTCAAAACAAGTAAATTTCCATTGAATGTTCAACTACCTGGGGAGGATTGCTAATGTGGCAGAAGAAGGAAGAGGATTAACCCCTGAAACTCGAAAATCCACCACTTTGTCACTTAGATACCCTAGCGAGCCCCAGATGACAAAAATATCACAATCCTTAAGCAGCAGCTTTGCTAGAGATTTCTTTGCCATCCACAAAGTTAAAAAAAAAAAAAACCTGCAAGTTTTCCAAGTTTCAAAGTAGGCCTAATGCTTTGTCTTCAGAGTCTGTGTCTCCCTCTCTCTCTGACCCTCTCCTGCTCACGCTGTCTTTCTCTCTCTCAAAAATAAATAAAACATGAAAAAAAATTAAACAACAAAAAAAAGCCACACTGATTTCAGGAAAAATACAGTCAGAAAACCAAGGTTTTAACCCCGGTTCTATCTCTAATACCCATTTCCAAAGGCTTCTCCTAAGAAAAAGAATAGTCTATTTCTGGTGTTGAAAGTTCATTCCAAAATTATTAGTCTATCAACTGGCCCTTGCCAATATGAATAAAACATATGACAACTTATCAACATATATCATATTACTATTATAATAGACCAAGTATTAATAAAGAAAATTTAGCATCTGATTCAGGTGGCTGCAGGTATTAACTACACACTGGTGTTTGGAAATTCAGTACAAAAAATGTCAACTATAACATTACTAATAGCTTATTCTGATTAGACGTTACAATAACACTTTAGATACTACTTTATATGTATAATTAAAATTAAGTTCACTTATTCTAGCTTTTCAATAAGGCTACTGGAAAAGTTTAAGTGACATATGAAATTACATTTTTATTGTATCGGATGGCCTGCTGCAGGTTCAACCCTTCACGGCAAGGTCTGTAAATTCTTTATTCTTCTGCAGCACCTACTGAAGTACGGCCCATAACAAATACTCCAAGAACATTAAATGAAAAGAGAAAAAATTAAATAGAAGCATAAAACAGCAACGAAGTAAGATCAAAGTTGACTTTGATTCATATACCGGCTATACAGATTCTGTTGCAGTGATGTTAAAAACCTCCCTTATTTAGTAATCGTGACAATTCTGAAGTATGGACCAAGACAATAACGACAACAAAAGACTCTCAGCTGAATACGTAATTTTGCATACCTACTTTGTTTGGGGTTGTACTATGTCCTCCCAGAATTCCTGCTGAACTCCGACACCCATATCACACAAAGTCCCTGTTTGGAGGCAGGGCCTTTAAAAGGATAATTAAAGCAAAATAAAGTCCGAGGGGCAGACCTAATCCAATAGGTCTGGTGTCTTTATAAAAATAGGAGATTGGAACACAAGTCACACACCAAGAGGCAATTTGTGACAACAAGCCAAGGAGAAAGGTTTCTTAAGAAACCAAAATTGCCAACACCTTCACCTTGGACTTCTAACCTGAGAATTATGACAAAATACTTTTTTATGTTCTTTATTTATTTTTGAGAGACAGAGAGACAGTGGGAACAGGGGAGGGGCAGAGAGAGAAGGAGACACAGAACTGGAAGCAGGCTCCAGGCTCTGAGCTAGCTGTCAGCACAGAGCCCGACGCGGGGCTCAAACCCACGAACCGTGAGATCTGACCTGAGCCAAAGCTGGCGCTTAACCGATTGAGCCACCCAGGTGCCCCGACAGAATACATTTTTATCATTTAAGGCAGCCAGCCTATGGCAGCCTTAGTACACTAACACTGTTCCAAATACATGAAATATTCCAACAACCGAGTGGAGTTTCGGCTCTTACACTTAAAACTCCGTTCCGCACTCACTGGCCATATTTCAAGAGCCCAGAAGCCACATGCAGCTAGTGGCCACTGTAAACTGTGCAGTTCAGACCTAGAGATGAGACCAAACCAAAAATTCCCAAAGACAGTGCTCAACTAGTTGGGAGAGGTACCAAAAAATGTGTTACTACTATATATGAAAGGATTTGTCTTCTTTAATTTTAAAACAAAATGCAAATACAAAGGACTCAAATCCACCGTTGGGTTATTATGATTTGCTGAGTAGACTAGAGAAGGGAGTTCACGGTCCAGAGCTATGTGTGTTACATCTGAACGTCATCACCACGGTTTCCTGCAAATCACAGACAACTACTGATTACAAAAGAGTCCAACTGGAGAATGCTAATACTCATCTTTAAATTTTGTGACTTTATCAGGCATTTTCAATGGAAATCAAGTTCCAGAAATATAAGAGATGGCATGAATAATATTCAGAACAAGATATTCCTGGATTCATTACCATTTAACCTCAAGGCATCAAAAAGCTATGTCCACTATTAATTTCATGCTTCTATAAATAATAAAGTTCAAGAAGCATGGAAGAAAAATACAGAATTCAAGAAATGAAGAGGATAGTTCTGCTAGACTTGCCTAACAGGTCTGAACACATTTACTAAAATAAGTAGCTATCTCCTTTCAGAATTAGAAAAATGAATATAGAAATTCCAAAATGTAATTATCAGTATAATAAATTCATCTAGTGGAAAGCATTTTACATTTGTATAGAACTCTACTTCTTAAAACTTGCTTTTTATACTTTATCTTACATGTGCCCAAGGACTTCATGTTTAGATATATTCTTTTACATAAAGAAACTGAGGCTCTAAGAAATTAAGTAACATGCCCGATGTCACAAATTGTAAAGGACTAAAACTCAAACCTTAGTCTTCTAGTTCCAACTTTTGCAGACTTCGCCTTGTTAAAGCATTAAAACTATGACTACAACAGTGGTATGTAAATGTTAGTTCTAATAAAAAATTTTTAATACAATTACAGTGACTTGATCAAGTGTGTACTAACAATACTTAAAATGGTAATTGAATTCAGCATAAATCTCGACCACGGTATTTCAGTTTAGAAGAAATAACTCCTGAGAGCATTATGGCCATAGGAATCTGTTTATTTTTTTAATTTAAATGTATATAATCTTTTTGCAAAGAAATACCGAGTGATAGATAGAAGGCTTTCTAGCATATAATTTATTTATGATGATCAAATTAGGTGGAGAAAATAAAATGGAGCTTTAAAACCAGAGTTTATTATTTTTAAGTGAATAATGTCTCATATCTAATTGCTATATTTTTTATTCCATCAGATCCATTTAAGAGTGACATAAAAGTGATTTACTTAGAATGTCAAGATTCAACATTAAGGGGAATTTAAAAAGTGAGGAACAACCGAACTACATGTAAAGAGAGTACCCGTGGGGCGCCTGGGTGGCTCAGTTGGTTTAGCCTCCGACTTTGGCTCAGGTCATGATCTCACGGTTCGTGGGTTCGAGCCCCGTGCCAGGCTCTGTACTGACAGCTAGCTCAGAGCCTGGAGCCTGCTTCAGATTCTATGTCTCCCTCTCTCTTTAACCCTCCCTTCTCGCACTGTCTCTGTCTCTAAAAAAAAAATAAAAATTAAAAAAAGTAATATGGACAGGTACTATAAAATTCTACAGGGAAAAAGTGGAGTTATGGATTGAACAAAACAACTTATAGTATGTTCTCATTTAGGTTTAAATATACCTAACCATATAATTATACACAACAAACAAGTGGAGGTACATGAAAATACACATACACCCCTTATACATACATGGTAGTAACAGTGATCATCTCTGAGAAGCTGGAAGATGGTATTTTTACTTCATTTTTGTTTATCTGTATCTTCTAAATTTTTATGACACATATGTACTGCGTTGTAAAAGTATAAAAATTTAAAAATAACTTCAGTATTTTTAAGCCAAAACTGAAAACCTCTTCATTGGCTGTGGCTTATGTGAAATAATTATCTTGAAGATGGTCTGATTCTTCACTTTTTATTTTTGCTATGAGGTGTTTAAAATACATCAACTTTACTTTCAAACATATGGAGCTCTGAATATAAAGCTTCACAATAAAAAAAAAAAATCAAATGATCACAGACACTGAAGAACAAAGCGAGGAAAAGTCCCTATTTATAAAAATATTTTGAAAGCCATCCTTCTATTTAGAGAGCTTAAAACAGCAATTGCATACTCATGGCAGTTAAATATAATTCCTCATGAATTTAAAACCTTTAAAGAAGAAGGCGATGAGGAAAATAAAAATGTTGGTAATCTTACTATACATCAGTGTGAAAATGCTTTACAGGTATTCTTAAATCTTCACAATCCCCATCCTTGGAGAGTCTCATTCTCCCTACTTCATTGATGAGAAAACTCAAGATTTAAAGAATTGTATCCTGAATATATGAAGAAACTCCTATTTGGTAATCATGTTGCAATACTGTATATATGTATCAAATTATTAAGCTGTACACTTAAGACTAATACCATGTTATGTAAATTATACCTCAATTTTTAGAAAAACAAAAACTCTCACAAACTGACTTTTAAATTTTCTTTAAATGTTTATTTTAGAGAGCATGCACGAAGCAAGCTGGAGAGGGAAGGGGGCAAAGGGGGAGCGGGGGACAGAGGATGTGAAGGGGACTCAGCACTGACAGCAGAAAGCAGAGAACCTGATGCAGGTCTGGAACGGATCAGGACCTGAGCCAAAGTCGGTCGCTTAACCGAGTGACCCAGGCACACCCTCCAAATTGATTTTTAAAAAGGGAAGATGGGGTGCCTGGGTGACTCAGAAGAATGTAAGACTCTTGATCTCAGGGTCAGGAGTTCGAGCCCCATTTAGGCATATACTTAATAAAATGTAAATAAAATAATAAAAGAAAGCCCCCCCCATAAAAATGGCAAGAGTCATAAAATATTTCACAAAAAGGTCTGCAAAAGGACAGTAAACACGTGAAAGATCAGTGTTCTGACATAAAGGAAATCTAAATTAAAATCAGAGATACCTCCACATACCCACCAAATGGCTAAAACTTAAGACTAATTCCAAGGACTGGACAAGAACATTCTAGGGGATAAATTTAGCATGAGCTAAGGCAAGAGTATCAAAGCTGCAACAAATGTTCAAGTAAGTAAACAGTGAGTAGTTTATTTGGCTTGGGCACAGGGGGGAGAGATAAAAATTCATTCTGGAAAAGTAACAAGGCATCAGAAGGACTTTAACCCATATACGATTAGTGAACTGTGACATGGAAAACATCATTGTATAGAACGCTCCAAGGGGGAAGGATTCAGAAACTCTCAGAAACTCTCTTATCCTACACCTTGCATTGAAATTCCTCTCTCCTGACCCATCTGGTTTTAGCTTCCTCGCCCACCCCAATCTCCACCTGCACCCGCCCCTCGAGTCCGACCTTCTTTCCCTTCTCTCGCCACAGGTGAGCTCCCAGAAGAGCACGAGGGGCACTGCTTTCACTCAAGGCGCGTCACCTGACCGCTCTTCTGCTGACCTACTCCCGAATGCCCTCCTCTCCTTCCCCAAGCCCAACCTTCCCTATGTAGGTCCTGTGATACCTAAGTCACATCCAACCAGAATCCCTCCGGTTTTGTCCTCCACTCTCCAGCCAGACCATAAATCCGTGGATAGAAGGGCTCACACCTTTCACTTTTGTACCCCTGCAGCGCCTACTGCCACGGAATATGCACTAGCTAGTGCTTGGTGCCTCTTGATAACAAACATACTCTTTTATCCAACAATTCTGCCTCTAGAAAGTTATCCTACTGATGTATCCATATATCTGCAAAAACATTATGATCAAAGATATGCACTGCAGATTATAACAGATACAAAGGTCTATTAAGAAAGACTGGTTCATAGGAGTCTATACTGCTTACGAAAAAGCAAAACTTGGGGTGTTGTAGGAAAGGGTGGCACTTCCCCCGACGAGGACAGGAGAGGCCCTCAGGCCTGACAACAGGCACACGGTGAAGGCACTGCCACCTACTTCCTGGCCTCTAACCATCCTTTTTGTTTTTGTTTTTTAAACCACTATACTATACACCTGAAACTAATTACACGTTAACTACAGTGGAAACAAAATTAAAACAACAATAAAAACCTTAGGACATCTACACACAGGGTTCCTAAGAAGTAGGAAAAAAGTGCAGGAAAAAGGTAAACAGGTCTTATCCTACTTATTTATATATACACATAATCTATAAAAACACAAAATTTTAGAATAACCCCAAGCATGTAGGACAGACTTTTTAACTTTAGAAATTTCTATTTTGCTTGAAAGAAAAAAGAAAAAGTTGGACAAGGAATACATGCTATGCAGTCAGGAAAACCTACCTATAGATTTCCCCTCACTGCCCCTAAACAATAATTTACAATTTCTAGGATGAATCCATTTTCTTTAAAACAAGAGTAATAATATGCTGACGTGTATGTACCAAAATGAATATGTAGAACATGTGCCAACTGTTATTTGTGGTTATTTCTATAAGAGGGATTCCAGGAAACTTTCATAATCTTTATCAGAGTTGCTTTTCTTTAAGTAATAAGCACTTACTTTAGTTACCAAAAAATTTTTCTTAAAAATAAAGAAGTTAAAAATAAAAAGTAAGATCTCTTTCTCGGAGCTACGATCCCAGAGAGAGAATTCTGGCCCACTTGGCAATTAGTTAAGAGAACCAGCTCAACTGCTGGACTGCCCACTGGCAGGAAATCTGAGTGAGCATCACAGGTCACGCAGGGTTACAAGTTAGACTCACAGAGGTTACGAACTACTCCTCTCCTAACTAAGTATTAAATGTCTGTTTGATGAAGAGAATTCTCTCTAATGTAAACTTAAATATTTACTGAATCAGGATGAAAGGACAGGCATTGCACTGGTCCCTCATAATACACTGCTCAGAGTTCCTCTTAGGAAGCTAGAGCCGACTGTAAACTTGCTTGAGATAAGGCACAAATCCCGCCACCCTTTCACCCTTAGCAGAGGAAGAAACCAGGAGAACCACTAAATCACAGAGAATCCCCCAAGTGAACACTGCATTCTGTGTGGGCGGATCTGTGCTTCATAAAGACATTACTACAGTCACCGGCCATGCCCCAGTCTATGGAGGAGCTCACAGAGGTCCGACCTAAGGAGTCCAGGTCTTCTCCACTACACCTTTCATAAAAACGAAGCAAGCACAACTGCCTGTTTTTCCTACAATTTATTGCTCCAAACTTTCCCCATCACAGCACTGACCATAAGATCCAACTGCCATCTTGTTTTCCCCTTAGACTTGCTCAGTAGCAATTTCCTCTTATTGCTCAATAGCAGTAGCTTATCAGTAGGGATGCTAAGTGTTTTATATGCGTTACAACTAATCTATGCTCCCATAACTCTGTGAAGTATTTGTATTTTACATGTGAAAAATCTGAAATACAAGGTCTGATAACCAGGGCTAAAAAGAAAACCACACGCTCAAAACAGAGTCACTTAGGCCAGGCCAACCCAACTGCAATTTCGATCTCGCCCAGGAATGGAGTTTTTGGCCAGTCAGGAATTATCCGGTGGGCAGTGTCTCCCAAAGGAAGGTGACCTCATCTGAAATAATCCCTTTTTTCTGTTGTATTTCCTTGTCCTTCCTTTAAAATCCTTCCCTTTCTACAGCCCTCTGGAGCTCCCCTCTACTTGCTGGGATGCTGCCGAATTTCAGGAACTGGTTAATAAAGCCAACTACATCTTGAAAATTCACTTGGTTGAATTTTTGTTATTAAACACTAGTAAATACTGGCAAAACTAGGGTCTAAACCCAGAGAGTCAGATTCCCTGATCCAAACTTTACTACACTATCTCTACAGTCTAGTCCTTTCGACCTAGAAAATACGAGAAACCTTCAGTCAGTTGTTGCCACAAAATGAACAAATCTCTTAGAATTTCTAAATGAAAGTTTTATTCAAGGCCAAGTCAAGTGTTATCCAAGCCCTGGATACCCACCGTCACAAGAAGAGAGTGTTCCAGCAAAGGAACATTTAGTGTAGGGTTATCAGTATCTTGTACATAAAAAGTTACAAATCACCAGACAAAAGACTTTTCAGAACGTTGCAGACCTTAAGTTTCTAGAACATTCATGACTTTAATCTTATGGGCAACAGGGAAGTTTCTTCCTTTTTTCTTTTGTGTTCAGAACGCTCCTCTCTGGTTTTACAGAGCAGAGGTGGTATATCTGTGCTTGGGTCACAAATAGAGTCCATGCTTTGAAGTACTGCAGTCAGTGTGACCTCAGTAAATGTTAAAGTACAGCTTTCCGGGGAGCCCAGAAGCAGAGCCCAGATATATATAAAGTTGAAAATTTCCTTGATCACAGTAAAGAACTGAGGTTTCCATAACAAAACAGAACGCCAACAGGCCACATGGAAATGCTGTTGGTTTGGCTACTATCGTGAAATGGAGTACTAAGAACTTGATTCTGCAAATATTTGCTCACACTTTTTTTTCTTCCAATGCTTTCCTCAACTTTTGAAATGCTGTTTACACAAATAATTCAACACTCAACCTCCTAACAAGGGTCAAACAGATCTGGGTGCAGATTCTAGCTCTGCTACTGCTTTCCTTCTCTTGCAAATAAGATATGAAGGTTCATGTGAAAAACAACCTGGTGAGGGACTGGAGAGTTAAGACAAAGGACAGAGCCTAAAGTGGGGCTCGAACTCACAGATTGTGAGATCATGACCTGAGTTGAAGTTGGAGACTTTACCGACTGAGCCACCTAGGCGCTCCAGGACAGACAGCTCAGAGCCTGGAGCCTGCTTCAGATATTCATTCTCTCTCTCTCTCTCTGCGCCACTCCCCTGCTTATTCTGTGTCTCTCTCCTTCTCTCTCTCAAAAAGAAACGAACATAAAAAAAAAAATTCAAAGTCCCCCTCTTCTTTTATCATCAATCCTCCCAGGCTGTGAAATAACTGGACAAGTTCAAATCAAATTCAATACCCTAACAAAACCCATTTACTCATGTGTTCGCAGTAACTCTAAATTATGCATTCTGGGGGCACCTGGGTGGCTCAGTCAGTTAAGTGTCAGGACTTTGCTCAGGTCATGATCTCATGGTCCGAGAGGTCCAGCCCCTCATCAGGTTCAGGTCAGGCTCTGTGCTGACAGCTCAGAGCCTGGAGCCGGTTTCGGATTCTGTGTCTCCCTCTCTCTCTGCTCCCCCCGCCCTGCTGTCTCTCTCTCTCAAAAATAAACTTTAAAAAACTTTTAAACAAATCACGCATTGTTTAAATGTATGAACTGATAAAACAGAAGCTCTACACAAGTAGAAACTGGTTAGGAAATCTGATTAAATGATTGGAGCACGTGGGTGGCTCGGGAATCCACTGAGCTGGTTGCTTAACCAAAGCATCAAACCCTTGGTTTTGGCACAGGTCACGATCTCACTTTTCCTGGGTTGGAGCCCCAGGTCAGGGTCTGCAGGTGGGGAAGCGTTGGGCCTGCTTGGGATCCTCGCCCTCTCCCTGCCCCTCCCCCACCCGCAATTGGCACGTGTCAATTACACCTGCCAAACGCTCTACTTTCCACTGACCGCCCTGTGAATTACAGTAATTTTAAGCTTTTAACATGAGAAGTCCTCGCATGTTACAGCTTTAAAATGTTTCGTATGGCCACTTTGTAACCTGTTATTGGAGAAGCTGACTGCCTTTAACCCCTTCGGTGTCTAATAATCTAGTTACAGACCAGCTCGAGCGGTCAGAGGCCGGGGGGCAAAGGTCGCAGGCAGCGCACCCACTTCCCCAGGTGGGCCGCATCCAGTGAACCAGGTACCCAGTCCTCACCACTCTGTGTGGCAAAGACTAAGGACTTGTTTTCTCAGATGGGGAAACTGAGGCAGCAGGGAGGCTGGACAGTATGCCTAAAGGCTGAGAACTCGGGAGTCCGGGGCCGACTGGACACCTTTGTGGGTCTAGAAACCTCTGTGGGCTCCGAGGAGAGGCGCGTCAGTGACACCGAAACGTGGACGAAAGTACAGTACCGGTGGGAAGCAGGGGTTCCAACGGGGTAAAGGCATGCTCCATATCGGACCGGGGGCCTCTGCACTAAGAGAACGCAAACGCCACGTTAGAACGCCGGCCGGCTAATTAAACAGCGCGCGAGTCCGCCCGCGCCCCGGCCGCGTCCACCCCGCGCCCCGGCGGCGGCTTCCGGGCGGAGCTCCGCGGAGCCCAGGCGCCGGCGGCCCGGCCCGCGCCGCTCGGCTGGGAGGAGCTCAGCGGGAGGCCGGCCCGCGGCGGGCAGGACGCGTGCCTCGGGGGGCCGCCGCCTCCTCCCTCTCCCCTCGCCCCGCCACCATCCGGGCACTGAGCTGCCAGAGGCGGCCGCCCCCCTCCCCGCGCGCCCAGGACGCGGGCAGCGCGCCGAGCGGCGGCCGCACTTACACAATGGCGGGTGGAGCCAGCGGCGAGCGGAGCGCGGGCTGCCGGGGCGAGAGCGATCGACCGCTCCGAGCTCAGCTGAGGAGCCTCGACGGCGCGCGGCAGGGCTCGCAGACTTAAGTAACGGGCGCCGGGCGGCCCCGCCCCCTTCCGGAGCCGGCGGCCAGTGCGAGCCGCGCAGCCCCGTCCGGCCGCGCGCCCCCGGCGTCGCGGGCCGTCCGCCCGCCTCCTTCCTCCCGCGGCCGCGTTCTCTACCCTCGTCCGGCCCTCCAGCCGCCTGTGGCGTTCCTACCCCGCGCTCCTCCCCGCAGCTGTCCAGGGGGCCGCTGTGTGCTCGAAACCGAGCGGCAGCTTCCCCAACCTGGCTTCACAGGCACGCGCACGGCCCGGCTCTCCAGGGCCCGTTCCCCTGGTCCCCGTGCTCTCTGATCTCCTGCTTGCTGCCAGCATCCTTATTGAGCACACCTGCGTTCCTCCCCTCCTGGTGAACGTAATCAGAGAAAGTTGTCAAAATTAATAAAGGGAGACCTCACTAAAGTGGAGCCCTCAGGCTGTACCACTCCCTGCCATTTACAAGAAGAACTGCCAATTACAGGAAGGATTGTCAATTATAGACCCCCCCTTCCCCCACCCCGGACCCCACGGAAGAATCTTCAACGGGATGGAGGCTTCAGTCCCAGGCCCCAGCTGGAAAAGATGTTTGGCACATCTCAGCAACCCCAGCCACTCAGCCAATGAGAAACCTTCATTACTTAAAACTCCAGTGAACTTCAGTGAACTTTAGGTTCAAAGCAACCTTCCCAGCTTCCTCCTTCTTCCTGAAATAACGGTCCTCTTCCTTGTTGGGCTTGCCAAATGCAGCTTGCAAGCCCTAAATTGCAATTCTTTGCTATTCCCGGAGAAGCTCGGTTTGCTGACAAAATAACATCATGTTTTATCTTTAAGGTCAATAAAGGTTTCGTTGGAAGAAATTTTAAACCGCCTACTTGGACCTCCATTTGCTCTAACACTCCTGGGATAGAGAGCTCACTGTGCAGCCTTGTTCAAAACTGAGCAGCCCTGATAGCCAGGAAAAAATTCTTACTGGAGGCAAAAATCCCCTCCCTACACCTGACACTGTCCTCCCCCTCCCAAATCCACCATGATTTAGAGGGATCCCTGGTTCTCATAACTATCTTGGATGTATTAAAGAGAGTTATTAGGACCATAGAAAGCAAGGTAGAGTCGCTAGTGTCAGTAACCTATGTTAAGTAGTGATGTAAGCAGCCAAAGAGTAGCTAAGACCCGGTATCGCCCAAAATAGCACAAGCTGAGGATACCCAGAACTGATAACTAACAAAAGCAAAGGAGGTCGGCAAAGGCCCAAGACTGATTAAACTCCTTTAAAAAGGGAGATCTTTGCAGCAAACTTTCAGACTTTCCAGATAACAATCCTTTCATGTCTGACCACATCAAAAAGGCAACTATCAGGGAAAGCTTTACCCTATTGATCTCTGAACAGAGATTATCCATGGTTTGAACAGCCTGTGCCAAGAGCAGACCCTGACTGGACCGGGCCCTTATCTCAACTGCACACTCCCGGACTGACTTTGACTTTGGTTTGTTAATGCCCTACCCCCTGTTGTATCTCATTTGTTGGGTGACTCGGCTTTAGGCTTTGCTTGGTGTGACGGGTGAGAAGCCAAGTCCAATACGTAGCAAAATGTCGCTGACTTTGAAATCCTGAAACTGCTTTACAGTTATGTTGATTTTGCTCTGTGGCTGAATGAAGCTGACGTTGTGTTAATTCATAACCCATGCGTGAGTCTCTCTAACAAGCTCTTGACAACTACCTAGGCTTTACCTTTTCTAGGCGAAGCCCGGCTCTCTCAAGGTTCTAATGGGAGGTGATTTCCAGACTCCACTGTCCTGGTTCCCATTTGCTGTATTTAATGTTGCTCATACTTCGTGGCCCCAAGAATAATGAGAACTGCACATCTGTCCACATGCAGCAAATCCTGCAGACACCTGCAAGACTAAGCCACCTGACCGACTTCTAGCATGACTTCTAGTGTGACTTCTAGTTGCACAGGGCCTGCCCCTAGGTTGCTCCCAGTGCTGCTACCCCAAGCCCCATAAGTTGTCTGCCTAAGAAAGCTTGTCAGCAAAAACCCTGGAATTCACAGATTTGGTCAGAGCCATGGAGAAACTTTATCATACAGTCTGCAAAGGGACAAGTACCATCTTCACCTACAAACTAAGAGTATGCTCTGAAGGGGAAGGATTTGACTAAATAGACAAAACAAATTCTGTGCCCTTGATGGAGACTGGTCAGACTCCTCTCCCAAACAACAGGATGGAGATTTAGCAAGCAGGCTACAGTTAGATATTTCTGGTGGTAGTTTTCAGGAGGTGGCGGCCTTTGGAGAGCATGATACAATGGCTGCAGGGGTCTTTTTTGCACATTTTGCTAAATTTTGTGCAAGTCTGTCACCTTAGGTTGTGTGACTGGCTTTGTTCCTCATAGTCATTAGGCCCATTTAAAATTTTACTGTTTCCTCCCTTGGCATCAGGGAATCCATCTTGTCCATCAGTTAGTACATTCTAATAATCATTGAAGTCTTTTATTCGCACGGCTTCCAGAATCACTGTTTGTTCCGGGCAAACCTGATGAGGCCCTGACCTCTCAAAGGGCTTACAACTGTGAACATGTATGTCTAACAACTCAGAAGTCTCTCTCTCTCTCTCTCTCTCTGGGAACCTGAAAGTCATTTCTTTGAAATATAGTCCTCAGGAAGGATAGGGTATTTGTTTCCCAGTCTCTGTTGGGGGATAGAACCCTAACTTCTGCAGCCGCCAGCTCGCAAACAGAGCGGTCCTAATTGCATTTACACTGACCAACCCTTCTTAACTCCTCACTTCTCTGACTCTACCTCTAGCCCCCCATCATCTCTCTCCCTTCTTCTTCCTTTAAAATGTCCAAATCACTTCTGCACAAGTCAGAATGAAGCTCAGCATTTTCTCTTACTGTGGGTAGTTACGAAGTAAAATCTGTGTTTAACTGCCTTGAATCTTTCCCTTTGTTACCAGTCGCCACATTCCAGGGTGATCTGGTCATAGATGAGCCCACCAATGTCTATATTCCTTCACTTTCTTAGCTACCAGATCAAACAGAACTTCAGGTTTCTTTCCCACTAATGTCTCTGAAGCCAAGCGTACACCTATCTCATACACAGGTATAACCCCAAGTGCTAATTAAATATTATGAGTTTGCAGTCACAGTTGGGAAAGGCAGGCCATGTCAACTATGTTACCTACTAGCTGTGGGATATTGGAATTTCAGTGTGCTCCGGTATACGACAGAAGCAACGGTGGCTACTTTGGAAGAGTTCTGTAAGGATCAAATGACTTGGTACAGATAAACGCTGCGCTAGCACACACGGGTTTGCCACAAATGTTTGTCCCGCTCCCTCAGTGTGGTGCTCCACAGACATCTCGACGGCATCCGTGTTTCTAGCTCTAGCATGCATCTTTGCAAAAATGTTATGTGTAATCCAGCCCAAGTGTCTCCCAAAATTGTGAAGAAGGAAATTACGATTAATTTCATAAATGTGAAAAAAAAAAAGAGGGAGACTGCCTGGGTGGCTTAGTCGGTTAAGGGTCCGACTTTAGCTCAGATCATGATCTTACCATCCGTGAGTTCAAGCCCTGCATCAGGCTCTGCGGTAACAGCTGAGAGTCTGGAACCTGCTTCAGATTCTGTCTCCCACCCTGCCCCTCCCCTGCTTATGCTCTGTTTCTCTTGGTCTCTCAAAAATAAACAAATGTGAAAAAAATCGCTTTTAAGAAATTTCAAAAGTCTACATGTTTAAAGACGCCACCAGTGGAACTAAAAAGACAACAAACTGGAGGTCCAGAGAGAATATGTGCACATATAACATGATGAGGTTTTCGGGGTGATGGGGGTCTGCAGGGTCCACAGCCAATGGCCAAGAAAGAATTCTTGAAATGTCTTTGGGGCAAAAAGGTGATTTTACTAAAGCACAGACACAGGACCCGCGGGTAGGAAGAGCTGCCCCCGACCATGGAGAGATGCTGATTATATACTATGGAGTTGGGGGAAGTAAAATCCAGGGGAAGTTTCCAGTGAAATTGTCTATGCTAAAGAAGATGCACAGAATCAGGGAGGCCTAGCTATTGTCAAGCTGAGGTTGTTTTCCCTCTAGCAAAGCATGAGCATTAAGACTAAAGCATGAGCATTAAGTAGAGAGTTCCTGGAGGGATGTTACACTCTGCCAGCCTCAAGTATTTGTCAACCGGCTGCAGGTTATAAGGAAATTGAATTCTGTCTCCCATTTCCTTCTTCTGCCTTTGTTTCCCACGTCGCTATGGAGGGGTGATGAGGCTATAGGTTTCTGGAGATTAGGCTATTGATAAGATTGCTGTTTTCTTGTGATTTACTAAGATGTTTGTAAATAAATGGGTCCTACAGGGTCCTACAGGACTATGATTTCTATCCATTAACCATTTGTTTTTTCCCCTTTCCTTGGTTCTTGGGCAGCCAGGAGCACCCGAGGAATATCCCACACATCCCACCTGGCGGGGCGGGGCGGGGGGGGGGTGCTGTTTGCAGCCCGTCAGCTTGCCTTCTCTCTCATTATAACAGACAAGTGCTGTTATGTCTAGCTCATATGAAAAACTACAAATCCACCAGTAAAAGGCACACAAAACAGTACAATGTTGACCAAGGATACCTACGGACAAATCACAGAAAATACTCAAATGGCGAATAAACATGTAGGGAACACAGCTGTTGACACAAAAGGAGCAAACCTTTTCGAATTTCTGAAAGGAAGGAGGAGTTTGAGTCGAGCCCAAGTCCGGGGAGCCGCCCCAGATACACAATCTTCACAGCAGAACGCTCTGGCAAAGGAACATTCGCTGTAGGGCTATATTTGCTTTTTAACATAAAAAGTTACAAATCATTAGACAAAGAACATTTCAGAATGTTGTAGATCTTAAGTTTCTAGTATATGCAGGGCTGCAGGACTTTTAATATATGGGAGCCAGGGAAGTTTCTTCCATTTTTTTTTTCTTATCTTTTGTGTTTGGAATGCTTTTCGGCTTTAACAAAGCAGATGTACAATGTACGCCTGGGGCACAACCCCATGCTTTGAGGTTTCGAAGAGCCATTTTGACCTTGGTAAATGTTAAAATACAGCTTCCCTGGAGGCCCAGGAGCAGGGCCCACAAACGCTAAAAGTTGAAAATTTCCTTTATGACAGCATTAACAGAATTTGGAAAAAAGCAAACGTGAACAATGAGATAAATTGATTTGCCAGTCTGCAAAAAAACTTTTAAATAATAATACAGATTTATACTGGGGCGCTGGGTGGCTCAGTTGGTTGAGTGTCTGACTTCCAATCGGGTCATGGCTCACGGTTCGTGAGTTTGAGACTCACGTCAGGCTCAGCGCTGACAGCACAGAGCCTGGAGTCTGCTTCAGATTCCGTGTCTCCCTCTGTCTCTACCCATCCCCTGCTCACACTCTGTGTGTCTCTCTCTCAAAAATGAAAATAAACATTAAAAAAAATACACACACAGGGCGCCTGGGTGGCTCAGTCAGTTAAGCGTCTGACTTTGGCTCAGGTCATGATCTCACAGTTGGTGAGTTCGATCCCCACTCGGGCTCTGTGCTGACAGCTCAGAGCCTGGAGCCTGCTTCAGATTCTGTGTCTCCCCCTCTCTCTGCCCCTTCCCTGCTCATGCTCTGTCTCTCTCTGTCACTCAATAATAAATAAAAATGTTTAAAAACTTTAAAAAATACACATTTACGTTTATTGAAAAATTATTTTGTCGCAGTCACTGTGTTAAGGTCATTTATATGTTATTTCATTGCCCTAAAATGTAGGCTCCACAATGAGGAACAAATTTTAATAGTTCACCTTGGAATCCTCATACTCTTGCTCCATTGCTGGCAAAGAACAAGCAATTAATGACAGCTACTGAATGTTCATAGTGAAATTGTTTGCAAAATCCTGGAATGCTGCTTCTCCAGTTCTTCTCACAGCTGGCTCCTTCAGCAAGACTGGGTCTAAATCTTCCCCTAGTTACTGTTTATCTCATCTGGGATTGTTTGTTTTCCTGCAAAGCTATACTCAAAATCTGCACTTCTTTAACTTCCTTGTTTCCTTGTTTATGATTTCCCTTCTCCCGCTCGCTCTCTAAGAGTTGCAACCATATCTGTTTTGTTCATTGCTATTCCCCAGCAAACAGGATCCCTCATTCATAACAGAGACTCAATAATATTTATTAAATGGGTTAATAAAGAGTAATGGTAGGAGGATTGGAAATTATAGTGTATCATAACAGGATATAAGTGAAATCGATACAATAAGCAAAATCAATACGCCCTGGTATGCAAAGATGTTCACGACAAAATAAATTTTATAAATGCAAATAGCAGAGGCTGCGGCTGGTGACCCAGCTGGTAAAGCATCAGACTCTTGCTTTTGCCTCGGATCACGATCTTCTGGTGGTGAGATGGCTCTTAATCTTCCTTACCAATGATCCTCCACTCCACCCTCATTTTCTTGAACTGACAAAGTTCAGAATACATGGTGTATTGTTCCAAACGACTCTATAAAAATTGTCCGAAGTGACATAACTTTTGAAAACACAGCACACCATCACCAACCTCCTTTGGGATTTATAACACATTATCTATCTTCAAATATATCATGAAGACCAGAAGAACCTGTTTATCTCTAAACCCAGAATATCTCAAAGACACTGGCGTAACACCGTTTTCTTGGCGTAACTTTGTACAAATCTTGCAGAACAAGTTATTCTCTGCACAACTGCTGGAGAAAAGCTACAAAAGACTAGGAGCCCAGATTCGAGCTCCTCTGGCTGCACCGGATCTTGCTTCAGCCCCCAGGAGTGGCCTTGGAGTTTCCAGTCTCCAGGCAGCTTCCATCAGCTCATCTCCCATTGACTCTCAACTTCAAAATTCATACCTTTTCTAATCTCACTATACAGCTCAGGCAGCGTTTCTAGCTGCCTCAAGGGAATTTCCACGTAAGTATTTGGCCATTTACTTACCTCTGATCAAGTGGCTAACCTGCAATCATTCCTGTATTGTTCCTCCCAGAGTCTCCATTTCTTTTCCCAGTGTCATTATTCTGAACTCCTTGGTAGATAATTTTAGTTTGCCTGTTATTTAATTCCATAAATCCAGCCAATTGCCAACTTTTGTTCTATTGATCACTTATTCCAACCTGTTGAGGTCAATTTGGATCAGATTCTATCATGTTTATCATTTTTGCTCATCCATCAATCAAAAATGCTTATTTTAAGACTTATATAAAGAATCATATCTGATCTGACCCCTCACAATTAATCTCATTTTGCTCTATAAAATTGCATTACATTCTTTTTATGCTTCTTCTTAGCCCTTTCCACAGTCTGATATAGTATGGTTCATTTTATTTTCTTATTTTTACTTATTTGAGAGAAACAGAACATGCAGGAGAGGGACAGAGAGAGAAGGGAACAGAGAACCCAAAGCAGGCTCCATGCTGTCAGCAGAGAGCCCAGCGTGGGCTAGAAACCATGAATCACGAGATCATGACCTGATCTGAAATCAGAAGCTTAACCTACTGAGCCACCCTGGGGCCCCAGTATGGTTGATTTTAAATGTATGCCACCTTGTGGCCCAAGAAGGTTGATTGAGCTCCAGCCTTCACCTTAGACATTTCAAGCATTAGGAAGAAGGACAAGGAAGATACACTATCTGCCTTATAAAAGGATGTAACAGACAAAATACGCAAGACAAAGAAAGAGATGATGTTGTTCAGGCCACCACAATGAAACACGCTGGATCCTAAGGTCCAAGTGTCACCACAGTGTAATTTTGCCTTAGATCTTCATAGGAGGCATGGTCAAGTCTCAGGTGGGATGATTTAGAGCTGGAAACTTTTTGTAATCAGAGGAAATTTCAGTCGGCTAAACAGGAAACACTTATCTATATATTTAGTTCTTTTCAGGCAAGTATTTCTAATATCAGCTAGTCATTCATGAGACAAAGAATAAGGCCTTGGATACACCAGAAACTCATATATTTCAATTCTAGCTCAATAAAAACAATTGGGAGTTGGAGGGACTCTGGCCTCCTCAGAGATTTTGGTAAACACAAAGGAATCATCTGCGAGTCTTATGGGAGTCGGGAGAAATTGTGGATGGAGCCTCATCTAAGTCCTACGGGGAAGGGTGCTTCATTGAAGTAATCCTCTTCCTGGAACACACAGGTGGGGGCAGGGTGGTGTTCAGCAAACAAGAGGGTCGGGAATTTCTTAGCTATCACTATCTTCCGGGGACACAGGCTCAGGAGAAGTCTGACGTCCTTAGCGGCTTCCTGAAAGTCTCACATACTACTTGGGTTGAATCTAATTGACCAGTACCTAATCACGTGGCCCCGTCTAGATTTAAGAGAGGCTAGAAAATATAGTCTTTTAGATGGGATGCAGTGGAGCCCATAAAAGTGGATACTATTGCTAACTAGAAAACGATTCACTGTGAGAGCAAGCCAGCCAACCTCCTGGGTGACACATCAGGACTTCACAATACCTGCTGTCTGGTGTCCTCCTCCCCCCTGCCTGCCTCTCTCCTCTGGGGTCCACAGAGTAGCCCAAGTTCTTCTAAACCGTAAACAGGTCTTGTCCCTGCAGGTTACAGCTCACCAGCTGACTGAAGGGTAAAATCCAAACTGAGAAGGCCCTGACTAATCTGCCTTTGGCCTTTCTGCAACTCTATCTTACAGCATTCCTTCTCCTTACATGCGAAGACCCAGTCACACTTGCTCCTGTCATGCCTTTTAAAGAGAACAAGTCCTTTCTATTTCATTTTCCTTCTAGAATGTTCATCCCCCTTCTTCATATAATTGGCTCATTTCAAGCTCAAATGTCACCTCTTCAAGGAAGGCTCTGATTTCTCTATCTAAAACTACTCTCTGTCTTTGCACCCTGCTCCTCTCCTTTAGAACACTTGTTCATTTATTTATTGACAAGGCAGAGATTTGGCCTAATCTGTTCACATTCTCAGGCCAAACATAGTATATGGTGCAGAGTGAGCTCTTTCTCTCGGCCTCTCTCTGTCTCTGTACCTGTCTGTCTCTATATATGCACTATTATGTATATATACACAATTTATATATATAATTTAAATATACAATCTATATATTTTATATGTTATGTATATGTGCAGGAATTTTTTTTAAGTTTATGTGTTTATTTTAAGAGAGAGAGACAGAGAGAGAAAGACAGAGAGAAAACGAGAGGGGGAGGGCAGAGAGAGAGAGAGAGAGAGAGAATCCTAAGCAGGCTCTGTGGTATCAGCACACAGAGCCTGATGCCAATCTCAAACTCATGAACCTGTGAGATCATGACCTGAGCAGAAACCAAGAGTCGAACGCTCAACCATCTGAGACACCCAGGTGCCCCCATGTGCAGGATTCATTAACCACAAAAGGATAGGAATGACCTAGACCTATTATTTATTTAACCGATGGGTAAAACTGAATGCATAAAAAGAGTTGGGAACACTTGGCCACTGCATGAACTCCCAGGCTTTGGCATCTTACGGGCTAGAAGACACTTGCATACTAGAAAACACTCTTGTTTTAGAAGTCAATAAAGGTCAACTGGCTTTTAGTACTGAAAGGGAACAGACTCTTATCCTTGTGAATAATTCTATCTTGGTTAAGCCAATCTTATCTGGTATCACCCCCCCCCCCCAGCTTGTGGTTATACACTATCCAAACTTCGTCTGAAAAGACACATCTAAGAAATGATGACTGCCCTTGAGTGATTGCAGTAGAGAAGTATAAAAGCGAAAGGATTTGGGATGTAGTTTAGGATCATAATTGGCTCTTCCTGGCCATGCATCAAATATGGGGTATAAGAGATTTGACTCCTACATTTTTGGCTCTCTTGCAATGAGTTAGACAGTTATTTTATCTACTGAGAGTGAGGGAGGAGGACTAGTGATGGGGGAGGGAAATGAATTTAAAGGGATGATACAGCCTGGGTGGCTCAGTCAGTCAAGTGCCCAACTGTTGATTTGGGCTCAGGCCACAATCTCATGGTTCTTGAGACCAAGCCCTGCATGGGGCTCCGTGCTGAGCATGGAGTCTGCTTGGGATTCTTCTCTCTTCTCTGCTCCTTCCCCAGCTTGTGCTCTCTCTCTGTCTCTCTAAACAAACAAACAAAAAACATTTTTTAAATGATTAAAAAAAATAAAAAAGGGGTGCCTGGGTGGCTCAGTTGGTTAAGCATCCCATTTGGCTCAGGTCATGATCTCTCGGTTAGTGAGTTTGATCCCAGCATCCGCCCCTCTGCTGTCAGTACAGAGCCTGACCTGCTTCAAATCCTCTGTCCCTGCCTTCTCTCTGCTCCTCCCCTGCTTGTTCTCTCTGTCTCTCTCTCTCCCAAATAAAAATAAAATAAAATAAAATTAAATTAAATTAGGGGCACCTGGGTGGCTCAGTCAGTTAAGTGTCTGACTTCAGCTCAGGTCATGATGTCACAGTTCATGGGTTTGAGCCCCGTGTCAGGCTCTGTGCTGACAGCTAGCTCAGAGCCAGGAGCCTGCTTCAGATTCTATATCTCCCTCTGTCTGACGCTCCCCTGCTCATGCTATCTCTCTCTGTCTCCCAAAAATAAATAAAAAACATTTTAAAAATTTAAAAAATTAAGTTAAATTAAAAGGAATAATATAAGTGTAGTATAAATGTGAGCAGGGGACAAAATTTCACCTGTATCTTCTTAGGGCCTCCAGCTTGGCCTGATCATTAAATTAATGTAACACAGATTAACAGTAAAAAAGCATACAGATTTATTTAATGTAAGTTTTATGGGGCACCGCAGGCCTCCTAAGGAAATCAGGGCCCAAATATGTGGCAAAACCCAAATGCCTTCAAACTAGCCTGAAGAAAGGCAACTGTGGAAAAGTAGGGAAAATGTATGGGGAGGCCGGCAGAAGATGAGCTCTTTTAACAAGGTCCATCTGTACAGAACTCTCTCCGCCTCCACTCTGGGTCTCTGGTAGTAAGAATGTTTTTTTTGTTTTGATACTGTTATGCCCAGATCGCAAAATCATCCCCAAAGACCAGAAACCACCAGAGAGACCAAGTCACGCATGCAAAAACAAAGGGCTTTTTATTACGGGCTTAAGCTCGCCTGGCTTAAGCTCGGTCTCTCAGACTTCAACGCAGTGGGATCCGTGCTGAGAGCCCCGAACAAGGGCTGAGCAGAGTTTTTATGGGGTTTGGGAAGGGGGAGTTACAAGACATTGTGACGTAGGTATAGGGGTCCAATCATTATTGCATAACAGCATTGGCAGCAAATTTAACCATACACATTGTCCGGAGTGTTCGTTACTTTTGGCAGGACCCAATCACAATATTCAGAATTTCTTTGAAAATAACCATTTACAGGGTGGGCCAAGGACCCCCACGTGGGGTGAGTAACTGGTTAATCTAGGATTAAACAACAGGTAACTATCTATGGTTTCCATCTGCAGGCCTGCCCTTAGGAATGTGGAGGGTGGTTGCTGGCCGCTTCTGATTGGGTGTTACATGGGTGGTCTCCTGCCTTGGGCAATGTGTAACTAAGTGCCTGCTAGTTTCGGGGAAACTGAAACTTAGGCCTTTAAGGTACTTAAAGCCTGTCATGGAGTCAGTTTGGTTCAGACCTGCGTCCTTTCAATACAGAGAGGGAGGGCAGCTTTTACACTCCAGTTTTGTCTCTTGCTTTCAGGAAGACAAGGGGAGGTCTGTGCTCTTCTTAAACCTGCTGTTTTTCAAGTGCCTTTAATTCAAAATGTGGCACATTTTGGGTGGCATTGCCTGCCCCTCTTCAGCACTTACAAGCCTTGCCTTATACACGGTGGTCTTGATGATTATGTGTCTTTCAATCAATAAAGTACAGAGTTTCAGGGGCCTTAAGAAATGTTAAAAACTGGTCCTGTTTTCTGTAAAAAGATTTTTATAAATAATAAGTCATACATGTTCTTATTTGAGAAGACTCATCACTAGAAAACAAATCTAATAAATATAATGAAACAATAACTTTAAATAAATGTTTATTTTTGAGAAACAGAGAAAGCACAAGGACAAGGGAGGCAGAGAGGGTTAGAGGGAGACACAGAATCTGAAGCAGGCTCAGTGCAGAGCTGAATGGGGGGATTGAACCCATGAATCGTGAGATCACGACCTGAGCTGAAGTTGGATGGTTAACGGACTGAGCCACCCGGGTGCCCCAATAAGAACTTGTTTTTAAAGAAGGTCATTAAGAAGAGACTTTTCCTCGTAGGTAAAGGAAAATATATGACATCACAGTCATTTTTAAAATGAGCATGAGCACAGAGACAAACACTTTGACAGAACAAACTAGAGTTCAGAAACGCAGTCATATGTGTTGGAGTTTAGGTTATGATAAAGGTGATATTTTACATTAGACAAAAAATACAGTCACATGTTTAAAAAAAGATCTTTGATGCAATTATCATACATGCAAATAAATAAAAATAAATTTCTACTTCATGCCATATGAAGATAATTTTTAATGTACTAAAAACTAAATATAAAAATCAAATCCTCTTCAAGTAAGGATTTTAAAAAATAATATTTGGATGAAGAAGGTCTTTCTCAGTAACTTACAAATTCAGACTTGACTGAGAAATTTCAAACTTTTATAAAGAGAAGAACAACCAAAAGAGACAAGCAGCACATAGGGAAGAAATACGTGCAGCATAAATATTAGGCAAAAACCTACTATCCAGAACAGAAAAAAAAAACTTCTGCAAATCAGTAAGAAAAAAGAAAGCAGTTCATGGATGAAGAAAAAAACATGCCAATAAATACATCAGAGATGCCTAACTCTCTAATAATTATGGAAATCCAAACAAAAACAAGAAAACTTGCAAAATTAATGCATGGAGGGGCCCCTGTGTGGTTTGGTTGATTGAGCCTCCCACTTCGGCTCAAGTCACGATTTCACGGTCCATGAGTTTGAGCCCCGCGTGGGGCTCTGCGATGACAGCTCAGAGCCTGGAGCCTGCTTCAGATTCTGTGCCTCCCCCTCTCTTTGCCCCTCCCTGCTTGCACTCTCCCTCTCTCTCTCTTACAAAAATAAACATTAAAAAAATTTTTTTTAAAAAGAGCAGAAAAGATAAATAGTATCCAGTGTTTAAAAGGATGTGGGAAAATGAGCAGTTTCATACACATTTATGTATTTTAAGTGGGAAATTCCTTTCCTGATAATCACTTCTATCATTATTTTATTTTATTTTTATGTTTTTTATTTATTTTTGAGAGACAGAGACAGTGCGATCAGGGGAGGGTCAGAGAGAGAGAGAGACACAGAATCTGAAGCAGGCTCCAGGCTCTGAGCTAGCTGTCAGCACAGAGTCCAATGTGGGGCTCGAACCCACAAACTGTGAGATCATGACCTGAGCCGAAGCCAGACGCTTAACCGAGTGGGCCACCCAGGTGCCCCTCTATCATTACTTTAAATGCGCATACATTGTGATTCAGCTCTTTTAAGAACCTGCCTGAGAATAGTACTTGCATACTTTTTAATAACATGTGCACACAGATATCATTGTTGCGTGGTTTCAAATGGCAAAAAAGTTAAAAATGTCCAAAATAAAGAAATGACTGTATAAATAACTTAAATAATACAAGACAATCTGATGCAGTGATCAAATGAAATGAAGCAGACCTTTCTTTATACGCTATAGAAATTGACAAAGTGATTCTACCATACATGTGGAATTACAAACGACACAGGATAGCCAAAACAATCTTTAAAAAGAAGAATAAAGTGGGAAGAAGTGTCTCCAAAAAAGTCAAGGTACCAGATAACATGTAGAACAGTAATTTTGAACTGCAGTGTTCTTAAGATTCACCTGATGAACTTGTTTTTAAAAAATGTGTTTAAGTTTATTTATTTTGAGAGAGAGAGAGAGACAGTGGGAGTAGGGGAGAGGGAGAGACAGAGGGAAAGGGAAAGGGAAAGAGAGAGATAGAGAGAGAGAGAGAGAGAGAGAGAGAGAGAGAGAGAGAGAGAGAGAATCCCAAGCAGTCTAGCAGTCTCCTCTCACCGGCAGCCCAGAACCTGATGCGAAGAACTCATGAAACCGTGAGATCATAAACGCAGCTGAAACCCAGAGTCAGACATTTAACCAACTGAGCCACTTGGGCGCCCCAAGAGGAACTTGTTTAAAAATGAAGATTTTGGGGGCGACAGGGTGGCTTGGTCGGTTAAGTGTCTGATTCTTGGTTTTGGCTCATGTCGTGATCTTGCCATCTGACAATGCTGTGGAGTCGGCTTGGGTCTCTCTCTCTTTCCCCCTCTCTCTCTGCCCCTTTCCCACTCACACAATCTCCATCTCTCTCAAAACTAAATACACTTAAACATGTTTTAATAAGAACAAATAAAGATTTCTGAGGCCATGCACTCAGAAATTCTGACAATCCAGGTAATTTGGATGTATTTACAACCAACATCCTTCAGAAGCACCATCCCAAATCCATGCTTTATTTTTTCAGCATGCTCCAGGGAATAGAGACAGCTCACTTAAATGGTATTTATATATATATATTTGTTACATATTCATATGTACTTACATATCCCCATGTTTATTTTTCAATGACTACTGGGAGCTGTCCTCTGTTTAAAACCACAGACCCCTCCCCTTACCCACCTCTATCTCCTCATGAATATGACACTTATTCAGGACAGCACTCCAATTCATCATTTTGGGTCACTTTTAGTATTAAAATGTTTTTATTTAATTAAAAAATTTTTGATATTTTTTTGTTTTTTAAAGACATTTTGTTTGTTTTTAATTTCTTTTTATGTTTTTAATTTTATTTTTTAGAGACAGAGACAGCACGAGCAGGGGAGGGTCAGAGAGAGGGAGATACAGAATCCGAAATAGGCTCCAGGCTCTGAGCTAGCTGTCAGCACAGAGCCCAATGCTGGGCTCAAACCCATGAACCATGAGATCATGACCTGAGCCGAAGTCGGACGCTTAAACGACTGAGCCACCCAGGTGCCCCTATTTATTTACTTTTGAGAGAGAGAGAGAGAGACAGCATGAGCAGGAGAGGGGCAGAGAGAGAGAGAGGGAGACACAGAATCTGAAGCAGGCTCCAGGCTCTGAGCTGTCAGCACAGAACCTGATGCGGGGCTCCAGCTCACAAACCATGAGATCATGTCCTGAGCCGAAGTTGGACACTGAACTGACTGAGCCACCCAGGTGCCCCCAAATATGTTAGTTTTAATAGTAAAATTCAAAATTAAACTAAAAAACTAAATGCTAAAATAGGCTCAGTTATTAAAATTCTGGGCTATTCACTTTCTTCGTCTCCCATCTCCCAAATGACCCTTGTAGGGGCAGCAATTTCGGGTGCAGGAGAAAAACATCCTCCTCTCTCACACCTTTCTCTTTCCCATCTTTCTTTGGGATTAACACTCAACTTTAGAGCACGAAGAGGGAAAAAGTAGACAGACTGTGAAGCTGATATGGCTGTCTCTGCATCATTGGTTATCACGGACTTTTGATTGCTTGCACACATTAATGAGAGCTGAAAGTGATATCATCACAGCACATCGATGAAGGAATCATGATGCATCACACACTGATAAAGGAAGCCATTCAAAACAGCTCCTAAAGGCATTGCCCTTGTACCGCACACTGCAGACACCCCCAAAGCCTGTAGCCCCTAACTTTACCTACTTACAGTCTGGGCCTCTCGGTAGGCAGAGGATCCATTTTCTATACTACTCAGGATGGAGGAATCAAAACGTATAGTCATGGCGACCTCAACTCCAGGCCACACCACATGGCCACATGGTTGACTTGGATTTCTCAGGAGCAGAACCTAAAACAGGGGTTTAGGGTAGAAGTACAGCTGGCCCTTTGACAACACGAACTTGAACTGCATCGGTCACTAATGTGTGGATTTTGTTTTTTTAATACAGTATAGAACTGTCAATGCATTTTCTTTCTTATGATTTTCTTAACTACATTATCTTTCCTTGAGGTTACTTTATTGTAAGAGTACAGTATTTAATACATATAACATACAAAATATGTGTTAATCAACATTTTATATTATCGGTAAGGCTTCCAGTCAACAGTAGGCTATTAGTAGTTAAGATTTTAGAGAGTAGGGGAGGCCGGGTGGCTCAGCTGGTTGAACATCCGACTTCAGCTCAGGTCATGACCTCATGGTTCCTGAGTTCAAGCCCCATATCGGTTTCTGTGCTGACAGCTCAGAGCCTGGAGTCAGCTTCAGATTCTGTGTCTCCTTCTTTCTCTGCCCTTCCCGATCTGCACTCTGTCTCTGTCTCTCTGTCTCAAAAATAAATAAACATTAAAAAAATTTTTTTTAAGATTTTAGGGAGTCAAAAGTTGTATCTGGATTTTCAATTATACAGGACATTGACACTTCCAAGCCCCACATTGTTTAGGGGTTAATCGTGGTTTATTTGGAGGTACAGATGCACTTGTCCAGGGTGGAATCATTAGAGAAGGGGCTAGAGGAGGGCACATATGCCAGGGATCTCTAGGGGAGACTGGAGCCCCATCCCATGGGAAGACCTGGGAACCACGTACTTAGCAGTTGTGCCACTAATGAGACATGTATACATCAACTGTTACACATCAATTGTTTCTTGTTAGTGTTAGGAGTATAATTTATTTCTAACCCTGGCCGCCTCTCCTGTGATCTTGTTAAATTTAATTTTATGTCATTTAACTGTGTTTGTGGATTTCTTAGAATCTCCAGATCATGTTGTGTGCAAATCTGATCATTTTTGTCTGCAATATGGTTTTATTTCTTCCTTTCTAATCCATAGGTCTTTTATTAATTTATTTTTATTTCTGGCCTTACGGCACCGGATAGGGCCTCCAGTATAATTCTGAAAGGGGCACTGAGAAGAGACTTCCTTGCCCTGTTCCAAATCTTAAGCACAGAGCATTCCATCTTTTACCATTAATTATGAGGTTACGTGTAGGTTTTTCATAAGTGTGCTTTATCAGGTTGAGGAATTTTCCTTCTATTCCTTAGTTTGCTGAGACTTTCACTGTAATTGAGCTAATTTTGTGAAATGTCTTTCTTCCCCCACTGGTTAAAATTATATGACTTAAGATTATATGATTACATGATTTAAGATTATGATTATAGATGATATGGTTTTCCTACTTAACTTGGTTAATATTATAATCATATTACTTGATATTAAAGTGTTAAACCAATATTAACTCCATTACCTGGTCATAATGTATTATCCTTTTTATATATTACTAGATTTGATTTGCTCATAATTTGTTAAAGATTTTGCATCTATGACCATGAGGAAATACGAGTTAATGTTATCCCTTTCCTGTCATATGTTTGGTCTGGCAAGGGCCCTCAGCTGTGCTGCCTTGGGAGACGGATGATATGGTAAAGTCAAGTTGCCTCTCAACTGTCCAAACTCATGTGTCCAAATTCATATTTTTTGGCTCTAATGGTGTGCTGGGTCTTCTCCTTTGGAAACCCGTACTTCCACACAAGCTCTTTCAGAAGTAAATGATTATCTGAGACAGTGTTTTCCAGGGGCTCCTAGATCATGGTTCAGTGGGGCTGGAGCTGGTTCATGAATGGACACAGAGTCCACCCTGGTACTGAGATCTGTCTGTCTATTACCCCATTCATGGGTTGGCAAGATTCCTCCCAGATCCCACAGCTCCCTCAATGGCATTTTTGTCTGTGGATGGATGCTAAATTTTTGTTGTTCAGGAAAGGGGACAAATATGAGGGATATTTTTCCGTCACCATGATGGTGACACTACTGTGAAGTTTTCATTTCAGGTATTGTATTTTTCAATGCTAGCGGAGCCTGGGTGGCTCAGTTGGTTGGGTGTCCAACTTCGGCTCAGGTCATGATCTTGTGGTCTGTGGGTTCGAGCCCCTCATCGGGCTCTGTGCTGACAGCTCAGAGCCTGGAGCCCGCTTTTGATTCTGTGTGTCCCTCTCTCTCTGCCCCTCCCCTGCTCATGATCTGTCTCTCTCTGTCTCTAAAAATAAACAAATGTTTAAAAAAATGTATTTTTCAATGCTAGAAGTTTTGTTTTATTATTTTAAAAATATCTTCCATTTTCTATAAACCCTTGAGCATAATTATAATAGCTGTTAAAGCATCTTTATCTGCTAATTCCATCATGCCTGCCCTTTGGGGATCTCTTTATAGCCTCCTCCTCCCCCCACCTCTGATAAGGGTCAAGTAATTCTGCTTCTTTGCTTTTCTGGCAGAGTTTGGTTAGGTGCTGGACATTATAATTTCTGTGTAGTTGAGTGAATTTTGTTTTCTTCCTTTCAAGATCTTGAACTTGGTTTGGCATACAGTTATTTGAGGATCTGCTTTACATTTTTGAAGTCTGTTTTCAGTCTTTTCTAGAATGGGTCTACAGTACTGTAGTACTTTCCTCTAGGACTATGTGGTCCTAGTACTAAGGCATGACTTTCTGAGGTCTGTAGTGAATGTCCTGTGTATTTAACAAATTCATTCCTCTCTGGCTGGTAGGAATTCCAATATCTCCCAACCGTGTGTGAAGTCTGGGGATTTTTTAGTTTATAGTTTTCCAGATGTTGTTTCTGGCTGGCCTTGTAGAGTTCTTACTTAATGCGTGACTGGAATCGTTCAGTCGCAGCCTTGAAGCGATGCCCATGCAGCTCTCTGGAGCTCCTTCTCTCCACGGTTCCGCAGTTCTTTGCCCTGAAAATCTCAGCCACCTTAGCCTCCCCAAATTTTTATGTCTGTTTTTTCATCTCAGTGAGGCAGTTGGCTTTACCTTTTTCTATCTATGTTGTAATGTGGAAATTGCTTCCAGAGCGAAACCTGAAATGATCATAGACCTCATCTTGTTTGTGTCTCTTCTCTCAGGCGTCACATTTCCGCTCTAGTTTATATATTTTATGCAGTTTTCTAGTTGTTCATGCAGAGAAGCAGATCTTGTGCCACATACTTCTATACGGGAGGAAGTTCTTTTCATTAAGTTGACGATTAAAACTTAAATCCCCAGAAGTTCTTTGGAAGTTCTGTGCTTATGATGAAGTGCTTTCGACAGTTGATCTACATTCTAGAATGGGTGATTGGTCCCATTATCCTTCCCCATAAGAGCCATTCCATGTAGAGTCATCCTTTTGAGCATCTCACTTTGAAATTCAATTATTCCTGGGTTCAGATCTTTTTTGGCAAGATGTCTCCAGGAAATAAATCTTTTATTTTCGATCAGGATGGTCTAATGATTCTACCTTCTATTTTATTTTTTTCTGCTACTTAACCATATTCTGAGGATATTTCTCTTAATTTTTTAGAGTTTTCAGAATTGGTTTTTTCACTCATTTTCAGGTCTAACCGATATTTTATTCACACCATTTTATACTGTGAGGACATCTATTCTTTCTTCTATGTTTTTGTTATTTTAAGCTTATTTTATGGTCCTTTTCAGATTAAGTCACCCATAGTTTTTGTCTTCATTTTCCTATTGGTTCTATCTACTGACGCACACTGTTATTTGTTTCTTTTTTTTTTTTTAATTTTATGTCTTTTATTTATTTTTGAGAGACAGAGAGAGACAGTGAGAGCAGGGGAGGGTCAGAGAGAGAGGGAGACACAGAATCCGAAGCAGGCTCCAGGCTCTGAGCTAGCTGTCAGCACAGAGCCCGATGCGGGGCTCGAACCCATGAAGCGTGAGATCATGACCTGAGCCAAAGCCAGCGCTTAACCAACCGAGCCACCCAGGCGCCCCTTATTTGTTTCTTATATGGTTTAAAATTTTGATTATATATTAACAGCATTTTTGTGTTTGTTAATGAAAACACCCTTTAGATTTCAACATTTCTGAATTAGATCTTACTGTACATTTTCAGCTTACAGTTTTGCGCCAGTATTTAGCAGAAATTTCAGGCTCGGTTATTCCCGGCTGGTTTTTAAATTAAACTTACTTTCCCTTTAACACACTGAATAAGGTGCAAGGAAGCTTCTTTATGGTTTTCCTGGCCGAGTTCATGAGTAGAAGTGGCACCATGCAAAGGTTTGCCTCTGGCAGGCCCACCACCTGAGTCCCAAATGTGCTTTTGTGCATGTCCACTAAGGGCCCCCCACTGTAAGGTCCAGAGCAGGACCTAATAAGCAGGTCCTAATAAGGTCTGCATCCTTATCAGCAGCACCTGAACCATCTTGCACATGTATGTATGTGTATGTATGTATATACATATATACACATCTATATCCATATATACATGATACCCATATACACAAACATACACAAGACAAATACGCACATGCATACATATTCACACACTTGTATAATTAAGTGTATTTAAAATTTCAGTATATTGATCATGGGAGGATGTGCCTTCTCTATCAGCTTAGCTGACAAAAAACTAAAACATGCCAAAAATTCCTTTAGAATGTTGGGATTTCTATGTGTATGGATGGTGCGGCTGTATGAGTAGGGGAGAAGGTAAAGTTGGGAAGTTTTGTTTGAGTAACAGAGGAAACCCACGTGCCTCCACTATTTCCGTGATGAATTTACATGCCTCCTCCGTGTATGATATACTCTTCCTTTACAGTCTGACTCTACAGCTCTCTCCGACACACTGTCTTCCAGCTACATACCACAACTTTTCCTTTGTGCCCTCTAAAAATTTCTCCAACTTATCCACTCTCTCCTTATTTCGGGCCTCCATCATATTTCACTGGACTCAGGCAATATCTCCTAAAAAATCAGCATCCAGTCTTCTCCTCACTTGCCCTGTCAGATGGCATAGATACCTCTCTTAAACATCGTCTGATTATGTCATTCCTCTGCCTAAAATGACCAATGGTTTCCAACTACTCTGGAGATAAAAGCCAAAATCATTAACAGGTGCTAAAAGATCCAGCATGTTTGAACCGTGCCTTCTTCTCCGGACTCACGCACCACATTTCTTTAACAGGCTGACCTCTAGTTCCTTTCCAGTCTCTTGACTTCCATCCAGTTGGGGTCTTTTACAACTACTGCTTGCTCAACCTGTAATGTTGTTCTGGAAAATTATAATTATTTACTTATGCTTGCAATTGTTTGTTAGTCATAGACTGTGAGGTCCATGCGGGCAGGAACCAGTCTTGTTCCAGCTCTTGATAAGATACCAGAGGTACAGATTTGCTTGATGAATATTTGTTGAAGGAAGAAAGAAAGGCAGATCAGAAAGAAGAAACCGAAATATCAAAAGGCTTCATCTGAATAAGCTTTTGTTAAAGTGAAATTGACCCAACTATAAACAAGAGCAAATAAGTGACTATACATTACACTCCTGTTTCCATAAGAGGAAAAATGAATGTCTTTTCTCCTCTCAGTAAAGAGAGGAGACATTTAAAAGAGAAAATTGGGAGCAGAAGTCAGTTCACATTCTTTACTATCCTTCATGTTTTAACTCATTTACTTACCATGGAGTGAACAAAAAAGTTCCAGCACGCGATCCTGAGATATTTTCCTCTTGCTGTTACGAATTTAGCCAACTCTGCTTAGCATGATTTAAATTGTTGGAAATTTTTTTTAGTCATGGTGACTTAAAATAGTACATTTGTGGTGACTTATAATGAAAAATTGCCACTTTTTTAAGGTTATCTTTGTGCTTTCTTGCCATAGTAGAGCTTTTACTTGATATTCTGCCTTCCAGTTAATAAAAATAGTATCCGTCGTCAGCCTTGTGGAAATTATTGATACTTACACTAGAGGGCAGTAGAGGAGCACATCCTCTCGGGATGAAACTTCAGCCGCTTCCCTTTGTTAGCACTCCCCTTGGAATGGTGTGTGGCTAGGTCACTTGAAGGAAGACTTAATCAATTTGAGAAGATACAAGTTGAGAGATATAGTAAGCATAAAGTCACCAAATGTCTCAAAAATTGGAAACCCCACAACATTTTAAACGTTGTTTTTAAAAGGATAAGTTTTCCATCTTATTCTCATGAACAGAATACACATGCTATTGCTGGCAAGGGCAGACTCTGACTTTTCTTATTTTCCCCTTATGAATTCACTCTTTGCTTTTATTGAAAACACGAGTGATGAATTTTAACAGATCGGGTTTTGCGTTCATTACATAGAGAAAAGGAGGTTACGTATGAACTAGGAACACTGCTAATCTTTCCAAATATCACAGGGAGGGATTTATTTTTACATTAGGTGGTCTAATGTTTTCCTCATTTGGCTGAGTGAACCAGGAAGTTTACTGAGTGTAGAGAGATCAATTCTACGGTGCTGGTGCTGTATCCTCGCTTTATGAGTCAGGGAAAGTGAATCGGAGAAGCATGTGCCAAGAGATTCCAAAGATACTTCTACTGACTGTGAAACAGTTCAGTGCAAGTGTTCAGCTAGGATGAGGCCATCAAGTTAGAATATGTAGGTTCAATGGAATTTATATAAAGCCCTAAAGTCTGTAAAGCTTGACAGAATGGAGCTATCATTTTTTAAAAGATTCCCGTCACAGGAGGAGGTAGAAGTTGAAAGAAAGCAAGTAGGATAGCCTGGCTTATACACTTGGGTACCTGATGGGTCAGTCTCCCAGAGAGGTATTGTTAAAAGCTCCTCATACCTAGGTACTGAATTAGAGGGAAGTTTATTTGAGCCTGGAGGTGCCCAAAAACCTGGCAGACTTTGGTGGCTTAGAGTACAAAGGCAAACAACAAAATCATTGTACATCAGGTTATCGATAATACTGTAATTCCATACTTCAGAGTCCAAGATACATTTTTTTCTTCACATGTCTATACATCTGACCATGGGAACATCTGTAATTAATGGCAGATTATAGCCACCATGGCCAGGAGAACACAGTTTTCATTGCCTGTGAACTCAGTTTACATAGAGCCTTTTTTTTTAACCTGCATGGAGAATTATTGTGCACACAGAAAATCATAGAAATCAATGTGTGACATAGGATTAAATGTGTCTAAATAAAGCTTAAAAAAAAGCCCTTCAATGAGTATCAAATGACAATTTCAGGGGATAAGAAAATGTTATGCTATTGTTTAAGTAGTATTTTCTTTTCCTTAGTTACATAAAATAATGGTGTATGCCACAATCAACGGTGGCTTAGATTTGATAAAATGTGACATTTTTATATCCATTTTATGAGTAGGGAAGCTGAGGCCAAGAAAGTCTAAGAAAATTACCCTAGGGTACACAATAGAATATAGTTCCCCCACTATCACGAGTCACCACATTTTCTAAATAGCCTAAGAGAACCACTTCATGTTTTTCTTCTTACCCTCCTTGCCAGCAAAACCTTCATTAATGACTCTTCATATGCTTATAACTTTCAGTACAAAAAGAGAGTTATGCCTTTGTCAAAGAGAACCCAGAATGCTTATTTAGAACACAAGAGGCAATTCGTGGTGTCATGTCACTGAAGATAAATTCTTTAAAAAACTAAGAATGAAAAAGGTTAATTTCATTAATCCTTAAATGAACACATTTGTTAAAACCAATCTGCGTGCGTCCAGGAAATTCAGAGGGAAGTGGCTGGAAACTCATAACAAAGTTTAAACGTTAAGCCTGTCCAAAACTTGATTGCCTGAACATCCTTAAGTGCCTTATGATTCAAAAAAATGCATAGATATAACAGAGACAAGTGGAATATTTTATTACAAACATTATATCCTCTTGTGTCAACAATTTCATGTCTCTTGGCTCTCAGGTAGTGTCTCAGAGTGTGGGATGAAACTTGGAAGTCAGTGCACTTAGAAGGCCAAGTGGCCCGGTGAAACAAACACCAGGCATATTTTATAGGACCACCCAACAGCTTTAATGTCCAAATAAACATCAGGCTTTGGCTCCAGTTCAAATTCACACTTAGCCTTTACCTCTGGCAATGAACTTCCAACTGCGATCCTCATTTATCACATTTCAAAAAGGAGGAGTTTTTGGGTGCTGTCGGGATGCACCATTATGTAGGCTGAGATTTTGTTCGAGTCTACACAGTGCAAACAAAGATGGAATTCTTTTTTAATACTGGCATTTGAAAGAGAAAGATATTTTGCTATGTGACCTTGAGGATCAATTCCTGCCAGAGAGGTAGAGGCTATCCCACATTAGGGTTTAGTGTTAAAGGCATTATTTCCCCACAAGGTGCAAAGCTTTTCACAAATAATGTGTGGGTACGCATTAATAAGCGATGTGAATACCTCTACGTATTTGACCCGCGGGTGCCTTACTTGGGATAAATGGAGAGGGGAACAGTTTCTCCAAGTGATAAAAGGTACCAAAATATTCTACTCTCTACATTTTACCAATTAGATAGTCACTCATTCTAACAAACATCTCTTTGGAATAACAATGTCATTTGCTTTCATCAGAGAGGAAGTCAGCTGAAATCATTCCCCCCCCCCACCCTGCCATGGAAGGAGTTTGAATTTAAAGGGAAGAATGAAGAAAGTAGAGGGAAAACCACAAAAGTGAGAGGAAAAGCATTCACAAACATACCTTTAATCTCTCGGATGCCAGCAATATCTTTTTCTTCATATCCTTTTTTCTTCATATTACATTCTTGCTCACTGAAATTCTAGTAAAGAGAATTACTTGGGAAATTCTTGTCCATCAGTTGGGCTACTTAATCAAGAAGTCAAGAAAACCAAGCTTGAAATGCATTTTTAAAATCTACAGTTTTATTTCTCTTTGAATCTAGACTGATTTAGATTTCTCCAAGAGGTAGAATGAACAGAAGTTACTGAGAACTGCTTTTGATTAAACATAATGAAGGATTTTTTAAATCTTGGACTCTCCAACAACAAAGGCTTTGGTTCTCTATGACTCCCCATTTTCCACCAGAAGCTGAACAGCTACTTATCAGAGATGGGACAGAAGGGTTAGATGTTAGGATGCCTTAACTTCTGAGACTCAGTATTTTCCCATTATTTTATGAAACAAACAAGAAACAATGGATTGTCTGAACACCATTTCATCTCAATCAGTAGTAAAATGCATTTAAAGTAACCAATTATTCCAGTTGTAAAGAACCAAATCTTTGGATGTGTTGCACATACAAAATCAGTTGTTTAATATTGTCTTGGTTCTGTTAGAAACACAAAAGCTCTTTGTAACTTAAATTTTAATGTACACACTTCATGGATTTTCAAATTCTTCTGTTTAGAATAACTTTCTGGGCTGAGGATTATATAGGTCAGCCCTAGAGAGAGATGTGCTTCACCAACCTGAAAAGATGAAGGAACATCAGTGCTCTGAGGATACAGAAAGCCTATTCCTTGCTTAAGTTTTCATTTTCCAACACACTATAAATAGCTTTACTTAAGCAAAAGGCAGCGTCCTAACTCATCTGTAGCAGATGAGATCTCTAACACATCGCATCTGCTTTATTGGTTATTTTGGTTCTGTTGCAGGCTGACATAGGACAGAGCTCCCATTTAAATCTTAGATGTAAAGAGCTCAAAAGCAACCTTATTAAGGTGAATAGAATGAACTTACATGTCTGTGGTTGGGGAAAAGGTAATGAGACACTCAGTAAATTGTTCACTAAATAGCTTGTCATGTCTGGGTCTGCAGTTGAAACTTTACCAATGGATCATTCCATTGTCTGTAATGAACACGATTTAACAAATATGAAGGTACTCAAATATATATATCATTCTATCATTTGTTAACTAGGATTTTGAAGGTCTCTTAAGTAAACATACTATCAAATATGTTTTATTAAACACATTACATAGACAGATGAGGTTATGGAAGTTAAATGTTTAAGCTCAGATGTCAATCACCAAACTTGTTTGAAAAGTATACAAAAGTTTGGAATTAATTTGGGACGGTTCTGCTCTTTTGAAATGCAAATAGGTTCTATTTGCCGTATTAGGTGAAGTCAAGTTAAGGAGCATGGCTGAAAAGAAATCTTGAAATAAGAGGTGGAATTAATTGCTGCCCTCCAGAAAGAAGACCTCAAATATTTAACTATATTATTATTTTAACAGTAAAAATTATTATTTAACATTATTATTTAACAGTAAAAATAAGTAAACATATGAAGTTCTGCAACTGAAAAATTTAAATAAATCACATAGATATTTTGACTGTTACTTTCTATATTGTAAAGTGATTGGTTGTTCATTTTCAACATCTTGCCATTCAAATGCTAATAGACTCAAGTGCTCACTCACGGAAGTCACTAATCAGTGAGATTTCACTGCAATCATTCCTTCCAGGTAAGTTGGTACTGTGCTGTCATTAATTGTATCCTGTAAAGCTGAAGATTGGGGGATCTTGGAGAACCAGAATCTCAAAACAGTATTATTACTTAATAATGCAAGATGAATCCATCACACTTTTGTGATCTTCAAGGGAATATCTGCTTAGTTCCTAATTTGTGAAGCAGAGTGAAAACAGAAAAAGTACAAAAATTAAGATTGTCATTCAATGTCATGAAGCATGTAGAAATAAGAAAGGAGGTAAATATAATTGGGGACTAACTCAGAAAAGTAAAAAAGTATATCTAGAAAAAAGTGTGAAAAGAAGACACACCATTATAAAAGTTACTTAAAGAGAAACATTATCTTTCTCAATACCAAGAATCAAATACTTACAGAGATATGAATAGAGCAATTGTTTCATTGTTATCTTCATTGTTAGGTTTTGCACTACAAGAAGAAAATCCTTTATGTGTTAGAAATGAATTTGTAATCTAGTAGAATATGTCATTGACCTCATGACAAAAAAGTACTCTTTAGGGCGTGTAATTGTAACATTTAATGAGCACAATTATTTGGCCATGAATTTCCATGTGGGGAGTATGATTTACCAGCAGCCAGTATATGTAAAATTATCAGAAGAGCAATACCAAGTTTGGTTATTCTCAATGAACGTTAATATGCTGTGTTTGCCCCTGTGCATTTGTGAAAACATTCCAGAAACTATATCCTCCATATACTCCTATTCTTGTTCATCTCTTTTGCCTTGTTAAGGTCTCTACTGTCAGCATCAGAGCCAAGATTTTTTGGTGGAGCTTGTTGGGCGGGGGGTGGGGGGGGTGGGGGAGAGGAGAGGAGTCAAAGTTTTCTCTAATCTTCCCAGTCAACAACATTTACTGGGATATCCACAATGGAGAAGTTCCCGGATTTTTGGTGCTATGGGTGAAATTTTTAAAAAGTATAGCATATAATTGTAGGTTCAGGGGGAAATTTAACCTTTAGGCACATGAACTTATCGTTAATAATAAAGACACTCAATTTTAGGTGTTGAATAGTGAAATATGCATGGAGAGATCACAATAGATTGCCTACAGAGTCAGAGTAAACATCTCTGAGAAGACACACAAGAAATTAGCAACTAGTTACCAACAGGGAAGGAAACTAGGAATTTGAAATAGGAGATTTATACTTTTCACTGCATACCTTTAGTATGGTTTTAATTATTTACCTGTGCTCATATAACTTTTTTTTCATATAACTTTTTAAATAGATTTTTTTTTTCTGACAGTAGTACAAAACTAAATTGTGAAGAGTGCTGGATTCCAAACTAAGGAGTTAGACTTTTTCTCCGCAATCCCTAGGGACACAAAGACGATGATGACACGTTGAATATTAGAAAAAATAATTGTGCTGTGATTCTGGAGATACTGGTGCAATGAAAAATTAAATGAAACTGCATAATGTATGAGACATTTTATAGTATAATTTTCTTTACTTTTCAGATTACTGATATGGTGCACTTAAAATTTTTTAAAAACAGCTTTATTGGGATATAATTCACACACCATCCAATTTACCCTTTACAGTGTACAGTTCCAGTGGTTTTTCACATAGTCACAGGCATGCTCGCTGGCACTACAGTCGATTTTAGAATGTTGCATCACCCTAGGGATCCTGGCTGGCTTAGTCAGTAGAGCATGTGACTCTTGGTCTCAGGGTTGTGCGTTCAGACCCTACATTGCAGGTGGAGATTACTTAAAAGATAAAAAAAAAAAAAAAATCTTTAAAAGACAAAACACTGAGTTGTCTCAAAAAGAAATCTCATATTCTTTAACTTTCACTTTTGTTTCTCCCCATGACCCCCAGCCCCAAGCAACCAGAGCCCTAGGCGACTACTTTCTGCCGTTCTGAAAATTGCCCTCTTTTTCATTCTTCATATGAATGGAATCGTGTCATATGTGGACTTCTACGACTGGCTTACTTCACTTATAGTAATGTTTCCAAGGTTCACTGGTGTGGTAGCATGTATCAGTACATGCATGCCTTTTATGGCCAAACGATATTCTGTTGTACGGATGTTATATATTGTGTTTTATATTGTCAGTTGAGGGATACTTGTGTTCGTCCCACATTTTGGCCATGATGAGTAATGCTGATGCAATAATTCATGCACCTGTTTTTATGGAGATATATTTTAATTTCTCTTGGATATATACCTAGGAGTGGAAATGCTGGTTAACATGGTAACTCTATGTTAAGTTGTTTGAGGAATTGCCAAATTGTTTCCGACGGAGCTGTCTGATTTTCCACGCCCACCAGCAGTGTATGTGGTTTCCAATTTCTCTACACTTTTGTCATCACTTATTATTATCTGTATTTTGATTCTAACCATACTTGTGGGTGGGATGCAGTATTTCATTGCAGTTTTGATTTGAGGTTCCCTGATGACTAAAGATTTTGAATGTCTTTTCATGTGCTTGTTGGTTATTTATATATTTTCCTTAGAGAGATGTCAGTTTAGCTCCTTGGCAGGTCTCTAAAATAGGCTTGTTTGTCTTTTTTGTTCAGTTATAAGTTCTTTACATATTATGGATATGAGTCCCTTATAGATATATATAACATGCAAATGTTTTCTCCCATCCTGTGGGCTATCCCTCTCTTCATGGCATCCTTTAAAGCATAGTCAACCCCAGACACATGACTTTATTTCTGGACATTCAATTCTATTTCATTGTCCAATATATTTATCCTTGAGCCAATACCATACTGTCTTGATTACTGTTGCTTTGTTGTAAGTTTTGAAATTTGGAAGTCTGAGGTCTACTTTATCCTCCTTTTTAAAGATTATTTTGGCTGTTCTCATGTATTATAGAATTAATTCTTCAAATTCTATGAAAATGTCAGCTAGGATTCTTACAGGGATTTCATTGACTCTGTAGATAAATTTAGGGATTATTGATTTTTAAAATAAATAATAAATAAATAAATAAATAGGATATTCTTTTTTTATGTTTATTTATTTTTGAGAGAGAGAAAAAGAGCATGAGTGGGGAGGAGCAGAGAGAGAGGAAGGCAGAGAATCCCTAGGAGGCTCTGTGACATCAGCACAGAGCTCAGTGCAGGGTTTGAACCCACGAACTATGAGATCATGACCTGAGCCAAAATCAAGACTTGGATGCTTAACCAACTGAGCCACCCAGGCCCCCCTACTTTCAGTTTTAAATTCTGTTCTTTTTTCCATTTGATTCTCTTAAAACACTTTTTTTTCATCTTGCAATATTGTGGCTTGCCAACAATGATTTGTGCTTCAATGTCTTAGTTTTGTATTTGGTTGTAATTTACTGGCAAAAGTATTTATCTGTCTTCCCTTCTTTCCTAATTAAGGCTTGAAAATCAACTCAGACCCCTTAAAAATACTCTTAATCAATTTTACAAGCAGATCTATGATTCCATTTGTAGTAGTTAGAATTTTTTTTTTTCTGGATAGACAGGTCTGACTGTGAAAAGACCATTTTCCTTCTGGATTCTTAACAGCTTCACTAAATTGGTAATATTCAAAAGAATTAAGTTACTGAACATTACCCCCACTTCAAACTTCCATATGTACTCTCACTTATTTTTTATTTTTTAAGTTTATTTTACTTATTTTGAGAGAGAGAGAGAGAGCATGGGAGGGGCAGAGAGAGATAGAGAGAGAGAATTCCAAGCAGGCTCCGTACCATCAGCACAGAGCCCAATGAGGGGCTCAAACTCACAGACCCTGAGATCATGACCTGAGCCAAAATCAAGAGTTGGTAGCCTAACCCAATGAGCCACTCAGGCACCCCTATTCTCATTATTATTATTATTTTTCATAGGAGAAGATCTGAGTGCAGCCCGAGCTATCAGAAACTGTAGGAAGCAAATGGTCGAAACAGAAATTCTGGGGGAAAAAAAAACACTGTCTTTTAAAAAATGGACAAAATTAACCTAAGAAAAGTCCAGTATAAGCGGAAGTCATTATGTCTTCCCTCCTCTCTCCTCAAATATTCAGGAAATGAAATTAGGGAATGATGGATGCCTGCCATTGAGGTGTTTTTGTTGGTTTAGCTGTTGAACTTTTATGTGTGTGGGGGGAGCCCCCCTCAAGTGTCACGCAATGTATGACAATGCGGTGAGTGAAATGTCGTTTAGGCTTATTGCTACCTAAACAGATAAAGAAAACAACAAATTAACCAATGCAAGTCTCCAGGAAGGTACAGTATTTTAAGGATACGAAGCCATTAATGCCGTGTATTCCGTCAGTGTTCCAACTCAAAGCTTTGGGGGGAAAAAGTTAGTTTTCTGTGTATTTTAGCGAAGGAAATAGGCAGGTGGGTCAGATCCTATTCCTTTTCTTTCGGCTCCTTGACTGAAACAGCACTGGAGCTTGCTCCTCCTGGCTGCGTCTTCCGCTCAGTCAGCAGCAGACTTCATAGCCCAGGGTGGGGGGAGGGACACAGGCAAGCCTTCCAGGCATCAGCTAATTCCTGGCTCCAGCTATAGCCTCGGGAGTGGGAGAAACCCCAAACAGATGCTTCTTCTAAAGGTAAGGGAGAAAGTAGAAACTGAACCTGCTGAAAAAGTGATACAAATAAAAAGTACATCTGTGTATTTGAATCCAGCATTAGGAAGGCAACACTGAAAATTTCATTAGCAAATTCAAAGACTTCAGTGCAGGCCCCTGAACATTTTAGTTTTCTTTTTTGGTGACTTTATGCAAATTTATCCTCTAGTTGTCTTTTTGTTTGTTTTTTTTGGGGGGGGGGGTTTGTTGTTTTTTAGCTTTATCGTTCCTCCTGCCCAATAAGTACCAGACATGAATCAATTAGTGTGAATACGACAAGTTGACACACTGTTCAATTTTCAATTACGCATTCAGCCAAACTATGACTGCCTCCCATGTGCCACGTGGGGGAGGGAAATGCTGGGTGGAGGCTGTTCTAGAAAAAGTTCAGACATCAGAGTGGGCATCTTTGGATTGGAACCACGGCTTCACATCTGCTATTCCCGTGTCTTTAGAAAGAAAGGTTTTGTTTTCTTTTTTAAACAGATAAAAAAAAAAAACCCTTATAAATATTTGCTCCCAGAGATGAGAAGACCTTTGATGTGGGAGCTTCCTCTCCAGCTCGAGTGGGAGGAAAACTTGGATATGCAGCAAGAGGTGGTGGGATCCAGCGGGAAGGAAGGATCAGACTACATGACCTCCAAACCCCTGCTTCCAGAGAGATATTTTTGTGAGAAATCAGAGAGTACTCTTATTCAGTGGATTACTCTGTTCTGGCTGCTGTAACAGCAAACCTCAGACGGGCGGCTTAGACCACAGAAATTTATTTTCTCACAGTCTTGGAGACCAAGACGTCCAAGAGCAAGGCGGTCGCTGGGGCAGTTTCTGGCCAGGTCTCCCTTTTCGGTCTGCAGACAGCGATCTTCTTGCTGTGACCTCACGTGGCCTTTTATTCTGTGTGCCTGCCTTCCTGGTATCTCCTTTTCTTCCTTTAAGAACGCCAGTCCTACTTGCTTTGAGCCCAACCTATAGGACCTCATTTAACCTTAATTAGCTCCTTCAAGACTCCATCATGAAATGTAAATCACAATGCGGGTTAGGGCTTCAGTATGTGAATATTATGGAAACACACTGCAGCTTATAAAATTCAGAAAAGTCATTTATTCTTTTCTATAAGGTACGTGATGAACTGTTTACCCATAGTGTTTCCCCACCAGTTTCACTCATGCCTATGTGTGTGTGTGTGCACACCCGTGTGCACACGTGCACAGAACGTAGACATCCCTGCATATCAGAGACACACAGATAACCTTGGCTTAGGACCTGGTCCCTACTTCTCAATTTTGTACAAGAGTTTCTGACATTCATAATGCATGGCTAGTGAGTGATTTTTCCAAGACAATGTTGTCTTTATTATACAAGTCTGATTGGATTATAATTACTATAATGACAATAATGCTTATTGAATACCAAGGATTGTGCTTATTTCCTTAACTTCCTTAACTTCCCCATCATTCAGACCAGGAGATGGGCCTTGAGAGGGAGTGACTTGCCTAGAGCCCCAGAGCTAGTAAATTCCACAGTGTCTGACTCAAAATCCAGAGCTCTTAACCTCCATACAGTGGAAATTTAACACACTGACAAGATTCTGAGAGTCGTGACAAATCTCCTCCACCTTATCTTGCCACTGGATTCTCAGTCTATTTAATCTCAGAGCTAGAATTTCACACTATCCGGGGAGGATAGAGCACTGGGTAGGGTCTCGTGCTTATACGTCATTCAAATATTTTATGGAAATATTTACTCCTAGTATGTTTCCCACTGCTCATTTGTAAGCTTTCCCCTCCCTGTCTGTCACCACGTCGCCCCAGAAGGGACCAGCAAGGGGAATAAAACACAATTCCTGGGAGAAACTCAAATGTAATGGAGAGGTAGATGTACCCCAATTATTTAAAATGCATCACGATGAACAGGGTACTTTCTACAGGCAGTTCAAACTACTGTGGCAGCATAGAAAAAGTAGCTAGCAATGCCCAGAGAGGCCATGAAATAGTTTATTACCGAGTGACTCTGAGCATAAATGGAAAGTAAGTAAAAGTGTGCCAGGCAAGGCAGACGGTGTTCCAGGTTGGGGCACAGCGTGTTTTTATGTTGTGGTATTTCTGTTTAGCTGTGGCTTTTGTTCTGTAACATTAAAAAAAAAAGAAATAATGCATCTTAGCTGCACCCTTCTGTGTCCTCACTGCCCCTCCCCCCACCAGCCAGTACAGCGCTTCCTGTCCTGCCGAGATGTCCTCCAGGTAAAAATAAGGTGTTATGTATTTGATAAATAAAATGAGCAGTCCTGGCCAACTCAGAATTACATAAATTGGGTATGTAGTGATAACAACCCACCGAGCACTTTTACTTCACTTAAAACATATAAGAACTGACAAACACCCGAAATTAAAATATTATAATTATGTTGTTGAGTCAACAACGCGATCTGAGGTCAAATCAGGATGCCTCCTGCCTTGGCCACTCCTCCGGGAAACAAAATATCTGCCCATCCAGCATGAAAGGCCTCTCTCGGGTTCACTCCCTACTCACATCCCACCGGTTTGAGCTTTATCAGGACCTGGATTGTTTTTTACAAATGAAAGATCTTATTTCAGACACCTAATCCTGCATCGCTTCCAGCACAGCAAATAATCTTCCTTTCAAGGTCATGGATTTCCTACTTCCTGACAGGTTGGCACAAGCCCCCTTCCCACTCTTAACCCGGGTCAATAGATCTCTCTCTCCCCGTCTATTTTTGTCGGTCCTTTCTCTAGTCTTCAAGTACAAGGCATCAATCTTTTGATAATGACATCTTTCCTGCCTGTGCCCGGGGCCTCTCGCTTCTCCTGCTCTCCTACAACCTTCCTGCCATTCTCTGCAATTTGCTGGCTTCCTGCTGAGAAAGCACAGCCTGGCTGGTGCCCGGAAGCAAGCAGCAGGGATCAGATAACTAGGTGACTTTAACTCTTTTTCTGGAATTCTCCTCATCTCCCCCCCTCCCCCCCAAATAAACGCATGTCTATGGCCATTCGCTGTCCAAGTCCCTTTGCCAGAATCCAGCAAACGCAAGGGGACCAGGCAACTTAAATGTGAGGGTGAGTCGGAAAGCAGGAGGAGCAGAGGGGCGGAGGCAAAGGTCTGCGCAAAGTGAACAGTGGACAATGAGACTTGAGGATATTTTCATGGGAATTAATATGGAAAACTGATGGACAAAGATCTAAGGGGAAAAAATCAATTTAAAAGGAAAATACCAGAGGTCAATGAAATATCTGCAGAGAAATAAACTTGTGGTTTTAGCGCGGTGATGATCTCAGTAAAAAAATATATAGGTTAACAGCCGGAGAGGAATCCTGAGATGCAAAAGCAGCAAGAATAAGAGGAGATGCAAAGCAGCAAGAATAAGGCCAGCTGCCTGCGAGGTTCCATGCGAGAAGGAGCAAAGCAGGGCGTGGGGCAGCTGAGGGCACATACAGGCTAACAGCACCCCCGCCCCCACCCCATGGGATCTGTGTGATGTTGGACACTCCGGCCACCCAAGAACAAAGGAAAGGGTTAGTTTAGGTGCTTGCCATGGTGATGTGGGAAACTAAGGCAGGTGAAAAATTAAATTCCCTTACTGTCTACAGCCCATCGACAAGTCCTTGACACAGGCAGAGTGACCTCCCTCTAGGAGCTCAGCTGCCTAGATAATGACACTTTGCTGGGGGCAAAAGGGAATCTTGATTTGACATTATCCTGACCCCCTCACACCTCCACCCAAGTGGCTTGTAAGTCTGCTTTAACATATAAAAATTCCTTTGGAAATTTCCTTTATCTCAACTCCCCCAAGATAGATGCTGGCAATCATACTCCAAGGTTATGGCCTCCTGATATACATCTGAAGAGTTTCTGACTGAGGTTTTACTAAACAGTAATAAATGGTGTTTCCTAACAACACCTAAACCCCTCAAGATCCTGGAAACCTTGCTTCCAAAATACCTGAGAGACTTTATCCTTAACCCTCTCCCAACCTGAAAGTATACAATCAGTTACCTGTCACAACCCCAGGACAGCTCTTCCTGCCCACGGTCCTGTCCCCACGCTTTAATAAAATCACCTTTTTGCACTAAAGACATCTTCGAGAATTCTTTCTTGGCAATTGGCTCTGGATCCCCCCAACATCACCCCAGTACCCCATCACCTGGGCCTATTTACTCTGAATCTCTTGATGTGAGAGACCCAGGAATATAGATGAATGTGTTTATCATAAATTTGTCCTCTTGATCACTTAAGGTGCTTTTTGAGTGATTCAGTCCACCAGTGATTGTAGGACTCACACTCTCAGGTAGTCTTTCCAATAAGCCGAGGAAGTAGGTTAAGAAGGATAGGCTTGCTTCTTGGTAATGGGAGACCTGTGTAGAAAGCTGAGGTGTCGGGCTTTCTGGCGTTGGGAACTTTCTGCATGATGGGTGGGGTGGCTGCGGGACTGTGGAGACCAGCAGGTTCCCTGAAGCTCTCAGCCTGTGGGTGGCACCTGCTGTGTGGACGGTACTCAGTCACTCTATTCACTGCTCCGCTTTGCTGGTTGCCCGCTCTACCTAGAGAGTAGTCACAGCCGATCAGTTTTGTAACAGAATGTTCCATTAGACTGACCATCCTTTACAGATAAATCCTGGGATATGGAATGCATATGAGAAGCCGTATGGTTTATTATCATGGGAAACAGTTTGTCAAGATGCATTTTCATGCTGGGGAAGCATGCGGTAAGAGGCGAGAGTCTGGGCTGGGAAGTCAGACTCCTGAGTGTGAATCCTAGCTCCTCCTCTTGTTTCTGGGTGACCTGAGGCACTTTCCTTAGCTTCCATATGCCTCAGATCCTTTAGATGTGAAATGAGGATTATACAACTATCTACTTCCTGAACTGGTGTGAAGATTAAATGAGAAAAATTCATGTAAAGAGCTTAGACTGGTGCCCTGGGATGTGTTATGTGCTCAACAAGGATACGTGTATTTCTTGAAGAATTCTCGAATGCATGTCTTAATGTACAATGGCAAATGGAAGGACCAGGGTGATTGCATAGCCAGAGATCACATATTCAGTAAGTGGTAGATTTAAGCACCTTAAGCCTGAGCTCTTTCTGCTGTTCAGTCGTGAACCTCGGCCATGGGATGCGAATGATCATAAGTCATGAGTTAAGGGATAAGTTACCTCTGCCTTCTGGAACAATCCAGAAATTGAAGGAGATGGAAATGTGAGAGAATGTTGCAATTAAACTACAAACTACTGAGAGTTACTGGTCCTTGGAGGAGTATGTGCCGTGAGCAAATACTTGGAAATATTTTCAAACACGGGAAAGACAAATAGTGGAGGAAGCTATAAAGAATCATTTTGAAATTCCAGAGGAACAAAGTGTTTTACAAGAATGGAAAAATAACCACAACATACTACTTCGTTTTGTAATAAACAATAGTATATATTTATGGTTTATTGATTTCACCTAAAGAATGATGCTACTATGCTAGGCGGGTGGGGGGGGGGAAGATGGACGTAATGTGAATGAATTGTATCTTCACCCTCAGCAGAAAGTAATTCATAAAAAGGAAAAAATAAGAGATACTAATATAAACTTATTATGCAAAGTAAGAAAGGTAACTATAAGAAGAAAGATGTTAAGAGTCAAAAATGTTTGTCTCTTGGGAAGAAGTTAGAGGATTAGCATGCTGGGGCAAGGGATTTGCTTCTCATTAAAACCTTTGAGTTGTATTTTTTCTGTAAATCACGCTGTTATATTTTTAAAACAATCAAAATATAGTACCCATTATAAACACTGTTTTTGGTTTTCCAAAGAACCAGAACAGCTGGCTTGCTTCACTGATGGAAAGATTCAGTTTTGTCCCACCCTCTTTGTAAGATTACATGGGATTGTGTTTTATTTTATAATACAGCATTGATTTAATCTAGAGAAATAGGAAAAAATTAAGTGCTTCAGAAAGAGCAAGTTTGGGTTCAAAGGAGCAGATGGGTGGAGACATCTTAGGATGAGAGCAGGGGGGCCCACTCCCCCATGTTCTTGTCCTACAATGGTGAATAAAGGCCTGGTAGATCCTATATACCCCAGAAGACCAACTGCTGGAGTCCAGCTCCAGCAGGTCCAGGGCTCCCTGAAGGATGGACGGTGTCGGTGAAAGGAGGTGAGAGAGCCTCGGCTTCTTTCTGCTCTCTAGGCAGGCATCTCTGCACTGATCAGGGAGTCAGCTTTATTTACTGAAAAAATGTATGGGGTACAAAACAGAAGTGGCAATTGCCTTAGACAATGATTTCTGATGACAAATTCTTTGGCATGTAAGTTTTCCAGAACATAGATTGGTGGAAGACTCATGCATAATCTTTACCAATGGTGATTGAAGTAGGTGACTAGATGCTTATCACATGGGGAAGGAAGGTATCTTTAGCATTCAAATACAAGACAATGTTTTTAGCATAGCAAAGGCAAAAGTTAGTTATTTTGTGAACAGGGGTCAATAGCCTGTTTTTTGAGGGGAAGAAAAACAGGTTTTCTCAGGAAATGTAATATTTGCTCCTATAATCACAAAAGAAGAACTCCTATAACAATTGTTTCATAAGGTACAATTCACATATTTTTAGCATAAGATGGCAAGTCACTCCTGATATCAGTCATTCAGGTGCCTTGGGGGTCGGTGCTCAGGCAGACATTGCAAACCAGCCTTAGCTCACAAGGAGATTTTTGCTCAACTTATGAGTTCAGAAAAACTGGCTTCCTGCAAACAACGAACATCAATAAAAATGTAATAGTAAGGGTTAACAATTATAGAGCCTTTACTATGTACAGGGCACTGTCCCAAGCTCTTTACATACAAAATCTTGAATCCTCACAACTCTGTGAGGTCGTGTACAATGGTTATCTCCATTTTACAAATGGAAAAACTGAGTTTAGAAGGAGATGAGGTAATCTTCTCAAGACTACATGGCTAGCAAGGGGCAGGGTCAAAATTGGAACCCACATCCTCTGGCTTCAAGTCTTAGTTCTTAGGTTCTCCACCACAGCACTTCTGAGTACATACATACATCTCAGTTTGGGGAATTAGATGGAAAACATAGGAAAGCTCACCATAGTGAGTGTGGGGGTGGGTGGGAGACAGTTAGTCTGAGGAAGCTTCTTGCTTCTCCATATCAGGTTTAGCTGGCTGGATTCCACGTGTTCGCATCAGTTTCTAAAACAATGTGGGAAAGCTACAAGTGTAGTGAACAACAATTTTGTTTTAAGGGGATGGCAAGGAATCTGTCCTTGGCCAAGCTTTAATCAGGTCCCTCTGAGTATGCCTGAACTTGGGCTTCCGACTCTGTCTTCCATCTCTTCCATCTCTATCCTGCGGAATACAGTTTTAGCAAGAATCTGGCTAAGTCAGTTTAGTGAGAATCTCAACCTTCAGCATCAAATCAAATTCCTCATTCTCCATCTCCCCGGGTCATACCTGATCGCTCAGGGCTGCCTTTGGCAAGAATACTATTAAGCCATTTTAGCAAGAATCTGCCACCCCTCCCCCCCCAATTTGTTCCTTCTCTAGATTCCCATTTGTCAACCCCATATTTGGAATTGAGCCCATTCTATACTGAGGTCTCTTTTCCCCTATCACAACAGTTCCTGAATAAAATCTGTTTTTACTGATTTTACTGCTGTCCAGCTCTGGTTTTGTTATAGCAAATACTTGGTGCTCAAGAAGAGACAAGTAACATTGCACTTGGGGAATCAGAAAAGACTATTTCCCACTGGTGCCGGCCCAACAGAGTCACTTCCAAAGGCTGAGCCCTGAGCCTTGGTGTGGGCCTTCTTTGATGCCTGGCTAGCTTCCGGGTACTTGGAAATATTCTACTGGCTGCACGGAGTGGGGTTGAGGGGCACTATTGATTATGCTACCCGGGTGGTTGGCTGGTGCAAGGGGCGAGCAAGATTACAGAAGCCAAAAGTATGCAGTGGGAGAATCCGGCCTCGGACGTCTGGCTGGCCCTATTTTTATCTGCTCTTGCTGGCTCTCCTTCTCAGTTTCCTCTGAGAGTGATCAACCCCCCGACTTCTATGGGTGGCCATGATATTGGGGGATTGTTGCAGAAATTGTTTCTACACAACATCACCTTAGAAGGCTTTGCTCATTTGATCAGATAGCTCTTACTTACCCCTCGCCCCACACCCTTCTGTCTTCAACCCTGTTCTGTACTCTCTCCACCCCCCACAGCGAGCTTGCTGAAGCACATTCCTGGAAATGAGAGTCCCAAATGAGCAGCATGGTGGGCTTCTTAAAGCGATGAGAGCCAAATGGGCTGAAGTTGATGAAGCAGGACTATCATGATGGTGATACATGTAAAAGGAGACTGTGCTCAAATAGTCACACGTGACTATTTTAAACTTTTAAAATATTCTGTTCTCAACACAAAGATCTGATAACCCAATTTGGAGCAAGTCTAATGCAAACATATATGATGTGAATGGAAAATATCCAAGGAGGCACTGGGGGAAATTTCCCTGTTATAATTAAAATAGATCAATTCCTATACAAGTCTCACTAGGGAAATCCACTTTTTAAAACATTTCTCTCCTATTTCTAGTTCCTTTTAATATGCCTTTTGATTCTGCTTTTGGGGGGTTATTACCACTTTTCAATTCTCAACATTTCACTGATTAAAAACAATATTTTCCCTACTCTATAATTTCTAATTTTCTTGATTTTTAAATGTTCTTCATTTTTTTTTCCTGGTAACCTGATCTTGTTTAATGAAAGCAGTTACCTTCTATGTCTTGGAAATCATTAAATGCAATTTTGTTGAAATTTTTTAGTTCCTTTATCTCTAAACTTCAAATTATTTTTCTATTTTTGTCACTGTTCGTTATGCTAAAGATACCCTTAGTGTGTCTGGTGGTCATTTGTCCATGCATATTTAAAATATGGTCATTACAAAGCCAGTCTGAGGGCCGGACCACTTTTTGCTGGGGGAGTAGGGTTGTTCAATTTCACTTCAGGACAGTTGCCTAGGGAAACTGTTCATTTGGTTAAGGGGTATTCAAGTGTCAGTACTTACAGGTTCTTTCTTTGGTCCTGGTTACTTTCATCAGAAAGGAATCCCCTCATCACTAGCTTAGGCTGTTCTGGAGTAAGGAGAGGGAAGAAGAAAGGCTTCCCTGCACACAAGGCTCACTTTTATTTAACCTCCTCACTTAAGCATGGCCATCAGTTATGGCTGGGGTCCCAAGTCCAGGGACTTGTGGGCTGATTTAGCCAATTGTTTGGCTATGTGGTTTGGGAGGAGATAGCAGGGTCTAATTGCTCTTTATAGAGACCCTTAACTGATCCTTCTGCTTTCACTTCCATTTCTACGGCTACCCCTCAATTCAGGTGTGCCAGGAGCTCTCAGTCTCTGCTTTGGGGTTGTCCATGCCCTGGCTTGTCGGCACTTTAATATTGGCTATCTTTGCTCTGCTAATTCAGTATCTCCCTATCCCCTTATTTTCTTTGTCATGTAATTTAATTGCTACCTTCTATCTACTGTTATATCCCTTCATTTTTTCTCTTCTTGGTGGGAGGAGGGCTACACATTTTTAAAAATAATATTTCACTGTTGTTTTGCTGGAGTGTTCGGAGCAGAGATGAACACATCTTGTGTTTGCCATGTTTATTTAGAAGGGTCATTATTATCTTTGGGCATTAGGCTAATGGTGGTATAGAGTGAAATTAGAAATCTCATTAGCGTTTTTCCAAGTTATTCATGTCATTACCAAAGAACAAGGCATCTTGAATGCATTTTTTTTTCAAGCAAGTTTCTGGATGACTCATGCTAAAACTGGAGATCTATAAATTTATTTATCAGAGTCATTAAGTATTGAAAGTTAAATCTAATGCCATGGAGCACTGGAAAGAACATTACATTAGAAGTTGTAAGGTCTCAATTCAAGATTTATCTTTGCCATCTTGGGTAAAATACTTTCTCCCTTGGCCTCAGTAAAATGTAGGCAATTAGATTACATGGCTTCTAAGAGTCCTTCTAGACTAAACATTCTGTGATTTTATTAGGGAATTTCAAATCCCTGGCTGAATTAACCACTCCTCCAAATGCTGTTACCCAAAGTAACAAATGTTACCCAAAGTGTGAAATGCACATCACTGGTGGTCAAGAAAATAATGTTAAAGATATAAGAATTAATATGTTTAAATTTATTGTTATTTTTTATTTATTTTAATTTTTGTATCTGGGAAATATACAAAGGTATAAGGTAAGTAGGCATGATGAAAGTTACAAAGTTAGTGTGCAAATGAATGCTACTTCTGAAACATGGCCCTCTTCTGACATGTCTTTTTCATGACTTACACACGTATATTCTCTACTTAGCAAAATCTTTCTATGTTCAGCTCAAAGATTGCTTGCTTACTGAACCATTCAATGTAGAAAAGTTTCATACCGTGAAACATTATTGTTCTTGTAACTGGTCTACTCATATGAACTAGGGTCCTCATCCTATTCATTTTTGTATCTCGAGGACATCGATGTGCTTTGCTTTATAGTAGATGCCCAGACAATATTTGTTGAAAGAATGAACCGAATCAGATGGGAAAATGTTTCTTGTAATTGATTTCTTTTCAGCATGTATCACTAACTTCATGTCAATGGACACTCTCTCTACTTTGTCAGTTTCAGACTACATCACCCATAAGAATCTAGAGTAGGAAGAATAGGTTGATATGAAAGATAAAAAAAAAAAACTACTGGAAATTTTTGAGACTAGTCATAGATCCTGTAAATTTTAGGAAGGAAACACTTCAAACATCATTGATTTCTGAGATTCTAAGACACTGGGACATCAGGATCGATGGCTCTTCAGTAGAAATAGAAGACATCTTCCATTAGTGCAATTTATATTTTGCAGACTTGATGCTATAAAATCTAAAGTCTATAGTAGTTCAAATTTACAAAGCATTTCTACACACTTCATTTAACTTTATCCTCACAATAGTGCTTTGACGTTGAAATAACAGAAGGGGAAAGTGAAGTTGGAAAAGTTAGTTAAATGGTTTTCAAAATGTCACCCACCTTGTCGTTGGTTAGACCAGGGGTCAGTAAACTATCATGGGGGAGGGGTGGGGAGGGGAGGAGGGAGGGCAAGGCCAGCCACTGTTTGTTTTGATACATACAGTTTTTCTGTAACACAGACTTACCCTTACGAAGGAATTACTCTGTTTCCCACGTGAAGAAGAAATTGAGGCCACGGAAAGGTCATTACCTGACAAGGTCACACAGCTAGAAAGGGTTGAAGTCAGGAGGATTTGCACGCAGGCACCTGACTCCAGATCCTTTGTGGTCACAACTGGGCTAGTGCTGGTTTTGGTGTCCAAATCCTGGCTGTAGCTCTGTGACCTTGGGGAATCTACTCCCTTGGTCTCTTTTGAATTAACACTTGTCAGATGCTTCAAACTGGGTTTGGCACATTGTAAGCGCTCAACAACATGATTATTTTTATTAACAGTCAAAGCCTTTCATTATCCTATTTCTTTCCAGTAGTAAAAAGTCACATCAGAACTGTGGGCTAGATGTTCTACATATGCTGTTTTATTTAAGTTTTTGGAGTAGCTAATTATTAATCTCATTTTAGAAGACACACACCCACACACACCCACACATACACACAAGAGGTTCTCAAGGGTTAAGTAAGCTGGTCTGACACCAATTCCGAGCTGTCTGGTTGTTAAGCTTATTTTCTCTACACTACTTCTTCCAACCTCATCATTTCCTTTACATCAACTCAGTGCTTGAAAAACCAATGAAGGGATCACCTTCCCCCACCCTCTTTCTCTCAACCAACCAACCATCAAATTCATCAACCATCAACAAAAAGCAGCTACGTTCACTCTACTCAAATGTATCATGAGGTGGCCTGCCTTGTTTCCTTTAAGTAAGCCATTTCTAGAATCTGAAATATGCCGTTTTTTGCAACTCCCTTTATTCGAAATCTTATTTGTCCTTTGAAGCCAGACTCAAAAAGCACTAAATCCTTAAAGATTTCTCTGATTGTCAAAGACAGAAGTAGTTTGTTCTCTTCAGAATTCAATAGCATTTTTGTTTGTACCACGCTTTTGGAGTTTATATGATATATACTGGCTATGGCATTGTGTTCAAACATGCCTTAACGTCCCCTCAAATACTGGTAACTTTAAACCCTTTTGTAGAGCAAAGTGGGATATATAGAAACACTAAATTACAAGATGAAGCCCTCCAGGGGAATATACTGGAATGTTCCTCCCCCCCCAAATATTTATTTATTTTTGAGATGGAGAGAGACAGAGTATGAGCAGGGGAGGCACAGAGAGAGGGAGACACAAATCTGAAAGAGGCTCCAGGCTCTGAGCTGTCTGCACAGAGCCCGATGCGGGGCTTGAACCCACGAATGTGAGATCATGACCTGAGCTGAAGTTGGACGCTTAACTGACGCCCCTGGAATATTTTTAAAAACTATCTCACGTTATTATCTTGAATGCATGTATAAAGATATTCCCTCTGCACAATGCCTTGTCTTGCATCATTAAATGGTAGGCATTCAATAAATATTTACTCACTCTGGACTCAAGTTTTTTTTATAAGGCTAATTTCATAGTTCCATTAGCTCAGTACAATTAATTTAAAAGCACTGAGATAAAGCTAAATAATATAGACAGAGTAGATAATTTATTCTAACCCCTTATCTCTGTGTTCCTCCTTTCAAAGTGTCTGCTTCTAGTTCATTTTACATTCTGCATTAGTAGTTTAAGTACCTTTTAGGTAATTTTAAAAACTAAAATGACTTTTGGTAGATTTAGGCTCATCTTTGCAACACTGATGATATGAGTGATCTATCACTGAAAGTAAATCCTTTAAAAAAAGCCACAGCAGAAAAGAAAAATAAATAAAATAAAATAGTCACAGCATGGTAATCTGTTTGTTTTCATACCTTATCAGCAATCTCATACATCTTAACTCAGTTTTGCAGCTTCTGCTTTATTTTTCATTTGATTTGCCTAAAATCATTCTTAATTGAAAAGGGAGAAGGCTACACAACATTAAAATATCACCTATTTAAGTTAACATCACAAGGGGAGGAGGGGCAGTTTGAGAGAAAGATGCAGGCCGAATTAGTGAAGAAATGCGTTACAGAAAAGTTTTAAACAAAGAGATACATGTATTCAAGTAACTGGTGACTAACTGCTAACAGAGTATTTTTCAAGTACAGGTTTCAATGCCAATTTTTAATTAAAAGTTTGCATTTGCATGAGAATAATTTAATCTAGAAGTTATTCATAATTTAAGTTTATTCTTCAAAAACTTAAATTTGTTTAAATTAAAGTTTCCTGTATAAATTGTTCCTCTTTGAAAGACAAATTTAATTTAACTCATGGTAAATTATAGATCCTGGGCTTATAGTTAGTTTATTGAAAATAGTCTATATGGAATGTATTCTGTATAGTCTGTATCAAATGAATCTAATCAACACAGTGAAGTCATATCATCTAATCAAATTAGCATGAATTATGGTTATAGAGGCTTACTCTTAACACAGAATGTGGTAACCCTTCTAAGCAAACAAGAAGAGAATTGTTCCCTACCCTCCACTGATCCTAGAGATTTTACAGTTATCTTAAAAGTAGAAAGATTTGGGGGGCACCTGGTTGGCTCTGTCAGTTAAGCATCTGATTATTGACTTCCGTTTTGGCCATGATCTTAAGGTTGGTGAGTTCGAGCCCCACCTCGGGCTCTGTACTGACAGTGTGGAGCCTGCTTGGGATTCTGGCTCTCCCTCTCTCTCTGCCCTTCCCCCACTTGTTCTCTCTTTCTTTCTCTCCTCAAAAAAAAAAAAAAAAATCGAAAGATTTGAATGACCAGGTAATTTGCACGTCAATTTCACTCGGTCCTTCCTGTAGGAAATATAATGATTCTCAAGCCTTACTGTGCACAAGTTTGTGGGCAAGCTGAATGCACAACGGAAGTTAATGTTGAGGAGTGACCCTCAATTAAAGAGGGAAAAAGAGTTGGTGGATAAGCATTCGGATTCTCTGCTGTCTGTTGTGCTAGATGCAGTTTCTCAGTTCCAGTAAGATTGGGCCCCTTGTCCATAGAAGTAACTTGCTCTTTGCTGATACTTTTCATCCTTTTTCTATTCTTACTTCCCACTTCTTCACTTTACTTCCTGGTTTGAGTTCCTTGATTTCTGGGCGTTACACTCTTCATGGTTTATGAGCACATATACGTTATACTTATGTAACACCTTACACTTAAAATATACATATTGCCACCTGAACACTCCTGGGAAACAGGATAGAAAGGAAAAAGGGATCTCTGACTGCTGAAAACATTTCCCTGCTGGAAATAAGGGAAGACCACGTGCAGTCACCACCCTCAGCGTGTGTGGCCTCTCTCTCTGGTGGGGCAGTGGGCTCCTGGTTAGACAGCTCCTTCTCCAAGCTCTGCCCCAGAGGAGTCTCCCATCAGATCATCCTCTGTGGCTGCATCTGACTGGAGCTTCAGGGAGCGTTTCCCCAGGGGGGACCTGACAATAGTTCTAAGGGATCCTAAGTGTTTGCCTAAGTATTTGTTGAGCAAATGCTAAATAAAGAAATATCAAAACACTGCAGAATCTGTGAGCTATATCTGCCTGGATACTGAGCTTGCTAAGTTATCTCTACCTTTCTGAGTCACAGAATTATCCCTGGGGAGAAGTACAACCCTGCATTTTAGGATTTGTTTTTTTTAAAATTTTTTTTATTTAACAGATCCTTTTAAAACCAAACCGAGCTGAAAGGACTGTACTTGTTCTAGTGATTGTCAAATACTCTTCTGTTTTTTTTTTTTTCCAATATACTGAGTGAATTCACAGAACTCTCCCCAAGCTGCTGGGGCTTGCCAATTAAAGCCCACATTGAAATGTTATAAAAAAGAACAGTTTACCGTAATCACAGATACTGTACATAACATAGCTATTTGCTTCTTGAAAGCTAATTACACAAGTTGTTTGAAATAATCATGCCCTTATTCAGCAGCTCAGGGGTGAGAATGGTTGTATCAATACTCAGCAATGTCAAGAGAGAAGGGTGGGGAAAAATAGGTTAGTTAAAGGTTCAAACAAAGAGTGAGAAAACAAAACGGAAACGAATTCCCTTAGCCCTTTTCAGCGACTGTAATGAACGTTCAAGGACATAACGTTCCAGGTTTTCAGCATAATATTGAAAGACACTTTTGACACGACAATGGATTCTATTAAAACGATAACGTTCCAAGTATCTATTTAATTAATTACCTCTAAACTTTCTGGAGCTCTTCCCTACTCATGGCAAACTCTTGTAGCATGTTGAATCACGTTAATTTTCTCCAGAGAAAGGGTGTAAAATATGTCCCAACAAAACAGATGGCATTGTAAGTCGAACCATTCGCCCAATGGAATAAATTGGCATCTGTAATAGGATGTTGGGAATGCTGTCCTACCGTTTGGCACAGCCATTTGTAACTGGAAGATGGGCTATTCCATCAGCAAACGACGCTTTGTTCCCGGGACCTGACTGTGCATACCCTAGAAAAGCCTGTTTCTTGACTGAGCGAGCAGCTGTCCTCCCAGAATATAATTTAGTCCCTTTGTCTTAGCCTGAGATAAGGCCCTGTAATACTGTTCCCAAAAGGAATAATCACAATTTCACAAGTTAGTGGAGCCCTGACAGTCCAGAACACGGGCCTTCAAGGATTAAGAGCAGCAACCGCACGGCCCTTTCTGCCGGGGATGCTTCTCTCCCCCAGATTGCTGGTCATAGATTTCAAATATATAGTGAGAATCACTTGATTTATAGCCTCTTTTGACCAACGTTAAAGCCGGTTTCCACACTTAAAAATAAGTGTCCCTATTGTTCAAGGAAATTTGTTTTTTTCCAAAAGAGAAAGTTATTTGGGCAGGAGAAAAATAAGGTTATTTGTTGAGTTAAAAGAGCCCAGTGGAGTTATAAATACATATGCACGCTGCATAGATAATGTCCACTGAGCTTCCCTTCTCTAAACTTCTTGACGGTCTCTCTACACTCATAATAAATCCTGGCCGAGCCTAATTAAATTGGGGTTCAGGATCACTAGTATTTTCTCTTTTACTGAACTTTTAACAGCCGCTTCATTATTTACTAGAGTGGGTGGAATACACATATAAATAGCAGAGAATAATGAGATATTTATTATCTTCTTTCGGGTAGAATATTTTTACACAGTTATCACATTTTTTATTTCCAAATTAGAGTTGTATTTAGTATTTAATTCCATATTGAGCAAATAGGATGACATGAGTACCTGTTGACAGATTGAAACTTTAATAAAGTATTTAATATATAGATATATATTTTTTAAATTTGAAGGTCTATGTACAGACTTCCCACAGCACAAGAACTAAGTATATATCTTTATAAAGAAGGCAAGGCTTAAACATATCAAGTGATTAAGAAAATTACAAATCTTAAACTTTTTTTTTTTATCTTTAACTTTTCTAATTCCATGCTAAACATCCACATAACATGTTAAATATGCTTGATTCTTTTTGACTTCTCTATAATATTTGGTAACATTAACAGGTTTATAGAGCTATATGTTTATCTTGAAATGATCACAATTGTTTAGAAGAATTTATGGAAGTCAGACTTCCTCCATTAGAGAAAACTTCATTCTCAGGAAACAGTATACTGATACCATGGTATCAGAAATAGAACAGACAGGCTATAAAAACTTGTTGAATGTTTTGTCAATTAGCAAATAGGCATATTAACACATGAATTTCCTGTTTTCTGAAATGTTTTCCGTGTTGTGGCTTCTTTGAGGATGTATTCCCATTCGATCAGTAATGCAGCATTTATTAGGTACTCGTCAATATCACAAATGTACCAGAGAACAAGAAAGAAGAATTCCTTAAGGAGCTTTACCTTGGAGGGAAATGCAAATATTAACAAATGATGACTAGTGTAATAAATACCACAAATGTGGAAATATGGCATGCAGTGAGAGTTTATTACAGGAAATCATAAACCTACCCCGGGGGTCTGGCCAAGGCTTTCCTAAGGGTATGAGACGTTGGCTGGGACTTGAAGAATGAGGAGGCGTTAGCCAGGTGGAAACAGAAGCAAAGAGGGAATTTGGCAGAAGGATCGGAAAGTTTGAAGGACTTGACTCATCTCTTTTTTCAATGATTCTTTCTTATTCTATTTGAGGCTTTTGACTATGGGTATTTCAAAAAATCTTGGTCCCTCAGAAAAATGATTCACATGGGGCACTTCAGTTATCACCTGCAGCCTGAAGACTATCAAATAGGCGGTCTCGGCTTTGACGCATTGTGCTTGGAGTTACACGAGATAGATACAAAAGACAAGTAAATAAACACACCTTGTGGAAGGTACAACAACCTTGCTGGGACGACAACTCAGAGAGAGGGTACAAATTTTAGATGGGTAGATAGATAGATAGATAGATGAAAGATTGAGAGCCAGAGACAGAAAAGTGGAGAGAAAATGGAAACATTGTCAATGACAGATGAAGGTAATGTCCAACCTGCTTTGTGTGGTATCATAAATTATGTGCACAGTAATTTCCCCAATGTCTAGCACGGTGTGTTATGCTCAGTAGTCATTTAATATATTTCTGGACACTGCTACCATATTTGCATGGAAGGAAAAATATTACCTGGAGTCTGGTGACATGGTTCCATTCTTGATGCAGGTGGCGTTGATATTTAAAGGCCCTGGGCCTTTATGTCCTCAGATGTAAAAACTGTGAGGACAGCATTCAAATATTGCCATGGAATAATTTCCAAGTACTTTGCAGAAACAGAATTCAGCTGTTCCTTGAGAAATAGATGTTATTTATTTATTTATTTATTTATTTAGAGAGAAAAAGAGAGAGAGCCTGAGCAGGGGAGTGGCAGAGAGAGGGGTGGGGAGAGAGAGAATTCCAAGGAGGCTATGCCCTGTTAGCACAGAGCCTGACTCAGGGCACAATCCCATGAACCGTGAGATCACGACCTGAGCAGAAACCGAGAGTCAGACGCTTACCCGACTGATCCACCCAGGCACCTCTGATATAATGTTCTAAAGTCAAGTGATGAACAGGTTTTGTTAATAAATGTTAAAATTTATTTACATGCATTTTACTTTTTCTTACAGGACTATGGTGAAATTTGGATGGGAAGCCGGACACCCAACCTTACTTAGCTTAAGCAAAAAAAGACCTAAACCAAAAATAAAGGAAGAGGAGAAACTAACTTCCAGAAGGAGCAGGAGCAGCCTTCCCAGGCCCCCTCAGGAACCACTAAAACAGACTCGAAAGCAGGTTAGCCTCCATGATCTCTGCTTCTCCCTCCCTGTTGGCTTCAGTCTCAGCTTGGCAGACAACCCCTCTCCCCTTGGGGGTGGGGAGACACATCCTTAACGATAGCTCCCAACGATTAACTTTCAGTCTTTAGCTTCTAACTGGAGACTTATTATGATTCCCTGGATGCCAAATTCCAAAACTTTAGGGAGAGGACTCACTGGCCCGGCTTGGGTTAGGTATCCGCGTAAGGCCTGTTGACTGTGATCAGGGTGGCTCACACAAGACAAGAATAAGTCAGCTTCTTTGTTACCAAAATAGCTGGAGTGCGGGTGGTGTTAATGAGCCAATAACAAAGAAGAATATGCTAGGAAGACAGTACCATAGATGCCTAAATCTTATATATTCCAGAGGCAATTTGGGCATGTCTGTGAAAACATATTTTTTATTTAGCTATTTATAGTTATTTTTAAATGTTTATTTACTTATATATTTTGAGGGTGGGAGAGGGGGCAGAAAGACAAGGAGAGACTGAATCCTGATCAGGCTTTGCACTGTCAAAGTAGAGTCTGGAATACATATATTTATTTATTTTAAAAAGTTTAATGTTCATTATTTTTGGGAGACAGAGCATGAGCCTGAGCAGGGGAGGGGCAGAGAAAGAGAAACGGAGACACAGAATCTGAAGCAGGCTCCAGGCTCTGAGCAGTCAGCATGGAGCCTTGATGTGGGGCTTGAACTCATGGATCTTGAGATCATGACCAGAGCCAAAATCAGATGCCCAACTGACTCAGCCACCCAGGTGCTCCCCAATTTCTTTTAAATGTTTTATTGACTTTTGAGAGACAGAGACAGAGACAGAGAATGAGCAGGAGAGGGGCAGAAAGTGAGGGAGACACAGAATCTGAAACAGGATCCAGGCTCTGAGCTGTCAGCACAGAGCCCTACACAGGGATCAAACTCATGAACCATGAGACCTGAGCCAAAGTTGTATGTTTAATCTACTGAGCCATCCAAGTGCCCTCTGGAAAACATCTAATTTTTTAAAGTTTATTTCTGAGAGAGAGAGAGGGAGAGCATGAGGAGGGGAGGGGAGGAAGAGAGAGGGAGAGGGAATCCCAAGCAGGCTCCCTACTGGCAGCACAGAGTCTTTCATGGTGCTTGAATCCCCAAATCATGAGATCATGGAGTCGAAACCAAGAGTCGAATGCTTTACTGACTAAGCCACCCAAGTGACATGGAAAACATTTTTTTACAACAATTTAATTCTATTATAAGCTGTCATCAGTTGGTAACCGAGTTTCTGAAGGCCTAGAGAGAATACCTAACCTAGTGCTTTGCATATAGTAGGTGATCAATAAATATATCTTGAATTAAGTTGATTAAAGTAGCCATCTAACTAAGATGCTAGTAAAACTAATTAGGCAGAGTTCTGAACTTCTGAAACCTATCCTCTATCAGGGACAAGATTAGCACCAAACAACAACAACAATAAAACAAAAACAGAAAAAAAAAACAAGAAGAAAAAATATCAGAGTGGAAAAAGTGTTAGACACAGACAGAGAGGACTTAGTTTGGCATCATCATATACTTTTTATTTCATTGTCTTCTTGGGGACAAATTTCTTAACTGGTCCGAGCCTCAGTTTTAACATCTTTGAAATTAAGCAAAATTATTTATGTCTCAGAGGCCTGACAACTCAAGAGAGAACTGTTTGTAAGCAGAAAGTGGCTACACAGATTTGTAGGACATCAGTATGCATGCAGCACATGGAATGAGCAGAGAAGTACCTCCTCCACCCTCATCCCTCTCTTCAGTACGTCCTTTTCAGAAGCTTAGAAAACAACCATTAAAATGAATGTTTGCATTCTTTAAAAAAAATAATTGAAATAGGCTACTAGGTCAGAGTTAAAAACAAATCCCCAACAAAAGAAAACAAAGCAGTACTTTTCTAGAATAAATGAGACCATTTAGTACAAAGGATATGACAATCCCATGCTAATTGAGAAAATATTTTCTTTCTCAGTATGGGATTGGACTATTGTCTTATTCCACTTAGGCTGCCAACACAGAATGCCTTTGATCAGGTGGCTTACAACATGAAAATTTAATTTCTCACAGTTCTAGAGGATGGGAAGTTCAAGATCCATGTGCAGGCCAATTTGGTTTCTGGTGAGAGCTCTCCTCCTGGTTTGCCTCCTGGCCACCTTCTTGGTGTGTCCTCACATGTCAGGAGAGAGTGAGCTCTCTGGAGCCTCTTTTCATAAGGTCACGAATCCCCATTGGATTAGGGTGCCAGCCTTATGACCTCACAACCTGAAAAATGTCCTTACTCCAAATACAGTCACACTGGGGGATAGGGGGGAGGCTTCCACATATGAATCTTTGAGGGACATGATTCAGTTCACAGCAACTATGCAGTGTGAACATGTTAGTGAGAGTTTTAAGTACATGTGCTTACTCTAAGGAGTACATAATAACATTTCAAAATTGGGAGACCTGTAGCTCACATTGGTGAGAATATTAAAAAGAAGCTGAGACTGGAGAATTCCATTTTTGCTTTCCAGTAGGATTGGAGGCCACTCTCACCTTAGCTGTTTAAATACAATGGGTGTCACTGTCCACTCAGCAAAAGCCTTCTTGGGAGCCTTCAAGCCTGCTCTGCGGGGGGGAAGGGAAGAATGATTCACAAGAAGAGGTTTCTTTCTGTAGAAGGGCTTCCCCAGGGGAAAATGGTTGGAAATTCAAACAAAAAGATTAAGGAGCCCCTTGGGAAACATGGCACAGTGTGAGGATGGGAGGAGGGGGGAATTTTTAACTTGAAGAGTAGAACTCACACTTTTACCTGTCTTTACATTGGAACTGCAAGAAGTCCAAATTACCTAAAGCTTTAATCTTTTCCTTCCTATTGTAATTCACTCTTCAAATGGTCTGAACTCTTTAGTAGAGCAACTCACATATATTCAAGGCTGATATTCCTTCAGCACACAATGTTATTATGGTCATAGTAATTGTTAAAATACTTAAGTTTCCTTATTTCTTATTATGCTTCCCTGAGGTCCCTTAAATGTTCCTTTGCCTACCAACCCAGCCACTCTAGACTTGTCCCTAGGACTGCTGATGTCCTCAGGATACAAGTAGAAGGTTAACTTCTGGCACATCAGGAGGCCTCCAGGACCCCACTCTAGCAAGAAATACTGTCATCCTTTCTTCTAGATTCATGCTTCTACAGAGCCAGTTGCTAAATATTTTGAATATCACTATCTTGTACATATGCATACCATTGGTCTAATCTTGGAGATTCAGAAAAGCAAAATGGAAGGACAACTTGGGGGAAAAGACCTCTTTGCAAGGTCTGCTGATGATGGACAGTACCTTATCATACAGGCTGCTGCTATTAGGCCATGGTTACATCTATTTCAGTGGATCAGTTTCAGTGATCCAGAAGAAGGACTTAGAAAACTAAACAACACTCCAGAGAGGGCCAATGCAAGAAAGACTTCCCAACCTTTTGCTTACTCCTTAAATTAGAGGGTGGAAAGAAGTATATATTCAATAATGCTGGATGAAGACATAGGCACCCAAATGTCTATGTAGACAGTTTGCTCTTATGAGTCAACATAGAGTTGAGTGGTGGGTTGAATAGATTTCTGGTTTTGCTTTCCTAAGGCTCTATTTTCCAGTATCCAAATTTTCAACATAGTAGACAAAGGAATACTTGCTCAGGTTCAAGTGACCTCCATCCATAGGAAGCCTTATGGGCAAGTTGCCCAAAAGTTGTAACTTGACATCAGAGTGATTAGGACTAGTATCTTAAACATATATTGATTTAAATAGTTAATTAAGACTTGATGGATATAAATAACTTGCCCGGAATATTGTGGTGATCAGAAGCCATTGCATTGCTTTGAATCACTAAAATTTGCTCAGTGTTTTAATTATATCTTTTACTCTTTTCTCCTTATCTGAAGTAATATATATTTAAAAATCAAATAATGGGGTCCTTGGGAGCCTCCGTTGGTTGAGCAGCCAACTCTTGATTTTGGCTCAGGTCATGATCCTAAGGTTGTGGGACTGAGCCCTGTGTCATGTTCTTCTCTGAGCATGGAGCTTGCCTGAAATTCACTCTCTTCCTTTGCCCCCTCCTCTGTTTGCACTCTATCCAAAGGATACAAGAGTGCTGATTCATAGGGGCACATGCACACCAATGTTTATAGCAGCACTGTCAACAGTAGCCAAATTATGGAAAGAGCCCAAACGTCCATCAACTGATAAATGGATAAAGAAGATGTGTTTTAGGTATATATAATAGAATACTACTCAGTGAAAAAGAATGAAGTCTTGCCATTTGCAACAAGGTGGTCGAAACTGGAGTGTATTATGCTAAGTGAAATAAGTCAGTCAGAGAAAGACATATATCATGTTTTCACACATAGGTGGGATTTGAGAAACTTAACAAAAGACCATGGGGGAAGGGAAGGAAAAATAAGTTATAAACAGAGATGGAGATAAACCATTTGAAACTCTTAAATACAGAGAACAAACTAAAGGTTGATGGGGGTGAGGTGGGGAAGGGTGGGGTAAGTGGGTGATGGGCATTAAGAAGGGCACTTGTTGGGATGAACACTGGGTGTTGTATGTAAGAGACGAATCATGGGAGTCTACCCCTGAAGCCAAGAATACATTGTATTCACTGTATTTTAGCTAACTTGACAATAAATTATAACAAAAATTAAAAAGTCAATAGTGGTATATCTGGAAAGAAACTAGAGTTTATTTATTCCAACTTTCTCATTCTAGAGGTGGACAAACCCAAATCAAGGTGCTTTAAAAACCACTTTTTCCAAAACCAGATCCAGCGCTATTTCTACACCCGCACCTATGCCAAGAGCAACATGTGGGTATTTCTATGACTGTTTAAATTAAAAAGTAATAGACTCTATGAACAGTACTATTACATTTTACAAAGTCAGGGGTATCTTTCACTCGGTACATGAAGAAGGTTGGTTTATAATTAATTTATTTTTTTAAAGTTTATTTACTTATTTTGAGATAGAGAGCAGGGGAGGCACATGAGAGAGGGAGAGAGAGAGAGAATCCCAAGCAAGCTCCACACTGTCAACACAGAGCTCCATGTGGGGCTTGAACGCACAAACCGTGAGATCATGACCCGAGCCAAAGTAGAGTTGGATGCTCAACCGACTGAGCCACCCAGTGGTCCCTATAATTGATTTATTTAAGGTATCTGTTGAGTACCCATTATATGCTGGGTGCTGTGATAGGCACCATGCATATTCACCTTGGTAAGTCATGTATATAGTGTTAACCATGTGAAGAAGGTGTCAGGACAAAGATAACATCTTAGGGGACTAGAACTCACATTCCTGTGTTTAGTAGTTCATGTTAACTGGGTCCAGTAGAACATGACACTCAGAACTGTGGTTACCATCCTTGAGTGCCCCCCCAGCCCTACAGTTCTCTTCTCTCCATGGCTCTTTATCTATTGCATGATTTCCCAAGGACCTGGGAATACACAGGGAAAGAAAAAGTGCCCTGAACTTCATGGAGTTTACAAAAAGTGTTATATAGAGAAAAAGTATTACAGGGGAAAGAGGCATTTAGCAGGTAATTAAACATACAATCATTTAATTATGGTTGTAATTATTATACAAAACGCAGGGACAAATAAAGCTTTTCCATCAGTCAAAGTAAAAGAAGGTCTAGAAATTGAGTAAGTCCTAAGCTAACTTCCAAAAGGAGAGTAATAATTATGTTCATTTATCAACGTCAGACACTTCATGTAAATGATCTTGAATCCTCATGGCAGTTCTGAAAAGTAAATATATCCCCATCCTACAGGTGAGAAGGGGGTGCCAAGAGTCTAACTGACTTCTTAATGCTTTACGCCTAAGAAATCCAGGGCTGGGATTTGAATACGGGTCTCTCCATCAGCTGAAGGGGGCTCGCCAGCATCCTGTTTCTTCTGTGGGCAGGACTCATAGAGTGACAGGAGAGTTGGGAACTTGGTCTCTCACCAGTAATATATGATTGCTTTAACATAGATTTTTCAAGATTAGGTGATCTTGAAGCTTAATATATATATGTACTAGTTAATTGACATTCAAGTCAGAAAAATGCTCCCTTCTTTCCACTTTTAAAACCCACACTTCTTGACAGGCTGAGCACAGCACTGGTGGGAGTCATTATGGAAAAAACCCAGGTACTTCCTTTTGTCCGTTTGCTACTTATAAAGCAGTTTTTTTTTAAAGCATCTCCCCCAAAGCCAGAATCTCCTGTGTTGTATTTTTAAAAGAACAGTTCTTCCACTGAACTGAACTGTTTTTCTCCTTCAAGGACACCCACCTCCATAACAGGAATCCGGTTTTCTAGCTTTGTTTTTCCACAACTCTCCGCTGATCCCAGCGTTTCTAATTGCAAGTGAGAGTTGAACCCAGTCATTGTTGCATAAACCACCTAGGACTCTGCTGCAGAGAACAAAGGGGTAGTTTTGTAAATAATGATGTAATTGAACACTTCCTAAACTATGTTCATCAAGCTGTTCTTGCCAAAGTAAGGAAACAAATGCAGGGCTAACAGGCTGAATGCTTTTATTGTGATAAAATATATATCACATCACGTTAGCCATTTTAACCATCATTAAGTGTATAGTCAGCGGCATTAAGTAATTCAGTCATATGCAACCGCCGTCACCACACCACCATCCATTTGCAGAATTCTTCCACAACCCCAAACTAAATGCTATACCTATTTAAAATATTTTTAACGTTTATTTTATTTTATTTATTTATTTATTTGTTTTTTGAGAGGATAGGGCATGAGCACATGAGGGGTAGAGAGAGAGGGAGACACAGAATCCGAAGCAGACTCCAGGCTCTAGGCCGGCAGCACAGAGCCCAACACCTGGCTTGAATTTACAAACCATGAGGTCGTGACCTGAGCGGAAGTCAGGCACTTAACCGACAGAGCCACCTGGGTGCCCCCACACTGTGCCTATTAAAAAAATAACCCCTCATTCCTCAATCCTAAGCTTGTGATGTTCACCATTCTACTTTCTATTTCTATGAATTTCACTGCTCTAGATCCCTCATGTATGTGGAATCATACAATATTAATTTTTTTTGTGTGTTTGGCAAAAAAAGAACGGGAAATGGTTCTTTACTATTTTTTCGTATTTATTCCGTGCTTCTATGATAATATTTTGGGTATGCTGGGTTAAATAAAATATATTATTACAATTAATTTTACTGTTTAATTTTATGTATTTAATGTGGCTCCTAGAAAAGTTAAAATTATATATATGACCCACACTGGGGTTTTATTAGCATTGATACAGAGTCTGCTTTTGGAAAAACTGTCCACACTTTTCTTTACTGACGTACCCATTCTATCGTATTATATTCTGTTAACAGGAGACAGGAAGATTTATCCAAAGGAATTACTTTCTACTTGTGAAACACCAGGCAGACAAGGGTAGGCAGTATTTTGAACGTCAGAGAGCCCTTCTCTGAAAGTTTTCTAATTTAGGAGACTGCATCCTCTTACTTAATCATGAGGCTGTCATGATAATATTCCTTCCCTAAAAACGGACAGTAATTAATAAGAACATGCAGGCCTTTCTCTTTTGTGTTTCCCTCCTGTGTTTGCATTAGCCCTCTGCACTGGGAACTTCCTGGTTGCAGGGACTCACTTGAGTTATAAGAAAATGTTTTTTAAGGTCCTGTTAGGTATTTGTTTAAAAGGTCTCCAGATATAAAGTACACGGCATGAACACCAACTCTACTGTTTTGGTTGATTAGCCTCTAGGAAAAATAATACCAGTTCTTAAAAGAGCAAAAGGAAACACCTGGACCATCTATTCAAATCAACACTGTTGAAAGAGCCCGGACTCCCCGCCGTCTCTCCTCAGCCCACATCATGCTCCCTCTGCCTCTAGAACAGAAGTTCCAAGGGTAAACAAGGTCAGGCCTTGAAGCTATTGCAGTAAAAGAAATTGTAAGTCATAATTACTTAGGTAGGCGGAATATTACTTGTACTTTTTTTCTACTTCAGCTATTTTAATACGGAATCTTATTACACTAAGGTGTTATGGTTTTACCTCACCAGCTACTTTATCTGACTATGTCCCTGTTTTCAGCTTAAATTCAGCCCCAAAGAATGCTTTTCGTTACCAATGGCCACGTCTGTTCTGTTTGGTTTTCCTAGAGAGATATGTTATTTTGAAAAAGGTTTCATAGGCATTTTAGGCACTTTTTATTTAAATATAAAGTTTTCTTCCCAGACATAGGCAGATTTCAGAATCGTCTAGAATTTAAGACTCTCCATGGCGTACGTTGGAAACCTCCCGCTTATGCTAGTTTGAGGTAAGATTTCCCTCGCGGGCGAATGGAGGGAATAGAGATCTACATCTGTGATGGTGTTTAAAGAAACTTCTATTTTGAAACAGTCTAAAGGTGAAAAAAGATGTCAGGTTAACGGCCAGAGAAGGTAAGTGGATAGCAGGGGGAGACAGGTGAGTGACAAAGGAACAGAGAGTCAACCGCAGAAGGAGGTGGGGAAGAGTGGAAGGTAAACTAAGAAGTGGAGAGAGGGGAAAGGTGGAGAAACAGCTGGAATGTGGAGAAAAGGACAGGAAAGGGAAAGAGGAGTTGAAAAGGCGAAGGAGAAACGGAAGAAAGAAGCAGAGAGAGTAAAAGGAAAATGTTAGGAGTTGGGGGAGACAAAGCAGGTTTGGTTTACGTCCTTTGGTTTCACGTCTGTTTTCCAAAGCATGGGATTTTATTCGAGAAAGGGACCCACAAAGTTGAAACAATAGCAGTATCATAGAGGCATTGATTACTTCAGTGCTGTTGCCAAAATATCGTATGGGCTTTTCTGATTATCAGATGATCAATATTTGTTCCTTTTTTGGATTTATGCAGTAGCCATGAACTGCCTCATGTCACTCAGAGTGTAAACAGTGTCACATGTTTCTTTAGTTATAAACAGGGCCACACGCTTCCCTCCCAGCCTCCACCACGAACAAACAAATGCGTAATTGTCAAGAAGTCCATCAGTTGTTTTGGTGGAAACTTTTCTCGTCTTTGGAATTTTTCAAGCATTCCCAGATATTTATTCTCTTTAATTAAAAACATTTTTTAAATGTTTATTCATTTTTGAGAGAGAGGCAGAGAGCATGAGCAGGGGAGGGACAGAGAGAGAGGGGGAGACACAGAAACCCAAGCAGCCTCCAGGCTCTGAGCTGTCAGCACAGAACCCAACGTAGGAAGCCACGAACCATGAGATCATGACCCGAGCCAAGTTGGATGCTTAACCTACTGAGCCACCTAGGCGCCCCTAGCATTCCCAGATATTTAAAGTGCTCTGTTATTTATTTATTTTTTAACTCACTAGTAGGGAGGAGCTCTTGTCATTTTGGGCTGTGACTGCTGTGGCTGCTGAGGGTGCTTTCCGTGCTAGATTGAGCGAGGAGTGAGCCGGGCGCCCTCCTGTCACCCTGTGATCGTGGCTCAGTGCCATTATGAAGCTGCACACCCAACAGTTCAGCAGCTTCTGTCTGTGAAGCAAAACATTGGGCTGGGACAGCCACAAGGCTCCCTAAGCTGCCCCCAGCACTTAGTGGCATCCTCACCGCCATTTTGGCACCTGCCTCCACACTGCTACATCAGAGCAGCATGCCCTAGGTTCCCACAACCCTCCTCCAGACTCCATGGACCCACGTGAGGACTGGTCACCTTTATCTTCTTGTCTTCTCATCAGTAGAACTTGATGGCCAATCAGCTAACATTTGATTTCTTTTAAAAAATTTATTTTTAATGTTTCTAATTTATTTTTGAGAGACAGAGACAACACGAGCAGGGAAGGGTTAGAGAGAGAGGGAGACACAGACTCGGAAGAGAGGCTCCAGGCTCTGAGCTAGCTGTCAGCACAGAGCCCGATGTGGGGCTCGAACCCTCGAACTATGAGATCATGACCTGAGCTGAAGCCGGACGCTCAACCGACTGAGCCACTCAGGTGCCCCCTGTTTGATTTCTTAAGAAGCTAGGTTTCAGACCCTAGTAACACAAAGAGCCTGCTTACCTTTCTTTCTGGTCAAGAGAGATTCATATGTAGAAACAAAATGCCTTGTAACTCTCCTGGGAGGAAGGAGGTAAACTTTCCTCCATTCCAGATCAATCCAAAGCAGTGGGAAATACGAAACAAAATAATTATTCAATAGGTTACCATTCTATAATATTTTTTGCTAGACGTACAAAACATGTCTTATATAAATCCTATTATTTAATGCTAAAAGCTCTGCCGAGGCATTCCATTGTTTATTTTTTTGATGAAAGAACTGAGGTTCAGAGACATCAAACAGCCTGTTGAATGTCATACCAATAGTAGATAATAGAGTCTGGACTCAAGCCTAGATCTGACCTCAGAGCCTACATCAGTGGCGCAGCATCAGACATTAGGACGTACTTAACCCCAGTGAAGTCCGGGCAAACTCCACTTGTTTGGAACTCCAGTCGCCCGAAGAACAGTGTTAACACAATAGAGAATAACAGGCGTATAAATCAGAGGGCTAGTTAAGCTTTGATATATAAACTTATAAAACATCAAAGCCATTTCTCCTTATTCCAATTAGAAATCTCTGAGAAACTGTCTTGTTTTGAAAATAAACTCTAATCTATTTGTAGATTAGACAGATAAGACCTCCGCTGCTCAAAAAAGGGCCATAGATTACGCAAAATAAACACCTAAAATAATGAAACAAAGAGTGCAACGACAAATGCGCAGATAAAACAAGTAGAATGGGAAACACAGGAAAAGAGATAAAGAAAAATAAATAAACACAGAGAAAAATAGATTTTGTGTGACCAGGTCCATGGAGATACAGTTGAAGTTTTGGGTAGTTTAGTGGGGAGGCTAATATATGCATCTACCAGAATGCGAGCTTTCATGTCAGTAAAATTATTCTTGTTTACTGTAAGCAAGAAAGACGTGTTTTCTTGCGAGTTCCCAGAAGCCTCGCGGAAGCTATTTATTAGTGTGGTCCAACAAAACTTGGAATGAAGTGACACTATTAATACACTGCCATAAATTGAACATGTCACTGTCAAGAATGCAAATGTTCCCTGAAATGAAATTTCTCTGCCAACCTAATTCCTCTCTCCCCCTGCACACACTCTTTGGTAAATCCCTAAATTAAGTTCCTGTCCCAGTGGCACTTAGCATAGGTGTGGCTTTATATTAATTTGTGTGCTTATTTGATTGATAACTTCTTCCTCAGTACATGAGGCATGCTCCCTCACTGGGACTTCCTACTACGTGGCAAGGGCTTTATTTGGTTTTGATTCATAGCTGGAGTTCCAACACCTTCCTCTACCCAGGGTCTGGCTATAGGAGACACCGAGTAAGTGCGTTGTATTGAATACACTGCCTAGCATTCCTAAAATCTAAGGAACGTGAGACTTCAGAGCAGTAATGCTCTCATATGCACAAGTGATTTCAGATGAAAAGGTAGGAAATGAAGGTGGGGTTGGGGGTGGAGATAAAGGAATATATTTGATCACTAACCACTTTGCAACTAGAATAAGTTCATAAGGCTCATAGTTATAAATAACTACTTAAAGGATAAATATATCCCGTAATTAGGATATATTGAATAGGTAGATTATATAAATATTCTTTAAACTTAAGCCTAGGTGTCTGACAAAAACAAAATACAGTTTTGAGTTGCCTTGCTTTGGACTTTTTCTTTAGCTTTGACCTTTTTATGTGATTGGCCAGATCTGCTTTATCTCCAAAGGGGGAGTTGAGAGACAGTGACGCAAGTCTCTGCATCCATCTGAACATAGTTCTGGCATCTCCAGGTGACAGAGTATGAAGTTAAAAACATCCGCTAGAATGGCCAGAATCAAAAAGCTGATTATAGGAAGTGTTAATGAGGATGTGGCGAAATTGAAACCCTCATACACTTCAGTTAGAAATGTAAAATGGTACAGCTGCTTTGAAAAGTCTGGTTCGTTCTCAAGTAATTAAGCAAAATTGTCATATGACCTCACGATTCTATGGTCAGATAATAGCCAAAAAAAAAAAATAAAAACATAAGTCCACACAAAAATTTGTATATAAATGTTTATCACAGCATTATTCATAATAGCCAAAAGGTAGAAACAACCCAAATGTCCATCAATGTATTAACATGTAAGCAAATGTGGTATCTCCATGCAATGGAATATTACCCAGCCACGAAAAGGAAAGAAGTACTGATACATGCTATACTTTGGATGAACCTTGAAGACATTATGCTAAGTCAAAGAAGCCAGACACAAAAGTCCACATGTTATATGATTTCGTTGACAGGACATTTCAGATACAGAAATCCATAGAGATAGAAAGCAGATTAATTATTTCTTAGGGATGGGTGGGGGAGGATTGGATGGTGTGATTGCCATGGGGTTTCCTTCTGAGGTGGTGAAAGTGCTCCAGAACAGACTGTGTGTGGTTGCCATACCTGTGGATCTGCTTACAAACCATTGAACTGTACACCTGAAGGGAGCAAATTGTGCAGCATGTAGATTACATCTCAATGAAGCTGTTCAAATTAAACAGCCTTTAAACAGCTTCACCGAGGTGTAATCCGCATGCTGCACGATTCGCTAACCTCCGCACTGTGCATCTGCACAACGCGCTCATCACTCATCTCATCTCCGCTCCGTTGGGATGTGGCGCAAGGGAGTCCAATGTCAAAATGTGGGCTTGCAATCAGTTAACTGGCCAGTGGCTCCTGTAGTCACTGCAGCCCTCAGCCTCAGGCCCCTCATTTATAAATTTATAAAACAGAGCAACTGCACTTCTCTTATAGAGTTTTGGGGAAGGTTCTGTATAACAAATACAAAGTATTTGGCCAATAATATGCACACAACAGAATAATTTATAATTGCCTCTGCTTGTCTAAATGAAGGAAAAAGAAATATTTGCCCATACAGAGTTTACAGTTCAATAAAGTAGTCTACTATCCAAGAAAAACTTCTGAATGTTTCAAAGAGAAGTCTATTCTATCCTCAGCCCTGTCCTGGAGAAGCAAATATACCCGGTGTCAAAACAACGTTCGATATTGGCAGGTTGTTTTTCATGGAGCAATCTGAACCAGACTTTTCACTTGGCATGAGGGTATTTGTCCCAGGCTTGGGTCCCTGTGTAAAGACTTCTGTGCTTCTACTTGTGCAAATGTGTCCTCTTCTGCGTGGCTGAGAATCGTGAAAAACTGGAAATGCTCTAAGCATCTGAAAACAGAGAAATCATTAAGTTCATTTTCCTCTTGTATAATGAGTATGCATTTTGCATAAATTTCTGTAGTTTCATGGAAGTATAGAAAAAATCAACAACAGTGTTAAGAGAAAAAAAAAGTACGTTAATATACACAAATACACAGCCTTCTAAGAAGTATTTATTGCTAGATTAAAAAAAAAGTTTGGGAAGGAGCATAATATCAAATACTTGAGGTTTTATTATGTGGGTGAGACCACGGCTACTTCCTATTTTCAATATTTTACATTGTTTTCAAGTTGGCCTGATAACATACAGAAACTGTAACAGGTTAAAAATACCTACTGGTGTTTGTCCTCTATTTTATGGAGTCTATTTAGAGAGATAAAACAAAAGTTAATTATAAAGGAAGGTGGGCAGTATTGACGGAACTCCTGGCTCTTAGGAAAGGAGCTTTCTTAAGGGTAATAGGTTATACTTGGCAAAGTACTAAAAGGACATTTTAAGGTTGATGAATGATGTCTGCAAGTCTGCTAATTAGCTGTGTCCCCATGAACAAGCCATTTAACCTCTAAAGATCGCGATTCCCTCATTTGTAAAATAAGAGATTAAAAAAAGAAGAGGCACATTTTTGACATTCAGAGATGTGGAGGTTGGTGGCTTGAGTAGAAAGCTGTCATCTTCAATACTCTGGGGAAATGTGTGTCTTGGAAAACTATGTGAACTGCATTGCATACTGAAGAAACACAACTCCGAGTCCCGAGACCAGGGACACATCAGAGATGAGGGGACCCTGCCTGCTATTCTCCCCACTTTTTAAAGGACCGTTGCTTCTTGTCCTGTATCCTGGGGACACTATTAAGACAGATTTTAAAGAAGTTAAATGTAAAGGCCAGTGAACAGAAGACCCAGCCCCCCTTAGAAGACTTCATGAAGAAATCATTCTGTGACATAATACTGCACATAATTTTTTAATAATAAAAGTCACTGACTAAGTACATTTAATAAACTATAAAAAATGTGTATGTAGATATCCAAAAAACAATTGTTAAACTATTATTGGTTACCAACATACTTAATTCTGAATAATCTAACCAACCTGGCTAGCCTGTCAAAACACAGAAGCCTCCTTATGTTCTCTGGTTACTGGATGAGGGCTGGGGGGACTTAACATAGTTAGAGATTCTGACAGAGGATGGACATGAAGTTCACTCTCAGGGCAAAATAAAGGAGAAAGATTCCATATGAGATACACAGACCCTAGCCTTGGCCAGAGACTGCAGGCACAGAGGAACGATTTTTTTTTTTTGCACATCATCACATATTTTGACATCTCCTGGAACCCAGGTGTGAAAGTGGCCATGTAAACCTGGTGTCTCTTCTTCGATGAGAGGCCGGGTACTTTCTGTTGTAGATGGGAAGGAAAATGCAGTGGTCCTCCTTCCTGCTAGCTCTGAGCTCAGACGAAACAACTGGAAAATGAGACGGAGCTAGTCTGTGATCTATGTCTCAGAGTTAATTAAGGGGATGAAAGGGGACTGTGTGTTTTAATTTACAACTTTTTACTGTTCTTCTTGTGCCAGCAGCGTCTTCCTGGGGAAAAGGACCACCTTAGGTGAATTCCAAAGTTTCAGAACTGAGCTTGTAGAGATTTATTGGCTTGTGGGGTTGGATTGAGAGGTGGGGGATGGACGGGGAGGAAGGAGGGGGGAAGAGCAGGTGGCATCAGTAAATCAAAACTGTAGGGTTCTAGGCTACAGATTGGGAAGGAGAAAGGTGAAATCCTTACTCCATTCTCCTCCGACGCTGCCCCCTGGGCTCCATGGGGCTCTTCCAGGGGCTCCTCCCGAGCCCTTCCCTCCCGATGCACCTCTATGTTCTCCCACGCCCCACCCCCAGCCGTGTTCTCGCATTCTGTACTTGTTCTCTACCCAGGGCTGACAGCCCCGTTACCATTTATCTTTTTGGGTCTGGATGCCCCCTGCTAGCCTTCCTGCTCTTCCTTAGAAGGATTTCTTAGGATGCTTACACTTAGCCTTAGGGGCTTATTTCATTTCTATTTTTCTGTCTAAAATGGCTTTTCCAGTTCCTGGGGTCTCATGCAATCCTGAACAGTGGCACTAGGGGGCAGTAGAGACGCTTGTGTCCCTTTCAGTGTTGGATAATCTACTCACCAGGTTCCCTGTAGCAGATATTCCATAATATGTTAAAAAAAGAAAAAATCTTAACAGAGTACTGCAGAAGTTTCGGTAATCCATGGGGTAACCACATATTTATGTTAGAGTATGGCCTAGTCACACAAAATGTGACTTTATAAAACACAAGCAAGACTTGGCATTTTAAGAGAAACCTGTATATCTTGGTGATAGATTCTAAAAATGTTTCTCATTCCACGGAAAAGGCTATTCCTCACGGTTATACATAATTCTAATTGAATAGAAATGAAAACATAGCCATTCTGATTGGATTTTTAATGCCATTTTGTCATTGTTTAAAAGCATCATCAGCGGGAGGGAAGACAGGCAAGACATCATGCTAGGGAAAGAATAATCCGTGTTTACATTAAATTTAAAGAAAAATATGAAAGAAAACATAGAGGGTCACTTAAATAAATGAGTGCTGTTATCTTAGTCCCAGGTTCATTGCCAAGTTGTCCTGCAGGTGTTTCCAGTGTGACTGTAGGCAGGACCCATGGTTGCCAACTTCCAGCCTCATCTGCCAAGGAAGTAATTTGTCTCCCCAATCAGAGGGTTAGGGTCCTAGACATCAGTGCCTATGTCATATCATCTTTATATCTTGCACATTCCCTATATCTCATCCCAAATCTTCTATCAGCTGAGCACTCAGTACAGTGTCTGGAATACTCTATGTACATAATAAGTGTTTGGTGTCACTGAAGTGATATGAAAAAAGATATTTCTTGGACACTTTGCTAGAATGTAGCCTTTTCACTTCTTTCCTAACAGTACCCCACATTATTCAGTCATGTGAGTTAGATGAGGAGAAACCCATTGTCAACTCCCAAGTTAGAACCCAGTTGGCAGAGCACCGGGGTGGCTGAGTTGGTTGAGTGTCCGACTTTGGCTCAGGTCATGATCTCACAGCTTGTGGGTTTGAGCCCCACGTCTGGCTCTGTGCTGACAGCTGGCTCATGAGCCTGGAGCCTGTCTTCAGATTCTGTGTCTCCCTCTCTCTCTGACCCTCCCCTGCTCATGCTGTCTCTCTCTCTGTCTCTCTCAAAAATAAATAAAACATAAAAAAAAAAAAGAACCCACTTGGCTTATGTCAATCAACAGATTCCATCCCTTTGATCACAATGGTTGATTCGGACAGTTGTCTCAAGTCTGGCCAAAAAGGTCCAAAGAGACTCAAAAACAGGATTTGTATTTGAATTCTCCAAGTTGTAGACTTTCTTGGAATTTAACCCTGGTTTGTGTAGCTCAGTGAGATGTGGAAGCTACTTTAGGATCTCAAGATCACAGTCTATCCAAAATAGAGCCTATATGAAGAAGGCAGTGAAGGGGCACCTGGGTGGCTCATTAAGTCAGTTAAGTGACCATTTTCAGCTCCGGTCATGATCTTGTGGTTCATGAGTTCAAGCCCCACACCAGGGTCTGTGCTGACTGCTTCAGACTCTGTGTCTTCCCCTCTCTCTGACCCTCCCCCATTCAGGCTCTGTCTCTCTCTTTCTCTCTCTCAAAAATAAATAAACATTAAAAAAAATTAAAAGGAGAAGGCACTGGGGCACCTGGGTGGCTCTGTCAGTTGAGCCTCTGACTCTTGATTTCATCTCAGGTATCCCAGAGTTGTGTGATTAAGCCTGATGTGGGGGCTCTGCACTGAGTATGGAGATTGTTTGGAATTCTCTCTGTCGTCTGTCTTTCCCTCTGCCCCTCTCCTCCACTCATGCACTCTCGCAAATAAAAAATAAATAAGCTTATCTTTTAAAAAAATGAAGGCATTCTTCTGCATGTTGCTGTCCAGTTCTCTAAGCACCACCTGATAAAGAGGCAGTCTTTTTTCCATCAGATACTCTTTCCTGCTTTGTCAAAAATTAATTGGGTACATTTGTGGGCCCAGTTCTGGGTTCTCTATTCTATTCCATTGGTCTATGTGTCTGTTTTTGTGCCAATACCATACTGTCTTGATGATGACAGCTTTGTAGTAGAGGTTAAAGTCTGGGATTGTGATGCCTCCCGTTTTGGTTTTCTTCTTCAATATAACTTTGGCTATTCGGGTCTTTTGTGGTTCCATATGAATTTGAGGATAGTTTGTTCTAGCTTTGAGAAGAATGTTGGTGCAATTTTGATGGGGATTGCATTGAATGTGTAGTAATGACATTTTCACAATGTTTCTTCTTCCGATCCATGAACAGGGAATGTTTTTCCATTTCTTGGTGTCTTCTTCAATCTCTTTCATAAGTTTTCTATAGTTTTCATCATATAGGTCTTTTACATCCTTGGTTAGGTTTACTCCTAGGTATTTGATAGTTTTTTGTGCAATTGTGAATGGGATCAGTTTCTTGATTTCTCTTTCTGCGGCTTCATTTTTGGTATATAGGAATGCAACTGATTTCTGTACATTGATTTTGTATCCTGCAACTTTACTGAATTCATGGATCAGTTCTAGAAGGCTTCTGGTGGAGTCAATTGGGTTTTCCATGTAGAGTATCATGTCATCTGCAAAAAGTGAAAGTTTGACCTCCTCTTTGCCAATTCTGATGCCTTTTATTTCCTTTCTTACACCATACACAAAAATTAACTCAAAATGGCTGAAGGACTTGAATGTGAGACAGGAAACCATCAAAACCCTCTAGGAGAAAGTAGGAAAAAACCTCCTAGACCACCACTGCAGTAATTTCCTACTCGA